>CM034537.1:41462382-41899082 GCA_020002185.1 Paraescarpia echinospica
TTGCAGTGGAGAGTGAAAATTCACGTGATAAAGCGTCTATTGCAGTAGAATTCCGTCGAATCGGTGGAATCTCACGCGGTAATCCGTCTATTCCGATGGAATTCCGTCGATTCGGTGGAATCTCACGTGGTAACCCGTCTATTCCGGTGGAATTCCACCGAATCGGTGGAATCTCACGTGGTAACCCGTCTTTTCGGGTGGAATTCCACCGAATCGGTGCAATCTCACGTGGTAACCCATCCCTAGTGTGTGTGTTGTGTATGCTATGTGTGTGTTGTGAGTGTTGTGTGTGCGTGTGTATGTGTGTGTGTGTGTGAGTGTGTGTGTGTATGTGTGTGTGTGTGTGTGTGTGTGTGTGTGTGTGTGTGTGTGTGTGTGTGTGTGTGTGTGTGTGTGTGTGTGTGTGTGTGTGTGTGTGTGTGTGTGTGTGTGTGTGTGTGCAAAGTTTGATTCGTGGAAGTCGTTGGTCTTAGTTTGGTTAAGTTTGGTCCGTGGTACTGTTCCTGTGTCTTGCATATCGTACACGTACCTGTTTTACGCAAATCGATGACCTTGATATCCTTGATGTTGACAATACGGATAGTCTCTTTAGTTGTGAAGTATAAGACAACGAGTAAGGTTCCCAACGTATGCTTTGCATTACACCATGAAAAAGACACAAAATGAGATTTGCACCTTTTATTCATGTACAACACAAACGTATTTACATGTCACACTCCGTAACTACAAGAATCAGAGACTAGACATTGATACAGAGTCTTGCAAAGTTTAATCGTATAGAAGACAAAAGAAAGTTCTTTACATGTCACCCTCCATTACTGTCAGAACCATATGTTTCATAGTGTTTTGCCACTGTTTCGAAACGGCTTCTTGCAACCAAGTATTGATATTACACAACTGTTCGACTGTCACATCGGATAGCTTCACACCTGCGTCTAACAAAACACTCAAACAGTCTTTCAACACTGCAGTTGAATTAATGGTCTCGACAGCCTCATTAAAGTGCATGCAAATTTGAATGTCATCAGATAACATACAATCGTGATGAAATTTACTATGATGGTCTATCTTGCAACCACGGCATTGTCGTCTCGAGAGTTCAAAGATGGCACATGCTATGGGAAGTGCAAGGGTCTTCTTCATTTCGGTCACAGGGAAAGTTCGGACCAGCAAAGTCAGAAGCGGAAGTGGGGACATTGGCAGCATGGGTAGAAGTTGTGACATTGAGAACGTGGGTAGTTGTGACGTCGTTAGGAACGGAAGTTGGTATCGATGGTGTTCTGTTGTCGTTAATCGTCTCTGTCGACACAGAGACGATTCGTTGCCGCTTTGGTGGTAGCGGGCCTTCAATGTAGTTCTGCAAGAATATTTCAATAATATTAAAACAATATTAAAGATTGCATGGGAATAGTACACCGTTGCTAGAGTACGGTGATACAAGGACCGGTAGGAAACAACGATAAGATGGGCGCAACCATATAGGGAGTTAAGACGTTGCCAGATGTTGATATGAAGGACAACGTAGGGGGGCCATAATCTTGGAAGCAAAGACGTGACAAAATATTGTGTACCCGGATGTTAACAGGTAATAGACGAGTCCAACCATATAGGAAATAATAAAACCGGGCAAAGTTTTAGCGGAAGTAAAAACACAGTGGACGCCATTTTGACGGAAGTAAACATATACAGGGACGCCATTTTAGCAGAAGTAAACATACATAGGGGCGACGAGATTTTAGGTGAAAGTACATAGTAAAACAATATAAAATATGACTCACCGCAAGCGATTCCAACTTGGCTTCCTCGGCCGTTCTCCTCGGCCATTCTGCGGGCACAACATCCGCTGGTGATATGTTGCTTGGAATTATATTTCCGTGTGAACGATCCCCCACAGTCTGGGCAGGTGAAGGGTCTCTGCGATGGTGGTAGATATCTCGGAGTCGGCAGGGCCTCCTCATCGGCAGCGATCATTCGAATCATATCACTCGAGTCTGATGTATCGCGAGGGCAGTAATAGGCTATCTTCAACATGATGATGTTAGCCGTGGTGTCGTCGTAATACGAATGACGATCCGACTGACAAAACACCGCGTTTATGTAGAGAGTGAATGTGCCGAAACGTCACGTGGGCGTGCCGAACGAACACGAAATCTCTAACCTGAGAATAGCTAATACTCTTTTGTGACGAGAGCTCAAAACGATGGATAACCAAATCACTACCTGTTTGACCAACTCACCTCGCGTATAGAATTACTGCGCTTATCAGTTTAATGAGGTCATATAGGGTGCGTGCGCTCACGCTCGCAACAAACTAACATGTCAAAACACGTCTCGAGTGCGGGTTTTATAATAATTTTAGAGTAAAAAGAGAAAAAAGAAACAAGAGATACGACTTTAGGCAGTACTCATATATTTAATTCAACACTTGTCCGCCAGGGATGATGTTTGTAGTTCATGCTCTATCCGTCAGGGGGCTCCATTGCACGAAAGCGCGCAAGAGACACGAATTTTAGCAGTACTCATATATTTAGTTAAACCCTTGTCCCGCCAGGGATGATGTTTGTAGTTCATGATCTATTCGTCAGGGGCTCCATTGCACGCAAGCGCGCAAGAGACACGAATTTTGACAGTACTCATATATTTAGTTCAACCCTTGTCCGTCAGGTGGCACCACTTGTAGTTCAAAACGTATCAGCCGGGGGAAATAGTTTACATAAATTCCGCCAGGGGAAATTTAGTTCATAGGCGGCGCTATTTGTTCTTCATGACCTATCCGCTAGGGGCGCCATTGACCTACATCCAGGTATTTGACCTTGCACTTGCACCACTACACGCTGATTAACCTGACATACTACTCAGCAGGGTCGCCATCGCGGACTTGATTTGCAATGTACAACTTGCCAAACAGTGATGTGTCTGACTTGATATTCGACAGTTGCGGACCTCTCTTCTTGTCCAGCTTCGGTTTTCGTAGCGTGGGAAAGCCGTTTCTCTTGATCGGGGTGCTGAACGGTGTGCTCCTTTCGTGTAAGACATTCAAACGGAATGCCTCTTACTGTGCCTGGCCTACAGTCTTTAGCTTCCATATGGTCTCCACCACGGATTCTGGAGGCTGTGGAGCACAATCAGACTGCTGCACTCAAGCTCGAAGGGATTTCCGTGTTGTCGAATGACACCGACGAGTGCAGACACATCGGAGTGGCACTTTCGTTGAATAGCCAAGGTTTCTTCGTGGTGCACCTCGCTAGTTGTTTTCTGTGCTTTTCTTCATGTTCTTGCATGCCTGGGGTAGCGTGGCCCCCGAAAGAAAACATTCCGATTACCCACCATAACACGGGTTCGGATTATAGCAAATATACGTCATTGGGAAACTATTTTAAGTAAATATCCAGATGAGTTTTATATGCAAAGTAGTACGAATACTAAAAAACCGTCATGCCCCATACCATGAGGCACGACGGCCCCTGACATTCCATTTGCGTTCTCTACTTCTATTAACGAAAAATTGCTTGAAAATGTAACGCATATATGCAATCATTAAACGTACATTAAGCTATTGTAATTGTTTAAAAAAAAATTATAGTTAACATATTTACTTTGCATTTTGCAACCCATGTATGTGATTTATGATGTCTCTTAATATGTCATCACAAGTATTTTATGTTTAATATATTGACCATATATATGTATAAGAAGATGATAGGGGCCGTCTTAACCCCTATGCAAAATCACTTGTCTTAACACGATATATGCAAAACACTACCTGTTTTCCCCATGTCTTATTGTCTGGCATGTATTATAGTGTCACCAATTAAGTTCGTGATTTGCATCGTTATATAATGAATAGCACTAGTTTGATTACTTGTATAATTTCAGGTCAAGCCACCTAACATATTTCAAAGACACATTGGTTTAATTATATACGTGTCATGTTGTTTAACTTTCTGGATGGATAACATGCATGTAAGTCGGCATCATTTTGCACAAGATTTTGAGACATTCAACAATTTTATTTTGCGTACGTACCATAATTTTTGTGGGCCCGTCTTATCTCAAGGGGCCGTCTTATCTACAGCTGACGCATGGAAGTTCGCAGTTTTGAGGCGTGCAAGCCCTGACAATGATTTTTGCACATAGCAGACTCTAAGTAGGCAGACGCATCCACAGTTACATCTCTCTCGAGTAAGTTGCCTCTTAGTTCCCGAAGTTATCCTTTTTTAACATCGGCGGGACGCGCCGGATCCTTATCTCACCAAACCTAGAATCACTGTCGTCTCGATCGATGTGGGACGATTCCTCCCAAACGATAGGAGGAGGCGAGGTGGTGGGCGGGGGAGGGTGGAGATCTCGAAGCGCCGGATCTACCACAATCATATGGAGAGCTCGTTATCATTGTCAGGCTCATAGCATGGGAGATTGTTTTGTGTGGGTGCGTTTATCGATCTGCGACTGCAGGCTCAAAAAAACCACACCACCATTGATGCTCACCATCAATGTACAACTGCACTCCCTTGAAACTACCAAATGCCTTCCAATTGCAACCCGTTTGAGACTTCGAGCCGAACTCTTTCCCTCGAGCGAAACTATTTTTCCTCAGCGGGAGGGTGTGTGTACATACACATAGTACCCCAGTCTACCGCCAGTCTACGGGCCTGGATGTCGTCCATCGTCACCATTGGCACGTAATAGTAACAGTGCATGTCGATACCAGAAATCACCTGTTGAGCAACTCCTTGTTGCATGTTGGCAACGCACTGAATATGAAGCAGTGCAACTTGACCTGCGTTAGGGTTGATTTTCGTTCCTCTTCTGAGACGGAGCTCGGACTGAAAGCACTCAGGCCAATAACTTTTTATGAACACCCCTTCCAATAAACGAATGCCCCTTCCCGCTTGAACCCGTCAATAGTTACTGTAAGCTCTGCATTAAAATATGTACAGAATTCACACACACACTCACTCACTCACACACACACACACACACACACACACACACACACACACACACACACACACACACACACACACACACACACACACACACACACACACACACACACACACATGGACTATATGAATGAGATCGGAATTACCAATGTCCGCCAGCAAAGCAAGGCCGTGGCTTTTATAAGAGGGTCCACCAGGTAGCGAGGATGAAAAGTGATAAGTCTATACAAATTAGAACTACCTATTTGGCCTTGCTTGTCCCAGTATAATTCTCTCGTCTCTAGCTGTTGATGACTTGAAGATATATTATTGATATTTATTATTTAACGATTGTTATACAAACACAAATGTTAGGTGGTCAATAGTGTCCAAACCTGTGAACGTGGGTTTTCAAGGATACAGACTCTATAGAAATCGTAGTTAGTTGTTGTATTGAAATACATAAGGCAGTGAGATCGCTCGGGATATCATGAAAAGTTCTCTTTCTTCGCGTATTGATGCACCCATAACTAGTACGAGAAAGGTTGATTCTGCTGCGTGCCTCACTTCGTCTTCGTATTGAGAGAGTTTGGCGGAAAAAGGCCATTAGTCAGAAGAAGACGCATAGAGCCACTGTCCGCAGTTCGTCGGGGGGAGAAGCGAGAGACGATGCAGTAAGCCACACCAGTCAGCAGTGACGGCGAAAACAAAAACGACCAAGCTCGAAATGGGTTTTTGTCGTAGTGAGTTTTCTGCCTGCAACTGCATTTCCCTTGAGGCTCAAAGAACTCCTTTGTCTCAACGGGGGGTGCTTATGACCGTAAGTGGCGGATCTATAGGTTTGATGGATGGGGATGTCTCAGTCAGTCGATTTCAGATAATTTCATAATGTACAATACTGTGACGATACCATTGATTTAAACACTTGGCCATAAGTACGGGTTCCGAATATGGAGCAGCATCCCTTCTGAGACTACGTTAAATTAACTGGAACTGTGTTATCACCCAGTAATGGACGGACGTGAAGAGGAACTGAAATTTCAACTTAAAAGAACAACACGTAAACGTGTCAAACCAGAGATCGTCACAAATTTAGAATTTTAGGACGACAAATTTTAAAAACACCAAGTTAATGGCCTACAACTACCTTGCAGCATTGACACTGTGTCCAGAGAAGGAAACGTTTGGAGAAATTGGAAGAGGTTAAATACCTCGTCTCCTCTGTCAGCTCTACAAAGAAAGATATCAAGCTGAGGAAAGCAATAGAATGGAAAGCACTTAATTAACTACGAACGATATGGAAATATACAGTTCCACGCAAGACCAAACAGCGGTTGTTCACAGCAACGGTGAAGTCTGCGCTCCTGTACGGATGCAAGTCTTGGATACTTACAAAGACACTCAAAATACAATTAGATGGATGCTACACGAGAATGCTGCGAACCATATTGAATATTAACTGGAAAGACCATCTGAAAAACTTCAGGCTATATTTGGCGGAGATAGATCGTAGAAATTGGTGGTGCAGAAAAGTTGATAAACAAGTGGAATTACAGATTGATAAGTATTATTCTTGCCTTAATATCATTCATAAAGTTGCAATAAACACATATTGAGTAGCAGCTGTGTTTAAAGTTAATTAGTTAAAGTATTTTAGAACACCTTAGTATAGTGAGTGATAATAGGGTAACTCACTTAGCCTTCGGTAAGTTGTAAACAAGATTTAACAAACCTGATTATGTGGTAGAATATATAGGAGATAAAGTAACAACCATCAAACTACTTACCTAAGATAATATATGTGTAAGCCAGCACTTGCTAGATATTTTGATTAGGTAGCATTGTTGTTAAAACTAAGCAAGGGCGATAGTCGGGCGGCGTAACGTAACGTAATTGATTGTATTTAAATTAGGTCACTACCGGTAATGTTAGCGTTCGTGACAGGATCAATAGTCGGCTGTGTAACTGAAATTTGTAACCTAAAGTGTGCTGTAGTACACAGGAAACAGTCTTCTATAAAGACTAAGTTAGTTAAGTTATTAAATAAATTCTGATCGGGATATGGCGCCTTGCAAACGGCAAGTGAAGGCAAAGCGACACTTGGTGTGTGATCACTGCCACAGCTGGGTAGATTTTGCATTGTCCGGCTGTGGGAAGTCATGGGCAGAAACCATGGAGGAAGGATTCACCTTTCAATGCATTGGGTGTTGGAAGGTGGAGTGCTGCAGAAGGAGATAGTTAGGTTGACAGATATTGTGAAGGGAATGGAGATGGGAATTAGCAAGGAGGCAGGTCGAATGGAGAGAGACGACAGGGAGAGAGGTGAGAATACTGCAAGACTGAAGGAGAATAGCAGTGGCAAGAAAACTGATGAAAGGAGATTGAGAGGAGGGAAGGTGATTGGAGGGGAAGAAATTGGAAAATCGACAACAGAAAACGTGAAAAGCGTGAAGGTGACAGGGAAGAAAGTGACCGTAGAGAAGGAGGGAGGGAAGATGGGACGGGAGAGGAAAGAAGAAAATGAGATGGGACGAAAGATGAAGGGACGAAAGGAAGTGAGAGCAAATGTGATAGAAGAGAAGTCGATAAAAGGGACGCTGACAGGAGGAAAGGTGACAAGAGAAAAAGCGACAGGAAATAATGGATCGGAAGAGAATGGGACAGGAGAGAAGACGACAGGGGGGAAAGACAACAACCAGACAGATGCAAACCGAAGAAGGAGCTATTCTAAGGCAGTGATTGAGGGGGCAATGAGGAAAGAGAGGGTGTTTATGGGCGACTCCATTATGAGAAAGACGGACGAGACACTGAGCGAGGGGAAAGACGTCGTTGTTTGTCTACCGGGGCTAGAATTGAACATGTCACTGACAGGGTAGAGTAGGTATTGGGACATGGCAAGGGGGGTCTATACTGGTACATGTAGGAACAAATAATGCAGACAGGGAGGGAACAACTGCGATAGTACAGAAGTATAGACAGTTAGTGAGGAAGCTAAAGAAGACAAGAGTTGAACAGGTTATTCAGTCAAGAATGTTGCCAGTAATGGGAGGAAGGGGGGCAACGTATAGAAACTGCAAGAGGATGGCGATCAACGCACTAGTTCAGCAGATGTGTGAAAAAGAGGGGGTGGGATTCACAGATTTATGGGGATACTTTGTTGGGAGGGAAGATATGTACATGAGAGATGGCCTCCATCTTAGTGGAAAGGGGCAGCAGTTTTCTCAGAGAACCTGCTGCGATCTGCAGACAGTGGGATAGGTTGCATCTATTTAAACTAGATTTGCAGGGGGACTCACAGAAAAGCCTGAAAATGAAGGCATAGATAAAGTCAGCACAAATAAATCAGCAAATAACAGTCTGGAAAACTCTTCTGAAGCTGGATATAAATGTGTTTGTTTAAATGGAAGGAGTATAGTAAACAAAATAAATGAACTAAACGTTATGGTAGAAGACATTGACCTTCATATAATAGGAATAACCGAATCCTGGACCACCACCGATATATCAGATGCCGAATTGGGACTGACAGGATATGTAATGTTTAGAAAAGATAGAATAGGAAGAAAGGGAGGTGGATTTATTTTATATATTAAAGAATCTATCCAGGCTTATGAAATAAAATTAGAAAGAGAAGCAGATTGCGAAGAAGCTGTTTGGTGTAACGTAGTTACAGGAAACTCAACGTTAACTGTTGGGTTAGTTTATTGAAGTCCAAACATAAGCATAGAAGAGAATGAAAAAATACAAAACGCTATAAGGGAAATAAGCAAACGGGACTGTATTATTATGGGGGATTTAAACCACGGGCATATACAATGGAAATCTCTTCAGAGTATGGGGAGTGAGGACCACAAGTTTTTAGTGTTAGTTCAAGATACTTTCCTTTCTCAACATGTGCTAGAACCAACCAGGGGTGAGAATGTGTTAGACATAGTTTTGTCCTCACAGAATGAATTAGTTGACAATGTCAAGATACGTGAGCCACTGGGGAGTAGCGATCACAACCAGATACATTTTACCATCAAAGTAAAATCAGAAAGGAATAATAAAAAGCAGTATAGGAGAAATTTCCACAAAGGAAGGTATAAGGACATGAGGAAATATTTAGCAAAGATAGACTGGAATAACACACTGCAAAATAAGACAGCAACAGAATGCTGGAATATATTAAAGAGTGAAATTAAGTGCATAGTCGACAAATTTGTACCCTTCAAAAAAGAAGGGAAACGTCGAAAAAGAAACACTTATCGAAAGAAGCCATTATAAAAATTAAGTATCAGCAAATGATGTGGAAGTTATATAGATGTACTGGAAATGATGAAGACTACAACAGTTATAAAGAAGCACTTAATCAAGCTACAGCTGAAATTAGAAATTCAAAGAGAAGCTATGAACAACAATTAGCTAGTAATATAAAACATGACAGCAAGAGTTTTTATGCGTATGTTCGAAGCAAACAGAAAATTCAAGATAAGGTCGGTCCTCTAGAAGATAGTGCTGGAAATATAATATCAGAGGGATTCTTAATGGCAGAAGACCTGAATGAGTACTTTAGTTCAGTGTTTACCAGAGAAGATATTAGTTCACTGCCAGTACCAGAGGCTAAGTTCAAGGGGGCAGATTCAGACTATTTAGGACAATTAATTGCAACCCTGGAAATGGTAGCTAAGAAAATAAGGGCTATGAAGGATAATAAATCACCTGGAGTGGATGGGATTCCGCCCAAACTACTATTGGAAATTGTAGAACAAATTAGCGTACCGCTTGCAACAGTTTTCAATTTGTCATTAGAAGAGGGAGTGGTTCCTTTAGAATGGAAAGAGGCAAACATTATACCGTTATTTATAAAAGGTTCGAGAAACAAGTCAGAGAACTATAGACCAGTGAGTTTAACATCAGTGATTTGCATATTATTAGAAAGATTAATTAAAGATCACATGGTGGATTTTCTTGTTAAACAAAACTTGATAAACCCATCTCAACATGGTTTTTTAAAAGTGAGGTCATGCTTAACAAATATGTTATGTTTTTTGGAAGACATCACTAAGTGGGAAGATGAGGGATCACCAGTAGATATCGTCTACTTAGATTTTCAAAAAGCTTTCGACAAAGTACCACATCAAAGATTACTGCTGAAACTAAAGGCCCATGGCATAGGAAATGGTATAATAAACTGGATAGAACAATGGCTGATTGACAGAAGACAACGTGTAGTAGTTGATGGGGAGGCTTCAAACTGGAAATCGGTATTGAGTGGGGTACCACAGGGATCAGTATTAGGACCTATATTATTCTTAATATATATCAACGACTTGGATGATGAAATAACAAGCAAGGTGTTGAAATTTGCGGATGATACAAAGGTGTTTAGAAGGATTAAAAGTGATGGAGATAGACAGCATTTACAAGATGATCTTGACAGGTTGATCAAATGGTCTGAAAAGTGGCAAATGCTGTTCAATTTTGGGAAATGTAAATGCCTCCACACAGGACATGGGAACGAAGAGGTAGAATATACAATGGGGGGTACTGTACTAAGTACTACTGTAAAAGAAAAGGACTTAGGGTTAACCATTAGTGCTATGTTTCAGAGCAGTTCGGAATTGCAGCTTCAAAGGGAAATCAAATCCTTGGATTAATTAGGCGAAACATATCGTATAAGGAAAAAGAGCTAATAATACCGCTGTACAAAACAATTGTTAGGCCTCATTTAGAATATTGTATTCAAGCGTGGAGGCCATATCGCAGGAAGGACATAGATATGCTAGAAAGAGTGCAGAGGAGAGCAACTAAAATGATACCAAAACTGAGGGATCTTAGTTACGAAATACGCCTAAAAAAATGCGGTTTAACAACACTAGAGACCAGGAGATTGAGAGGAGATCATATAGAAGTGTTTAAAATATTGAATGGTTATGAAAATATTGATAGAATTTTTTTTTTCAATTAAGAAAGATAGAAGGACTAGAGGACATGAAGTTACATTAGCAAAGGAGCAGAGTAGATTAGATATAAGAAAGTTTTCATTTTCACAAAGGACTGTCAATGAATGGAACAGAGTATCTGCTGATTGTGTGGGTGCTATTAGCGTGAATATGTTTAAAAATAAAATCGACACATACCTCAGACGGGCGGGATACACATAGATAAAAGGGTCGGACTCTCGATAAGCCAAAGGGCTTCCTTGTCCACCTGCCACCTAGAGTTAATTCTTTGGGTGGCAATCTTGTTAAATCTTGTTAAAAATGGTGAGCTATACAGGGAACATAAAAAATGTACACAGAATATTCAAGAAAGAAGGCTGATATTTTCAGGACAGTGTTTCTTTACTATAATATTTGCCACAGACAGGGGATCTAAAACCCTCTTCGAGGGCATCTAGAGAGAGAGGGAGGGAGGGAGGGAGGGAGGGGGAAGGAGGGAGGGAGAGGGGAGAGATGGAGAGAGAGTGAGGGGGGAGGGAAGGAGGGAGGGAAAGACGTAGCGCAATTTCACGATTTGGGAATATTGGAGCCATATCCTTTTTGATAAACTGGCAAAGTCCTCCAGGGCTGTTTGTCCTACGTTGGAGTCTGTAGCATTTTATATATCATATTCATGCGTTCCATGATCCCCCTCCCTACGTCCGTCCGTCCCTCCGTCCCTCCCTCCCTTCCTCCCTCCCATTGTTGTGTGATGTTGACACAGGTCTGTGTGATGTGTCTAGTGCCGTAGTGTAGTGAGAAATTTGTAGTGCATGCGCTTCACCCTCTCACTTCCAGCTAGGACCGCCAGCTATCCCCTTCACCGGGGTGAAAAGGGAGCCGAATGCGTAAGCCTCCCCTGCTGCTACATAGCCTCTCCATGGACAAGACTCCAGCATGACCTCCTTGTGGTACATTGCGGATACTGGGCACCTTACGGCCCCAGTCTAACATGCTAGGGATCTAGGAGAAGGAAAACTCTGATTCCAAACCTAGGTAGACCCAGTTCATTAGCCTTGGCAGGCAGTGGGTCTAGGAGAAGGAAAACTCTGATTTTAAACCAAAGAGACGGTCCCTCCTACAGTCTCTGAAATAATTGTAAAGAGGTTGGGCTTCAGGCTATCGACCTGTCCCTGTGAACAAAGGATATGCTACGAAAACAATTCTAGGCACACAAACGGATCCTCGGCAGATGAGACGACGGTCGTCTCCTGCAGGAGAAACGATGACAGATGCCAATGAAAGCCGTTCAACGGAAGTTGGTGCCCCGAAGATCCGAGTTCTCTCGGCAGAAAGGAAGACCCGCATCGGATATTGGAATGTCCGAACATTAGGCGAGAGTTCAAAGCTCGAACCATTGATTAAAGAGATGGAAAATTACAAGATCAACATACCATGTCTCAGCGAGGTTCGCTGGACTGACTCAGGAAAATTCAAATCATGAAACAAGACCAAGTTGTTCTCTGGAAGACAAGACGATATCCATCGTAGTGGTGTTGCCATTCTCCTTCACAAAGATGCAAGCAATGCGCTTACAGAATGGACCCCAGTGAATGAACGATTAATTACGGCAAGATTTGTAACATAAAATGCCAAGGTCACCATCATTCAGTGTTATGCACCAACCAACAACCACGATGACAATGAGAAAGACAGCTTCTTTGAGCAAATACAGGACAATATTCCACATCATCACATAACCATTGTTATGGGAGACATGAATGCCCAGATCGGTGGAGATATGTCTGATTTTGAACATGATAATGGCAACAACTTTGTGCAAATACTGTGCAATGAACAACTTAGGGATTGGATCTACACTCGTTGAGTACAAAGACATACACAAAATAACATGTTTTTCAAATGATCACAAGACCTTTACACAGATCGACCATTTTGCTATCGGACCAGGCTGGAGGACTCCGTGTCTACAGAACGTCTGAGTGCACCGTGGAGCAGACATCTGTAGTGACCACCACTTAGTTATTTCGAAGACTAAGATCAAGTTGGGGAGACAAAAGAAGAAGTCGATTAGATACGAAGAAGCTACAGTGACCAAATAGGAATTCCAAGCAGTCCTGAGAAATCGTTTTGCTGCCCTTGCAGATCCTACACCAGGTTCAACGGAATGGTGGTAGAATATGAGAAGATTCCAGAAATCTTTGTAGGAATCTTGGATCAGTGATCACACATGGGGACTGATTGCTGAGAGGAAACTCCTGCAACAGAAACGACAAAATGAGTCCTGCAGCACAGATTCCTATCGGGCCTATAGTAAGAAGGACAGAGAAGTGAAGCGCAGTGTACAAAGGGACAAACGTGAATGGTTTGACAGACAGGCACAGGAGGCAGAGAACGCAGCTGCCCGAAATGACATGAAACAGGTCTATCGCATTGCCAAGAAAATAACTGGAAGCACAAAGGCAAGGCCTGGACCAATCAAAGCCAGAGATGGAGCTCTACTATCGAAAGGAGAGGACAAACTAGAGAGATGGGCAAAACACTTTAGAGAAGTTCTCATTAGACCTGCATCTGACACACAAGCACTGACTGGCAATCCTCAGACAGTGATCCCAATAAATAAAGAGGAGTTCTCGGAGGATGAATTGAGGAAGGCCATTGCGACTCTCGAAACAAACAAGTCACCTGGCATGGACGGAATCACAACTGAAATGATCAAAGCGGGTGGTGAAACAATTGTACAATGGATGTGCGGACTATGCAACCAGATCTGGGACTCGGGCATCGTTCCTGAAGACTGGAAAGATGGTGCTGCTGTCTGTATCCCAAAGAAAGGAAACCCAACTGAATGTGACAACTGGAGATGTGTGACACTGCTGTCAATACCAGGGAACGTGTACTGATATTGAATCGAATGCGAGATGTGGTAGATGGCGAACTGCGTGAGGAACAAGCAGGCTTTAAGCCCAAATGTTCTTGTGCTGAGCAGATATTCACACTCAGACGCATTATTGAGAAATGTCAAGAGTATCAGTTACCCCTCGCAATCAGTTTCATAGACTTCACCAAAGCGTTTGACAGCATCCACAGATCCTCCATGTAGAAAATATTAACCACATATGGAATCCCATAAAAGATTGTAAAAGCAATCGAGAAGATTTATGAAAACTTGAGAAGATGGCTACAGCGACTGGTTCGATGTGGTGACTGGTGTCAGACAAGGCTGCATTTTCCCCACCTTCTCTTTGCCGTGGTCATCGATTGGGTCATGCGGCTAGCAACCACAGGCAATGAAGGGATCGTGTGGGTAGGGGGGGGGGCGTTTAGTAGAACTGGACTTTGCTGATGACCACCCGTGGAATCAGTCAAATACGCTAATGACTTGAAAGTTGTCATCAGTGAAAAGAAGACAAAAAACATGTTGACATGGGAGCACCAACCACCCACAGATGTTTTGATCAACGAAAAAAAGTAGAAACAGTCGAAAACTTCACTTACCTTGGCAGTCCATCAACAACCAAGGAATCATCGATCATGAACTAAACGGCAGAGTGGGGAAAGCGTCAGCAGCCTTCAACCAGCTGAGGAAAATTTTTAATAACAAGAAATTTACCTTGAAATCTAAACTCTGCTTTTATAACACTGGCGTTATACCAACCCTCCTGTATGGATGTGAAACATGGCAACTAAAACCAAGCCAAGAAAACAAAATTGATGCATTCGAAACTAAATGCCTGGGAAAGATCTTGGGCATACACTGGAGCGACCATGTGACGAATATAACTATCAGGACAACCTCTGACATCATCTACTATCTGCAGAAGAGGAATGAGCTGGCTCGGCCATGTCACAAGGCTTCCACCTACTAGACCTGCCCAACAAGCGCTATGGTGGATACCAGCTGGCCAGAGAAAGTGGGGACGACCAAGAATGAACTGGCGCCAAAAATCGACCGCGACCTACAGCTCAACAAAAGTTGGAGCGACGTCGGAATACTAGCAAGCGACAGATCTGGATGGCGTGCTTTGACTGCCAGTCACTGCCTCGTGCGTCTATAGAAGCGGGAGCCGCTAAGTCTAGGTAAGTAAGTCATGATCCTATGCCACAGTCTTGCCATTATACCGGCTAAGAGCTTCTTTGTCATATTTGCGAACCCTTGGGCTTCTGAACCGGACTTCCCATTCACGAAACCCGTGCCGCTGATATTATCGGGCAGGAAGATATTGGAGTGACTAAGTCGTGCGTGAATAGCTTGTGTAATATTTGCAGTCGCTTTAGGAAAATAAGTGCGTCAATTTGTTGAAATAGTTTAACGAATTGACATTTGTTATATCTGGTAACGTGCTAAAGGCAATTATCAGACCGACATTTAAGACAGATCGCGCTTTTTTTCCGGATATACTCGTCTCTCTCGGCACGATTCCAAACCGTGTCATTTCTTCTGCGACCGTTTAATATTCTACCCTCATCACAGAGCTGCCGACACATTCGCCGTTATTATGAAAGTCATCTACGCAACCGCTTTACAAAATATAAATTTCCTACATGTCCAGAATCATGTAATGGAGAAGAATGTTTGTTATAAACTTGACACTTCAGACTAATAGCAATTTAAGTGCTACGAAATAACACGAGAACAACTTTTTTTTTTAAATTACAAGAATTCAGAATTCGTATCTACATGTAATTGGATGACGGCGTTTTTATGCTCCTGTTGCTTTAACGGCATCCTTTTCAGATTTCCTGCAAATTATCAAGTAATAATAAAGCAAACTGCGTTCAGTAAACCTGCAGGCACTGTGTTGCTTCATATGTTATGCAAAACACCGACTTTTTTGTCGACATACTGTCGTTTTAAATGCAATCAAATGTGTCGCACAACTGATGTGGGGCCTCACAATCACAATTTCCTCCTGGGCCCAATGTCCCTTAACCCACCATTGGCACTACCACATAGACTTCACCAAAGCGTTTGACAGCATCCACAGACCCTCCATGTAGAAAATATTAAACACGTATGGAATCCCACAAAAGATTGTAACAGCAATCGAGGAGATATAGGAAAACTTGAGATGTGTAAAAATAGAAGATGGCTAGAGCGACTGGTTCGATGTGGTGACTGGTGTCAGACAAGGCTGCATTATTTCCCCCCTCCCCTTCTCTTTGCCGTGGCCATCGATTGGGTCATGCGGCTACCAACCACATGCAATGGAGGGAATGTGTGGGTTAAGGAGGAGCGTTTATCAGACCTGGACTTTGCTGATGACATTGCTGCCCTCTCAGGGCCTACAACGTCTCGTGGAATCAGTCAGCAAATACGCTAATGGCTTAAGACTTGTCATCAGTTAAAAGAAGATAAAAACATGCTGACAGGGAAGCACCAACCACTCACAAATGTTTTGATCAACCAGAAAAAAAGTAGAAACAGTCGAAAACTTCACTTACCTTGGCAGCTCCATCAACAACCAAGGAATCATCGACCATGAACTAAACTGCAGAGTGAGGAAAGCGTCAGCAGCCTTCAACCAGCTGACGAAAATTTGGAACAACAAGAAATTTACCTTGAAATCTAAACTCCGCTTTTATAACACAAACGTTAAACCAACCCTCCTATATGGATGTGAAACATGACAACTAAAAACAAGTCAAGAAAACAAAATTGATGCATTCGAAACTAAATGCCTGCGAAAGATCTTGGGCATACACTGGAGCGATCATGTGACGAATATTGATATCCGGATACGATCAGGACAACCTCTGGCATCATCTACTATCCGCAGAAGACGAATGAGCTGGCTGGGTTATGTCACAAGGCTTCCACTAACTAGACTTACCCAACAAGCGCTATGGTGGATACCAGTTGGCCAGAGAAAGAGGGGACGACCAAGAATGAACTGGCGCCAAACAATCGACCACGACCTACAGTTGGTCAACAAAAGTTGGAGCAACGTCAGAATACTAGCAAACGACATATCTGGATGGCGTGCTTTGACTGCCAGTCACTGCATCGTGCGTCTATAGACGCGGGAGCCGCTAAGTCTAGGTAAGTAAGTCATGATCCGACGCCACAGTTTTGCCATTATACCGGCTAAGAGCTTCTTCGTCATCTTTGCGAACCCTTTGGCTTCTGAACCGGACTTCCCAATCACGAAACCGTTACCGCTGATATTATCGGGCAGGAAGATGTTGGAGTAACTAAGTCGTGCATGAATAGCTTGTATAATATTCGCAGTCGCTTTAGGAAAACAAGTGCGTCATTTTTTTTAAATAGTTTAACGAATTGACTTTTGTTATATCTGGTAACGTGCTAAAAGCAATTATCAGACCGACATTTAAGACAGATCGCGGTTTTTTCCGGATATACTCGTCTCTCTCGGCGCGATTCCAAACCGTGTCATTTCTTCAGCGACCGTCTAATAGTCTACCGTCTTCACAGAGCTGCCGACACATTCGCTGTTATTATGAAAGTCATCTACGCAACCGCTTTACAAAATATAAATTTCCTACACGTCCAGAATCGTGTAATGGAGAAGCATGTTTGTTATAAGCTTGACACTTCAGACTAGTAGCAATTTAAGTGCTACGAAATAACACGAGAAAAACTTTTTTGTTAAAATTTCAAGAATTCAGAATTCGTATCTACATGTAATTGGATGTCGGCGTTGTTATGTTCCTGATGCTTTAACGGCATCCTTTTCAGATTTCCTGCAAATGATCAAGTAATAATAAAGCAAACTGCGTTCAGTAAACCTGCATGCTCTGTGTTGCTACATATGTTATGTAAATCGCCGACTTTTTTGACAACATATTGTCGTTTTAAATGCAATCAAATGTGTCGCACAACTGATGTGGGGCCTCACAATCACAATTTCCTCCTGGGCCCAATGTCCCTTAACCCTCCACTGGCACTACCACATACCTATAGTTAACTTCATTCTAGCCTAGCTAGGTCCTCAGCTCGCGGCCACAGATAAACGCGATCCCCTTTACAAGCGTGAAGGGGATTGCCCGGTCAGCGTGTTTGTTCAAGGGTGTGATATCGAGTGGTCAAAGGGCTGACCGGTGGGTTTACGACACATATGACGATAACGTTGAGACTGTGTGTAGCGGGTGCAAGGCACGATAGTGACATTCTGTGGGAGAACGTAAATAAAGTCTTTGGCATACATTAGCAGAAATTGTTTGTACTTGGTACAAGTGGACGGATCCAAAGAGGGTAGTCTACGGGGCCCAAAACCTCCAATTGCACCCCCTTGAGGCTCTCAAAAACACTGGCGGCCGAACTAATTTCACATCGGGTGATCCGTGAGCCGGAGCTTTAAGCACGACTCCGCCGTCGCACTGTCAGAACCTGACATCGGAAGACGGGCGTGGTGTGGAGGGTGGGGGTACGGAGGGGTGCTGTTGAAGATTTTTTCCGCCGGACCTTCACCAACACTGCGCTGTCGCCACTCCACCGTCCCGCTTCGGATTGGAAAATGGGGGGGGGGGGCTGTTTGGAAATTATATTAGCGGTGACGTCCATAATTTCAGAATGTCTAGAGGGTGCAATGTAACGGGGAGCGCTTTCAAAACGTGTATGTGGGCACGACACCCTAGCGCAGGCATAGCGCGACCAAATCCCAAAGGTCTAGGGGGCCATATGTGCCCCCATGTTAATAACATTACTGGTTTGTGTCAAAGAAGCCCACTGAGATCATAATTGTGCATCGTCGTGAATCCGTGATTGAGTAAACCAACAGGAAATGTAAGTCGACGATCTGACTGTAGTACAGTGAAGACAATGAATTAAAAGAAGCGCTGCAGGTGTAGGTGTAGAGATGACTTTGTGGACTTTGGCAGATTACATCCCGACGATGGGCGGTCGGAGGTAGAGGTCACCGGAGAACACCAGCTAGTACACATCCGCGGAGAGAGGTTGAGGAAGTCACGAGAGACAGGACACGATCAAACTACTTGAATAGGGACGTCTTAAGAGCATGTAAAACATCAGCATACCGACACACGTAGGGGAGCAGCAACAACAGACCGAGGCTGGACATCTGAAAATAACTGCGCCCGGTGAATTACAGGAGAAAAGATGGTGGGTGTGTGGTACATCTAGGTGTAACGAGGGCCGATGACATAACGATATAGATTATAACTCCGTTAAACTGAACGGGAAGAATAGTATGAAGCCAGGTGATGTAGAAAGGTCGGTGGTTTAACAATATTTAACAAGATTGCCACCCAGAGAATTAACTCTAGGTGGCAGGTGGACAAGGAAGCCCTTTGGCTTATCGAGAGTCCGACCCTTTTATCTATGTGTATCCCGCCCTTCTGAGGTATGTGTCGATTTTATTTTTAAACATATTCACGCTACTAGCACCCACACAATCAGCAGATAATATGTTCCATTCATTTACAGTCCTTTGTGAAAATGAGAACTTTCTTATATCTAATCTACACTGCTCCTTTGCTAATGAAACTTCATGTCCTCTAGTCCTTCCATCTTTCTTAACTGAGAAAAAAGTGGTGATGATGACGAGTGAAGAGAGAAAGGAGCGATAAAGATCAGTTGGTAAGAGTAACAACACAGAATCATAGTAAATACGGGGATTTAAATACAAGAAAGTGGAAGGACAATGCTGCGATAAAAATCAGTTTAGTTGGGAAGAGTAACAACTAAAGCAGGGCAGCTACAGACTTATCGGATTCACCTCTTAACTAAGGAAACTTTGAGGAAGAACATACCGAAAGAGGGTGATAGGGGAGAGAGTGTGTGTGAGAGAGGTGGGGGAGTGGGATGAAGGGGAGAGGGAAACGTGTAAAAAACGAACCCCCTTAGCGAAACCTGGTTACGAGCCATACCCTCCAACTCCATCGGCTCTGCGTCTAGGCCTAATCCAAACCTCAACTTCAGACATTATTATCGGGACATTCTATCCAACTATGTGTTTAGTGCCATCAAAATAATATGAAGCGTACCCAGGAGCATCCTTTGTTAAAGAATAGGTGCGCCAAGAATAAAACACTGTATATTTGAATATCTACAAACCTGAAATGCGATGGACTAAACCAAATGACGAGGTACTCGAGGGAGCTACAGTGTATTAGTTAATATTACGAGGGAGCTACAGTGTACAGTTAAACATAACAAACAATACAGGTTCTTATACAGGATTGCTAGCTTTAAAGTCCAAGTGAAACATTCAATTTCTTTGAAATTTCATATATGTAAACGTAATGCTCTTGTCAAGTAATGTGCCAAATATGAAGCATATTCATTTCGAACTCATGTCAGTAAGCCTGCTCATACATGGTCATTTGCGTGTCACAAAGCAATCAGTTCGTCAGATGTTGCTGAGTAAGGGCCGCTCCGCCCTATCATTTAGTTAGGCAAGCGACGGTGCGGCAGGACACTATTTTTAGAGTGTATATTTAATTCAGATTGGGAATAAAAAGGTTAATTTCACTTGGTCTTTAAAAGTACATCCCATGGAAAGGAGTTTCATTGTAAAACTTGATTCAGGAAGAACAGACGTGATTGTAAAACTTGATTCAGGAAGAACAGATATGACAGCCTGTCTGAAACAGGGAAGCTCAAACATGTGCATACAAAACAGTCACTCATGATAACAATTTTAATATTTGTTAATTGGCAAGAATAGTAACATTGACTTATTCCGAGCATGTTCTGTTTTCAAACTTAACAACTAACGACCTAGCTTGCTACTACCCCATTTAAAAAAATTATGCTATGCAGAAACCACAACTAACAATCATCCATAAGATTCTACATGAATTCAACAATGACGCTCTGTGTGAAATATAATATCAGTCCCTTAAAAATTACCAAGACAAAAATCAAAGTGTAACAAATATTCCAAAACTAACATTTTACAGGCATTAAAGTGTGCTGTTACCATTACAGTGTACCTGCAAAATTAATAATATGTTAACCTTTATAGTATTTACTTAAATGTAGTAAAAAAATGGAATGTATTGTCAGAAATGTTGCCAAGATACAGAAGTCATTGGACAGTGAAAACACTTTTGCATTATGGGATTGGTGTGTTGCAATTGCCATGATAAATCTTCACGTCTGCATCACATCGAAAATACAGATCGAACACTTCCTGGTATCCCTTATCTCTCCACCACTGACATAACTGTCGGTTCCACTCACAAGGAAGCACATGGAAGAGCTCTTCATACTTCATGCTTAACAAAGCGAAGAAATCCTGGTCACCGAGATGCCCCTTAAATTTGAATTCATCCGTCAAAAGACTGAGACTCTCTTCATTGAGCAGCGAGTTGTAGAGTGTTGATTTACGCATTCTGTTTAGGTCTAGCATAAGAACACCGCTGTTGAACCCTGTCAGGCCATCTGGTGGCGGATTTCCGACGCGTGTACCTGGGTGTTTACCGCGGTATTCCCAAAACGTGTGCCGATAAACCGGCTGCAATTCACGCCCGATACCAATGATGTTTTCGCCTGTGAACAATTCAAAGCGGTCATAAAGTTTGCGGATGTCATCCATGAATTTGAGATCAGCATCAAGCATGATGACACGGTGCATGGATTCTGGCAGGACCTGGTGAATGGCGATGGAAAGGAAGAACAAGGCGTGGCTGTAGTAGGCACCTTTCTTGTAACTGAAATGTTCCTGCATAGGTTTTACGACCTTGTCCAAATCTTTAGCCAACTTGTCCACATCGAGTTTGACCGTCTGAAAACAACATCTAATCCAGTAATTGATACCACAATTTATCACAAATCTCGCTAAAACAAGACAATACTTGTAGATGACTGTGTTATGTTTACAATGACATCAAACAACATTTTATTATGTTGAACCTGCTAAGATTTAAATCCCAAATTTTAAAAGTGCAATAACTTGAAAACTTTTCTCCATTTTTATATACACATCAAATGACATATTTGTATCTAGATGGCTTTATTATCTTTATTACGACATAGAAAAAAACAAAAAATGTTGATGTTGCAATTCCAGATACAGCTTTTTGAAATGTTGAATCCACAAAATCACCATGCCACAGGGACCCCGGTGAAATAAAAATGTATAACTCTATGGAACCACTCCGGTGGGCTTGCTGGCAGGCCTGCAACAATTCTGCCTTAGCCCTTACACATGCAAAATAGTACAGATATTATAGTATGCTCAGGAAAAAACATACATGTATACAAACAAATAAACAAAACAAAGTACACCAAAAACAAAAAGAGACCTACTCTAGTATGATTTAAATAAACAATATAGATATAAATATTGTATATCAACAATAAAATGTCACACAATTATTCGGCGCCAGTGTTCACGACATAAATGACAAGAAAAAAATATATATGAAAACAGTTTTAATTAAACAATTCCAGAATAAAATTATGTCAAATAAAACATAAATTAAACTGCAATTATAACTGATAAAACCGGTCGCTCTGGCTCTGTAGAACGGCCGGGTCTTACTTTACAGTTTACTTACTCGGTAGCTATGTTTCATGTTTATTGTGCTCTCGGCTATAATCTTCTCTGCCAGTTCTTGACTTTGTGGATCGCCGATAATGTGTATGGCAAGCGGAACAGACGCATGCTGAAGCAACGAGCTGACTGTAAGTCGAAATTTATCATGAAATGGCTTATTGTTTACAGCGTTCGTAAATGTAATGATCACATTAATCTCATCATCGGTGTTTGATTCAATTTTTTCCTGATTTTGTTTTGTGTTGACAGTGTTAGATTTGGCATCTACGTCGCATTTTTCTCCGTCACAAACATCTGTCGGCTCGCCCTTGTTTTTACCAAAGAAGCTGGTTGATTCTTCCGCTTTGTATGTTGCGTAAAGAAAACAAACAACAACAAAACTAAATAATTCTTTGCTTTTGGAGTTCATGTCGATGTTCAATCAACGTGTCAAAAACACCGCAGCATTACAGCGCCGCCTGTTGACAAAATAGTAACTGGTGTAATGAATTCCGCTAGATGGCGAAGCGGGTATTCGGCGAAGCTGTTGATTGCGTGAAGCTGAGCTAAATAATAACTCTTAAAAGTCCAAAACGTATTGCATTTGTGTAATGTTAAACTAGTCATGTAGGTAAATACATGAAAGGTGGATGCACTGTAAGTTTGTTAAAGGTACGGTAATGGAATATGCCGTTCAAACCGTTGGCCTCTTATGTTGTTCGAGCGATAATGCGTGAAATTGACTGAGTTGGTAACTTGCTGGGACATGTTTGGCATTACCATTAGGCTAGCTCTTGGGTTTGTTTCGTTGTAGTTATGTGAAACCGAAGCCTGTCGGTACAGCGAATTTGTACATTTACACGACGTAGATGTCTTTTCAGTTCTGCTGATCGCGTAGTGTTATACTAATAAACTTATTACTAGTTTTTCTTAACTTGTTTCCAGCGGCAGCGCTCGGCAACGACCGAACGTTCTGGTATTAAGTTTAACTGACTAGTCTGTACTGTTGTGTTTACAATGTAATGGTCTTATGAGTTCTCATTCAGCTAGTCATCCTTTTTCAAAACATTATCGCCAAACCGACCTTTATATGCTGGCACTCAGAATGTTTGTCGCCCTCAGAGGGTCAATCCAGTTCTTTTATGTCCTAAATTGAGACGGGACCGACATTAACGTGATCTCCGAATCACGAGGGATACGCAGTCCCCAATATTAAGAGCCAGGTCTTTACACCAAATATCATGCCTGCCCGGTCCGGGTTTCGAACTCAGAACACTGGCATGTCAGGCAGGTGTGCTAGCCACTAAACTAGCTGTGCTCTCTATATCACTATAAAATCCAGTCAGTCTAAGACTAAAATTAATGTTTACCAAAAAGTATTTAAATGGATGGACGATTCTGTTGGAGATATCCGTGGCATGCTGGAAACATGACGGAGGTCTGATGTTAACCACATGATAGTGGATTGTGTAAAACATTGATGCTTGTAGTTTGTAGGATTGTTAGAATAAATATCTCAGAGCTGGAGATAATTCCCAGAAAAATATATAAAGTTAAATTTATTTTTCCTACCTAGAGTAAAATTTAAGAGCATGCATGTAATGCTAAAAGGAAAAACAAATCATGTTCTTGAAAGCCTAGATGCATTAATATGTGTTGAAAACACAAAGCCAAATATGTCTACAATATGAAGCTGTTTTAACTACCTGTACGTTCTTGCTTTCAGACAAACCATTCAACGACAGAATGGGGAAGGCAGCAGAAGAGACATGTCTTGATGCTCTGAGACAGCAGAACCAGAGTCTGTTAGCCCAGCTCAAGCAGAGACAGTCACAGTTTAAAAGCCTACTGAATGCGACAATGGTTGAGAGAAGCTCCCACTTTGCCGAAAACGAACCTAAGTCGACACGAATAGCCAGGGAGAAATTGGCCCACTGCTCAAAAGCCGTGGATTTGAGCTACATGGTGAAGCACGTGGATCTGTCTGGGATGTCAGGACCAAGCAGTGATGCAGCGCCTGCAAAACTGACGGTTGTGACTGACGATGCAGCAAACCACAGTGCCTCTGGGAAGACACTGACAAGTACACCAAAAAGGTCTTCCCTTCCATCGGGTAGACTGTCCAGCACACCAGACAGACCAACAACTACTCCAGATAGACCAACAGTTACCCCAGACAGACCGACACGACCACAGACTGAGACACCGCGGTCGATTCTAAAACACAGGAAAATCATAGACGACAACATTCATGTCGAATCAAAATACCAACATACGCCTACCGCTCAGCGGACACCGCAACCAAGATACAATGGACTCAATTATTCCTATTCAAATGTCGACGAATCATTTACGGGTGCTGCTTATCGAGAATCTATGGATAGCCGCGTGACTCTGCCATCTTATAGCAGGGCAACAGATGGGTCATACCTGGAGGAGTATCCCTCCTTCCATCACAGCGATAAGGAGTCATTTCTGGATGACATGGAGAAGTCTCGGGGGCATCGTCTTCTGTTTGACCGAGGCAACGATCGACAGAACAGTTCTGCTTGTGAAGTGCCACAGCGGACAAAGACAGTCGAATTCAAGTCACCGGTTATTTCTTCTTCTGATGAGGTAAATATCCATTACATTTACAGTAAATGTTAATGAGTTAAGGCATGTTTGTGATATTATGATTATAATATTACTTATAATTTGACCCATTAAAAGTCTAGATGGTGAATGTCTTCAAATCTACCAGTAGAGGGTCTACAGGAAATTCGGGAATACTGTGCGCGCACACATACTCACTACCACCACACAAAGACACACGTGCGCACACACTCACACATACACGATATAGTGAGGCTGTATAGTTCAAAATACTATAACAATTGTGCACTATGTGATAAAAGCATGGAACTTTGTAGAACTGTTGTGCACTGTATATTTTTAGTTGATATTTTCATGTATGCTTAGTTGTGTATAAATTTAACATAGTACATATGTATGTATGTTTAATAACTATTTGGCAAATGTTCAGCAAAGCTCAAACATGAATTAGATTTGCAATAGGAAGCATATAGTTATCTTAGTTAGTTGTGGTAAAGAAGCATTAACGTTAATTATTGGTAAGTGATGTTGTGCATAAAAAAGACGCCTTGGTAATATTCCGTGCTAGCTACTGCAGTATTGTTGTCTTGCAGACAAGTCCAAGACTGGAAGACAACATCAACAACAGCAGCAGCAATCGTAGAAGAAAATCAATGCAGAAACACAAGTCGAAGAAACCTCAACAGAAGCCGAAACTTCAGCAAAGTCCGAAAGCCACTGATGCTTGGAGGCGAACAACTTCAACTCAGCCGCTGCTGGGATACGACTGGATTGCTGGGGTGTTGGACAACCAGGATAAATCTGTCATAAACGCATCGGATAATTTTTTCAAGCGCATCAGTGAGTTTCGGTGGCAACACAAGGAGGCCTGCACAACTGATGAACCGTCTGTGAGGTATGTGATGCTCCAGGATCAATTCGCTGTGTACGATGTAATAGATGTCAAGAGAACAAGTGCACAGCCATGTTGTGTTAAGAAATTGGATGAAAACATACTTTAACAGTCTGCAACATTGCAGGAATGGTCTGTAACATTAAGCAGTATTTTATGTTTGAAAATATTAAATAGATGTTGATTTTGTCAAATTGTGCATACGTAGAAAATGCATCTCTGTGAAGACGCACTGCTTCCATTAGACTAGACCAGTGGTTTCCAAACTGGGGTACGCATACCTCTGGGAGTATGCGAGAGGTTTTCCCGGAATCTTGCCACTTTGTGGTGTTCATGAGGGAGATAATAGCTTCTGTAAGAGGCCCTAGTATCAGACTCACAGAATTCTTTTTATGCAGATATTAATCGCTATTAGAAAATCTCATCACTCAAGTTTGTAAATTGCTATTCTCGTAGGAGTCCATTGTGTTTGCAACTGATGCCTCCAAATGTGTTGAGGCGGACAGACTGTCGTGGGACAGTATGTGCATGCATGTACAACTGATGGCAGACAAATGAAGGAGGTGAATCCTAAGTTCCTAACCCAAATTAGTGCATGTTCCATCAATAAGACCTCGCAAGACAATCCAGTCAGAGCTAAGTGCAGTTCTTGACAATGTTGTCAAGATGGTAAACGTCTTAATGTCCAGTGCTCTCAATATGCCACTGTTTATGCCAAGAGGTCAGTGCGGACCAAGAGGCGTTTTCTTCCACAGCGAGGGTTGGCTGTCACGCAGAATGTAATATCTAGAACAGAGTCAGTAAAAAAGCAGATCGTCGAATTCTTCTAAACATTGTTAAGAAACTGTCAAATAAAGAGAGGCATTTAAGCTGGCCTACTTGTATAATATCTTCTCCTGCCTCTATCCATTGAACAACTCATTCCAAGGGAGGCTCATCACAGTGATTGATTTCTTGGACAAAGTACTAGCATGAATCGAAAATAAGGAAACGAAACATGGATCAACTTTTGCAGGCACACGTGTCTTCACTTCACCGTGGAAGGTAATCCATGATATTTTTCCGGATCTCGATCAGTGCGTCTGATTTGAAATTGCACCAAAATCTGTCAAACAAACTGCAGGAGGACGTGTTTTGAGTCTGTGAATGAGTCCATTGCTTATGCCGCGTTTGAGACTCTCCTTGGCAAAATTCAAGTTTTTAAGTTTAGTGTGCATAGTGTCCGACTGTGGATGATGCGCCCATGCCTGCATTGTTGGTGTTTCCCTCCAGCTATCTCTGTGAACAAGGATTTTCAGTGTCGTTCTGTATAAAAGACCAAGCGTTGTGGCCGATTGTGTGTTTGCCTGACCAAAACTGTTCCCCGAATTGAGGTCCAGGTTTTGATAAGGCAAACACATTACTCGTATTGAGGTGATTGCTTAACCAGCCTCATTTCTGGGAGGGGTTTTGTTTATCTCGTGATTTCATTGAATTGTGTAAAGAATGCTGTTTTTTCTGTAATTATGTTCTTCGTTACAATAATGGGGTACACAGATCAGTTCTGGCCTGAGGGGGTTCGCGGGAGAAAAAGATTGGGAACCGCTGGACTAGACCATATTATACTGTTAGTAACTTTTTGTAAGTTACTATGAAACTGTCAAGATTGTTTATCTAAATCAACACAGTTAGACGTCATGTGATCAAGGTAGCCAATCGCATATCGAGGTTACTTCCTGTCTTCTTTTCTAAAAGAAACAGTTGCTTTAGTTTGGGGAATAACTATTGTTTTATGGTAGCCATATCACAGTCAATCCATTATTAATTATATAGAGTAAATAATAATAATAGAGTATCCTCCATATTCTGGTGTGGACAGGCCATAACAATAACTGTTGCTGTGTTTGTAGTGGCACGGTCTTGCTATCTCGGCCGGTATCCCCGCAGATCCAGGACCCTGGCCACACATGTAAGTATACAGTTCTCAGATGTGCTAAGCAATTAGGGGACCTTCTAAAATGACTTCATAAATATTAATTTTTTTGTTGATTGTGCATAAAGAAATACCAAACTGATATGTCACTCTCATGTTTAGTTTTAAATCAGTCACTTCTTTTTATGATGGATACTAGGAAATGAACAGTTAAATTAAACAAACAGGCTTATGTTTTCCACCATTAGTAATAAATTAACTATGAACAATAATGCAGCATGACTTTCCTATAAATCTATGTAACCCAGTTTAATGTATATACCTGTGTGTGTTGTCTATGTTTCATTCACTTCCAGCAGAACACAATAACATCAACACTGTGTACATTCATTTCAGAAGGAAAAGTAAATCTAAACCTTGCAAGAATCATTGATAGTGTTTAATTAATCAATTGATTTATTTCAAACATATTGCATAAACATATTGATAGTGTTTAATTAATCAATTGATTTATTTCAAACATATTGCATAAAAGTCTAGACAAATCATCAATCAAATGTAAGTCATGCGCACAATATATACGAATTAAATTGTACATAATGAAATAATAAAAGAGAAAAGATATATTGTTTGAAAAGGAGTAGATATGAAGTTGTAAAGTTGTAAACTTATAATTGTCTACCTCAAAATAACAATTTAGTAACAGTTTGATTGCATGGCAATAATAATTTTCCCTCGTAAAGTAGAAAACAGCCTACCATTGTTTTCTTTCACACATTTCAAAGACAACAATTAAAATATTATTTATTTTTTGTTCCGTGTTTTTGTTTCATATTATTGAGATTTTGCATTATTGACATGATATTTTGCATGTTCTGTAAGAAATACTTTTATTGAAGTTGTCTACATTTTAGCATGCCATATCATAACCATTCGGCATCTGTGCCTTGCAGGCATCCATGGCTACACCGTCAATGAACGTTTGTTCACGGAGCCAACCAATCCTGATGACAATGGCGGTGCTGTGTGCAATGTTTGTTTGATACCACGAAAGAAACCATCCCGAACATCGCCAAGTTTTGTAAGGTGAGAGGATGGGCAGAAATAAAGTCACGGGTTTGTCTAGGAATATATGTCACAGGAAATAAAGTCAAACATAATTTTATTCGAAGACCACACTAAATACAAGCTTTTGCAGTTATTTACTGATAATTCAACAAAATAAAGTTTGATGATTAAGATGAATATTCTGAAGAAACTATGTCACAGTTGTGCATATTCCCATTAATAATTGAACACAACAAAGTTTTATGCATGATTATAGCAAACATTTCTGATGAAACCGAGTCGTTCACATTTGAGCGCAAGTGAGATTTAAATCAGTGATTTTTCATCAAACTTATGCACTGAATTTATTGTAATCTTTTAAAGTTAATTTTGATTATTAAAATGCATATTCACATGAATTGATTTAACATTTCCACTCATTTTGTAGATACAAAGAAGTAGTGACTTTATTTCCTGTAATTTTACTTCCTGTCACTTTCTTTCCTACATTTTGTGAGTGACGGGTTACTGTAACGTCCTGGCTGCGTGGATCAAACACACACTTGTGTTGCTATAATCGTTATTGTGCTGTACGTTCAATGCTACCCACTGCACAGTCAGTGATACTGTATGCAGTTCACTGCCCACATTGCATCATGAAATTCAGACTAAGACAACATTGTGTGGTCTTACATCCAGATAATCCCAGACTTTGTTATTTTTTGCTAACAAAGAAAACAAACATAATTATAACTGCTGTCATATGTGCCACCCTGGAGCAAGAATGAATAAATTACTGTTGTGAATAATTTAATTCAAATATATCAATGGAGCTGGCTGATTTATGAGGATTGCATTATATTATTATTATATGATTTTTTCTGTTTTTCTTGTATCTTATTTACAAAAGTAAACCTCGTCTAGTCAGATCTTTGCTAAACTCGGACAGAATTCAGAAGAACAGTTGATTTGTAATGTATGTACCATAAAAATCTTTGTCTAAGTCGGATCTTCCATTAACTCAGACGGACTGAGTCAGTCCATTTGATCCGAGATAATGTTTTTCCTCGTCGTCATGCCCTGAAATCAGTGTGGAACAAAGTGAAACCGGAAACACTTCTAAACTGCTACAAAAAACGGGATTCGTCTAAGGTTGTTCATTCTGAAACGTATGGGACAACCTCCACGAAGTGCATGGAGATCTGTATGTACGATGAATGACGACTTTGGTGTGCTGAGATATATCATCTCTGGTTAAGTTGGATTTTCGCATAACTCGGATTAAATCACTTGGTCGATTAGTCAGACTTAGGCGAGGTTTACTGTACTGTACAGCACTTTTTAACAATATGGACTTCTGTTGGATTAATCCTTTTTATGTGGTGACATTATTGTTAGTTTACTTACTCCTCGTCATTAAACTCTATTTTCATTGCAATGTCGTGACCTTTGACCTGATTAATTGACTTAATGCTTGGCAGGGTGAGCATTCCACAGTCACAGATTACGAAGAACGCCCGCGAGGTGAAACCTCATCGACGTCGCAGTTTTGACCCCTCGGACTCTTGCGCGCTCTCAGAGGTAACGTCCTTATTACCCAAGCACCCCTGGGTGCCATGTTACATCCCCATTGTATCGAGATGGTGGACAGTCGACTAACTTTTTGTTAGTCTCAACTTCCAACGTTTCAGATCATTTCTAACAGGCTTTCCAAAGTTAAAGTGGATAATATTTTTACTTATTTCTCAGTTGATTTACCTTTCTCCTGTAATGTTTCGAACACTACCAGCAATCTTTATCAGATAACTGCTGATAGTGATCGAAATGAAGGAAAAAGGATAAATTTGCTGTGAAATATGTAAAACTATTAGTCATCTGATGAGCCGCTTCACTCGTCTTTCACGAGTATAATTAATTACGTTAACAGTGTAATATACAACAAAACCAAAGTTTTTATTTGACATACTATGTAGGAAAAATTAGCTTTTATGAATTGCTGTTGTCATGAATTAACTTTTTTTTACTTTTTAGTACCACAGTTGAAATTGCTGGTGTAACAATAAAATAAATTGTAGCTGTAATATGTATTTTTTTAAACTTTGGTACATGCCTGATACAACTTGGATATCTGTTAGTTTGTGTTTGTAATGCGTCTCTGTGGAGCATAGTGGCTAGAGCTTCGGACTCTTAATCGAGAGAACCCGGGTTCGAATCCTGTTCTGTGGTGTCGAACCTTGGGTAAGTTCGTTCACCCTACTTTGCTCCAGTTCACTCAGGAGTATGAATGAGTACCTGGCTATAGACAGTGGTGGACATTTTTTGTACAAATAGTGTTTGCACATTAATTGCAGTGTGGCTGGACGCTTCCCAGAAAAGTCGAGATGGTGTTCGATTGAACAGGTCTGTAAAGTCTAAAGCACTTTGAGCAGTCCTGTGGACTGGATACTGCACTATACAAGAACTTACCTTAACTGCACTGTATTGTGTTTGGCTGCTTTCTCCGTTAGCATTGTCTTGCCGGATGGGAGTGTTCACGCCCTTCTCATCTGCCCACTGCGTCTGGCCTTGACTTGAAGCACGCCACCAACAAAGTCACCTCTCAGTTGTCTATGGTGAGTCAGTGGTGCAGTACGCAAGTTACTTTATCTAGTTTTTCGCAATGCTAATGTTTTCTGTGATTGTGGCACATCACATAAAGCGTCTACAACTGATTGGCGGAAAGTTTACTTAATTTTAAACAAACCATCTGATCTCTGTCGAATTGGTATATATTGCATTTTGCCCTGAAACCTTCATATATAAATTAATTTGTTAAAATTCCATACTTTTTGTCAACAACTGAAACAGTCTTCTACATAATCCTTTTAGTTTGGCTTTCAATGCAGAAGAGTACCGGTACTCCTAGAAAATCATGTAATTTTTCAAGCAGGATTTCAGCAGTTCTGAACATAATGGTAGTATGTGTATGATAAAATGTGCAAGGAATGCATCATTTTGGTTGTAAAACCCCCCAATTTTGTTTTCACAATTTAGTTTTATGTTTATTAGATAATTTAATTTGCATACCTTGAACTAATTTTAATTTTGCATCTTTTATAAATACTCTAGTTTTAATAGTTTTCACTTTTAGTATGTTTTAATGAACCTGGAAAGTGCCATCGAGCAGTTTAGGCTGTAAAGGGTACTATATTGTTTTATATATCATTATATAATTATTATATCATATTATTATTATATTAACTGCGCCCTTCTTGCAGACGATGGCGGAGGTGGAACAACAGTTGAGTGAACACAGTCGGGCCGCTAAGCTCGGTCTGCGGGCCAATGGGCCAACAACGGCCCGGGGCCACCTCAACATGACACATGCCAGGAACCTTCGTCGTCTCCAGTTGGCGTGATCCAACAGTCTCCATACGGGAAACACACACAGTCTGATTAATACTGTCACATGTAGATCATGATCGGTTGACACAGTTTGATCCCGGTGCAGTCTGAGTGAAGACATTTGTGATCAGTGTGCTACATTTGTTATGATATACCGTGTCATCGTTATTCTGTCATACTTTTTCACACGCAAGGTTTATCTGTTGGCAACCTGTAGCTGGACTGTTGTAAGCTAATGGTAGAGCATTACTGTAGTTATTTTACATAAAATCTACGAGTATTGATTGCTACCTGGTATTTTCACTACATATTGATCCAAGGGACAATCCCATCAGTTTGCAAAGTTCCAAACAAAATGATGTGTTTATCATTGGTCCTCGTTTACACGTGTGTGACTTTTAAAATTGAAAATGTCTATTTGTGTCAATTTGCATTAACATGTTTCATTTGTTGGGTGGCACCAATGTAGCAATTTATTTCTCCATGATATGGGGTAACAACCGACCCACCCCACTTCCTCACGTAATGCTTCGCATGTTTTGGGACTGCAAACTCATCTAAGCTGTGTACATAAAATTGGTTGTTTTTATATTCTCCTTATTTAACTTATTATAATAAAAATCGTTAAGCATGTACATCACAACATCTCACTTATACTGTACATCTTTGTAAAAATGTGTTGTTTAACATCCAGTGTTGAAACGTTTTGTGTACCTCTGTGAAATAATATTTAAGAGATGGTAACTATTAGAACAGCCAATAAAATATAACATCGTAGGTATATTGCAGTCTTAGCTTGTATGCAGTCCCCTCAAAGTGCTAAACTATGCTAGTTGCAATGATACCTTACTTAATGACAAAGTGCAGTAAAGAGTTCTAGATGATATTTATCTATTCACTTGTTATTGTGAGCAATGGAAAGATACTTATGTGTGATACCATGTTGCAACTATAACAACTTAAAGGTAAGAAAATATTTGAAAAAATATATAAAATAACTGAGAACAGGACTTTGAGGTTATTTTCGGTCATATACTTATGGCACAACATATATTAAATATTGTACCATAGACATACTTTATTTCTCACATTGTCAGTATCATAATCATTTGTTTAATTTGTTTTGTAGTTGTAACATGGCAATGCACATTATGTTTGTAGATATATATTGTATAATATTAGTACAGTTAAATACTTGGTTTTCTATGTGATTATCTTGTTTTATCATTAACCACATCGGACTGGAATTGTACCTTATTAAATCCTGCATAACAACACTTCCAGCTTCATCTCATTCATTTAAAAGATGAAAGGAAAAGAAACTTCCCATCAAAGTACAATAGAACCTCCCTATTAAGGACACCCTCAGGACTGGCCAAGTGACCGGAAATAATTTGGAACTGTCCCAAGGTGACCCTTATTGTGAGGTGACTGTAACACTGAGGTGGCCATAAAGCAAAGTTCCACTGTAGAATGTACAATGCCTTCTCTACGGCAGATCAAATAAAAATGAGGCATGACTGTAAAGTAGAAGTTTAATAGTACTTCAGTGTCTACTTACCATATATTAATATAGACTCTGCCCAGTATTTTGATCAACAACAGACAATGTTATCATTCCTGACAACGTATTCACATTGGAGACATTTCTGTGAGCGGTGCACATTCATATCTACACTCTGTCATCAATATGATCACCTACATTTTTTGGGAAGGGGGAAGATTTTGATGCTAGTCTCCCACAAAAAGAAGGATAATTGACAAGTATGCATTCAAAGAAGATTGATTACGAGTTCATACATGCAGCATGTTGTGGTATGTATGACCCCTAACCCTTGGTTTGTGACACAAGCAGGGGTAAGTACCCTGTAACGCCCTACATTTTTTTTTCCATGCAAAAGCCATTGTTATCATTGCATTAGCAGCAAAATATGTGCATTTTGAAAAGCCACTTTGAGTTAACAAATCGAGTAGATCATGATCTATTTGTAAAGCTTACTGTACATCATAGCACCAAACTCGACTGTACCAAGCCTACGCTTATAGGTATACAGACGACGCAGAGCAATATAATACATGCCCTCCCAAACTTCTGCAGTAAATCTGTGACTGACATCAGTTCAAACTGATTTGCATGAGATGGGTTTTTGCGGTGCGGGGTGAAGTATGTTATAATAATACACAAAACCTTTAAACGCAATCGTATTCATGATTTCTCTCTAGCTGATGGATCGCTTTAATGGGGCGAGCGTTGCTGCACCTCAGTTCTAGAGTCATCCAGATGCTACAAAAACGCACCTGCCACAGCAGTGACAGCAAATAAATAAACATGAAATAATTCTTAACTAAAACATGCCGTAAATACAGTCGAACAATCGCAAAACAAATGAAGTTACACAAAATCCATGGAAACTGTTCATTGTTGTGTTCAAATCGGTTGACTTTTCATGAATAAATCATCCGCTACAAAACAATGACTACGTAGCAGGTATATCATACACGCCCAAGGTGCCAACTGGTCTGGGCAGGGTGTCACGCCCAAGGTGCCAACTGGTATAGGCAGGGTGTCACGCCCAAGGTGCCAACTGGTCTAGGCAGGGTGTCACACCCAAGGTGCCAACTGGTCTAGGCAGGGTGTCATGCCCAAGATGCCAACTGGTTTAGGTAGGGTGTCTATGTCAGTATCTTGTAAATCAGAAAACAAAAGAATTATAAACTACACTAAAGAAGAGCTTTCATCATATGGTCCTACTGTTTGATGAGAAAGTGATTACTCTAATGCTAAAGGCACATATCCATAATGCTTGTGTTGAGCCAGAATATTCTATCAAGCACTATGATCACACGACACATTTCGGTTTCAAAGAACGGCATCAGCTTAACCTCTCAGCCAGTCTCTCGACACAGTTGGTTATGGCATGGGAAGGACTTTATATCGACCTTTAAAAACAATCTGGATTTATTTAGGTGAATCGGCGACAGTTGGGTTGTTAAGTTCAGTGTTTTACAGATTGCTGAAGAGAGGTATCTGGTACCAATACTCTCTGTACATTACTCCTTATAGTAATTACATCCTCAATGTTGAATGTATCGTGAAACATTGTGCGATCTAGTCAAGTTAGTGGTATACCAATGGTCAGTTGCAATGACCTTTGTGTAGCCATCACACCTGGTCACTTATAAGTCACGACGGCTGATGACAAATATCTACAGCTGTCAATCTACCACAACTGACAGTGACTGACAGCAGTCAATCAACACAACTGGATGTGACAAACATCTGTCAATCAAATGCAACCAACAGCTGTCAATCAACCACAACTGACAGCTGTCAATCAACCGCAACTGACAGCATTAACCACCGATCGTGTCGTCTATTGATAATGAAGCACAGTCTACGTTCGGCGGACGTCACCGATTCTTGACCCAGTGGAAGAACCAGTCGAGTTTGGTGGTCCAGGCTCCGCCATGGGCCTCATTGAGCTGCTGCTGGAAGTACTCCAGGGCCTCTTGCTCCGACCGCTCCACGGCGAGCGTCTTGCGCAGGTACTCAATGTCATCCAGAGACTGCAGCTCCGGGATACCACAGGACAGCATCATGGTGAAGAGGGTGATGAAGACGTTGGCATGGTTACGCAGACACAGGTACGCCTTGCCGCACAGCTCCATGAAACTGTCATCAACAAGAAAGTTGTGTGATACTGGGCATCAACGCAAAGTTAAACTGATTGAGTTTATTAAGTAAAATTATATACCTGATAAATATTAATAACGACAGTGTCATACATGTAATACCAGGGATAACACATAAAAGCATACAAAAGTACACTTATTTCCAATGTGTTCCTCATACCAAATAATGATAATAAAAATACAATACATATTATAAAATAAAGGGAGTATTTCCGCTCATCTTTATCATAATCATATCATACAGGGTGATACAGAATAAAGCGTATCTATTATAACACACCGACTGCCCAGGTGTGTCTTTAAACCATGCTGTTTGTGTAAGTCTTTTGTGAGGATGCAGTTTGTTTACATGGCACTGCCCCAATTCAAATGCATCGCCTCGCATCCAAAACAGCGTAGTGACATTACAAGCCTCATGCCAGTGAGGTAACGACCTTTCTCTTTGCTATTCCCGCTTTTGAGCGACAGGGCGGCAATTTTTTTAAAGGTTGTTTCTGCTTCATTAAAACATATTTGAGCTGCCAGCATATTGCAATAACTATAGTTTGTACCGTATAACATGATTTAATGATAAAAAATGAGTGCAAAACCTCATATAATGTTGTGCTACCTTTTTGTACAAGAGACAATAAAGATGCGAGTAATCTTATCCTCATCAACCTGTGTTGATATTATTAACAAACATGGTGGATTTTTCCCAACTAATATGATATTGAATTTTTTCAATCCAGAAGTTTCCACATAATGAAATAAGATAGTTAGCTATCACATATGTGGCATATCATTTAACCCTGCGACTGGCCAGTGCTGATTCATCGGCCGACGATACCTACCTTTATAGTAACTCTTTTAATGTCCGTGCTAGGTAACTGACACGCGAACATTTGGTATCGTTGGATGGCTGACAGATTTTTCAAGAAGGTGTATATTTATTCATGAGCAGATTGATTGACAGCTAATGACTGCCTAGCCAACAAAACATGTGACCAACTCGGCGGCAAATTTTGTGTGGTTTTACTACACTCAAAATCTCAAGTTCCACACAACGCATTGGTTGGGGTGGGAGGTGTTTTTAACCAATACAAAATGCTTTACATTTTTCTGGACTCTATCAACTTGCGAGTAAACCCCTAACTTACTTGAGGAAGTCGGGGCTCTTGAGAGGGTTGTCAGAGCCATGGGCAATCACCCTACAGAAGTGCTCAGTCAACACGAAGGGCACACGCTCTCGCTGGAAACCAAACTTCTTTTTCCGGTGGTCGAGAAAGTGACCAAAGTCAATGTGGAACACCTGAAAAAATATGCACCGCAACAATGATGCAAAGGCATCAAAGCCACATGGACATTCTACCAAGGATTTTTGCAATATCTTTGGTGTGAGACTAATCATTTGATGTCAGCCTAATCATTTAAATTAGTTGTTGGTCCTTGCAGGTCTATTTTATTTATGCACTGACTAAGGTGGTTCCAGTGGCCAAGACATGCTTGTTTTCAATTAATCATTTCTAATAAAAGTTTTAAAGATAGACTAACAATTTTTTCCCAGACTCTGCCTAAGACATCAAGAAATACTCTAGTAAAAAAAAATTAGTTTCTAGGTTGTTTAGTGACATTTCCATGCTTTTAAAGACAATTTAAAATATGTCAAAAATCACCCTAAACTGGCATTTTATTTCATTTTGAGAAACTCCATGAAAGAATAATTTGTATATTTGTAAGTACAAATATGTTGTTGACATTTGTACAGTTTTTTTTGTAAATAATACCTATAAAGTTTGCTACAATGTTGAAATACAGCCAAAATCCGTACTGCATTTTTGGCATGACCATCCCGTGCAATTTTGCGTAAACACAAGTCGAGTTCATATGCCAAGTTACAGCTTTGTAAGTATTGTAGTTTTTATAAAAAAGATATATTAATCCTGGTTGTTACTGATAATACAAATGTCACAAGATGCATGTTTTTTGCTTAGAAATGTGACTTTTTCACTAGCAGGTGGTTTATTTCAACACGATTTGACAGACACTTCTATTATTGAGATTTCCCCCCAAAGGTTTTCCTGCCAAGTTGGCCCTACAATCTGTATTTGTAATGACAAATGTCCAATGCTATCGTGTTACGAAGCACATGTTGAACTTGTTGTGGTAGACAAGATTGATTGACACCCGCTGGCCACTGCAACTGGCAGCGGAGGTCAGGCGATGTCAGAATAAATGAAACTACCCCATTATTTGGTGATTTAACAGTGTGATGCATTTATGTAATTATAATGCAGCTGCACAGTAGAATGAGAATAACCAGACCATATGACCTGTGAACAAATTTATCATTGCGTAATGTCTGAACTGGCCTAACGCACACGTGACATCACTATGGATTATGAAAACATTGTCAGTTTCCAAGAATCTGAAAAGGGACTTTCCACCGACAGACAGTTTTTAAAGGACGGATTGCTGACATATGGCGCTAGTGCCTTGGTTTTTAATAGTACACATGTTCATACTGACACCTACCGATGTTCTACGAAGACAAAAGTAAAGAAATCAACTGACACGATACCAGCCCCCGCTACCTTAAAAATAAGACTCAAATTTTAAACAAAAACTTTAAATAAAAACAGCATCATGAAATTGTTGCTAGTTGCTGTCTGATCTTTTGGTTTTCCCAACATTTCTTGTGTCTATGCCAGGGGAAGTAAAGGATCCCATGGAGTGGGCGAACACGTAACTGGCAGTGGGCTGTCTAACTCTAGAAAATGGAAACTCTGAAAACGAAGCACAACAACACTGCAGCCACATACTTGTGGCTAAGACAGAGTGACGAGCTAATCATAAGAAGTAGGTGTGACAACAACACTGCAGCCACATACTTGTGGCTAAGACAGAGTGACGAGCTAATCATAAGAAGTAGGTGTGACAACAACACTGCAGCCACCTACTTGTGGCTAAGACAGGGTGACGAGCTAATCATAAGAAGTAGGTGTGACAACAACACTGCAGCCACATACTTGTGGCTAAGACAGGGTGACGAGCTAATCATAAGAAGTAGGTGTGACAACAACACTGCAGCCATCTACTTGTGGCTAAGACAGGGTGACGAGCTAATCATAAGAAGTAGGTGTGACAACAACACTGCAGCCACATACTTGTGGCTAAGACAGGGTGACGAGCTAATCATAAGAAGTAGGTGTGACAACAACACTGCAGCCACCTACTTGTGGCTAAGACAGGGTGATGAGCTAATCATAAGAAGTAGGTGTGACAACAACACTGCAGCCACATACTTGTGGCTACGACAGAGTGACGAGCTAATCATAAGAAGTAGGTGTGACAACAACACTGTAGCCACATACTTGTGGCTAAGACAGAGTGACGAGCTAATCATAAGAAGTAGGTGTGACAACAACACTGCAGCCACATACTTGTGGCTAAGACAGAGTGACGAGCTAATCATAAGAAGTAGGTGTGACAACAACACTGCAGCCACATACTTGTGGCTAAGACAGAGTGACGAGCTAATCATAAGAAGTAGGTGTAACAACAACACTGCAGCCACATACTTGTGGCTAAGACAAAGTGACGAGCTAATCATAAGAAGTAGGTGTGACAACAACACTGTAGCCACATACTTGTGGCTAAGACAGAGTGACGAGCTAATCATAAGAAGTAGGTGTGACAACAACACTGCAGCCACATACTTGTGGCTAAGACAGGGTGACGAGCTAATCATAAGAAGTAGGTGTGACAACAACACTGCAGCCACATACTTGTGGCTAAGACAGGGTGACGAGCTAATCATAAGAAGTAGGTGTGACAACAACACTGCAGCCATCTACTTGTGGCTAAGACAGGGTGACGAGCTAATCATAAGAAGTAGGTGTGACAACAACACTGCAGCCACATACTTGTGGCTAAGACAGGGTGACGAGATAATCATAAGAAGTAGGTGTGACAACAACACTGCAGCCACCTACTTGTGGCTAAGACAGGGTGATGAGCTAATCATAAGAAGTAGGTGTGACAACAACACTGCAGCCACATACTTGTGGCTACGACAGAGTGACGAGCTAATCATAAGAAGTAGGTGTGACAACAACACTGTAGCCACATACTTGTGGCTAAGACAGAGTGACGAGCTAATCATAAGAAGTAGGTGTGACAACAACACTGCAGCCACATACTTGTGGCTAAGACAGAGTGACGAGCTAATCATAAGAAGTAGGTGTGACAACAACACTGCAGCCACATACTTGTGGCTAAGACAGAGTGACGAGCTAATCATAAGAAGTAGGTGTGACAACAACACTGCAGCCACATACTTGTGGCTAAGACAGAGTGACGAGCTAATCATAAGAAGTAGGTGTGACAACAACACTGTAGCCATACTTGTGGCTAAGACAAGTGACGAGCTAATCATAAGAAGTAGGTGTGACTACTGCAGCCACATACTTGTGGCTAAGACAAAGTGACGAGCTAATCATAAGAAGTAGGTGTGACAACAACACTGCAGCCACATACTTGTGGCTAAGACAGAGTGACGAGCTAATCATAAGAAGTAGGTGTGACAACAACACTGTAGCCACATACTTGTGGCTAAGACAGAGTGACGAGCTAATCATAAGAAGTAGGTGTGACAACAACACTGCAGCCACATACTTGTGGCTAAGACAGAGTGACGAGCTAATCATAAGAAGTAGGTGTGACAACAACACTGCAGCCACATACTTGTGGCTAAGACAAAGTGACGAGCTAATCATAAGAAGTAGGTGTGACAACAACACTGTAGCCACATACTTGTGGCTAAGACAGAGTGACGAGCTAATCATAAGAAGTAGGTGTGACAACAACACTGCAGCCACATACTTGTGGCTAAGATAAAGTGACGAGCTAATCATTAGAAGTAGGTGTGACAACAACACTGTAGCCACATACTTGTGGCTAAGACAGAGTGACGAGCTAATCATAAGAAGTAGGTGTGACAACAACAATGCAGCCACATACTTGTGGCTAAGACAAAGTGACGAGCTAATCATAAGAAGTAGGTGTGACAACAACACTGCAGCCACATACTTGTGGCTAAGACAGAGTGACGAGCTAATCATAAGAAGTAGGTGTGACAACAACACTGCAGCCACATACTTGTGGCTAAGATAAAGTGACGAGCTAATCATTAGAAGTAGGTGTGACAACAACACTGTAGCCACATACTTGTGGCTAAGACAGAGTGACGAGCTAATCATAAGAAGTAGGTGTGACAACAACAATGCAGCCACATACTTGTGGCTAAGACAAAGTGACGAGCTAATCATAAGAAGTAGGTGTGACAACAACACTGCAGCCACATACTTGTGGCTAAGACAGAGTGACGAGCTAATCATAAGAAGTAGGTGTGACAACAACAATGCAGCCACATACTTGTGGCTAAGACAAAGTGACGAGCTAATCATAAGAAGTAGGTGTGACAACAACACTGCAGCCACATACTTGTGGCTAAGACAGAGTGACGAGCTAATCATAAGAAGTAGGTGTGACAACAACACTGCAGCCACATACTTGTGGCTAAGACAGAGTGACGAGCTAATCATAAGAAGTAGGTGTGACAACAACACTGCAGCCACATACTTGTGGCTAAGACAGAGTGACGAGCTAATCATAAGAAGTAGGTGTGACAACAACACTGCAGCCACATACTTGTGGCTAAGACAGGGTGACGAGCTAATCATAAGAAGTAGGTGTGACAACAACACTGCAGCCACCTACTTGTGGCTAAGACAGGGTGATGAGCTAATCATAAGAAGTAGGTGTGACAACAACACTGCAGCCACATACTTGTGGCTACGACAGAGTGACGAGCTAATCATAAGAAGTAGGTGTGACAACAATACTGCAGCCACATACTTGTGGCTAAGACAAGGACGAGCAATCACAAAGAAGTAGGTGTGACAACAACACTGCAGCCACATACTTGTGGCTAAGACAGAGTGACGAGCTAATCATAAGAAGTAGGTGTGACAACAACACTGCAGCCACATACTTGTGGCTAAGACAGAGTGACGAGCTAATCATAAGAAGTAGGTGTGACAACAACACTGCAGCCACATACTTGTGGCTAAGACAGGGTGACGAGCTAATCATAAGAAGTAGGTGTGACAACAACACTGCAGCCACATACTTGTGGCTAAGACAGAGTGACGAGCTAATCATAAGAAGTAGGTGTGACAACAACACTGCAGCCACATACTTGTGGCTAAGACAGAGTGACGAGCTAATCATAAGAAGTAGGTGTGACAACAACACTGCAGCCACATACTTGTGGCTAAGACAAAGTGACGAGCTAATCATAAGAAGTAGGTGTGACAACAACACTGTAGCCACATACTTGTGGCTAAGACAGAGTGACGAGCTAATCATAAGAAGTAGGTGTGACAACAACACTGCAGCCACATACTTGTGGCTAAGACAGAGTGACGAGCTAATCATAAGAAGTAGGTGTGACAACAACACTGCAGCCACATACTTGTGGCTAAGACAGAGTGACGAGCTAATCATAAGAAGTAGGTGTGACAACAACACTGCAGCCACATACTTGTGGCTAAGACAGAGTGACGAGCTAATCATAAGAAGTAGGTGTGACAACAACACTGCAGCCACATACTTGTGGCTAAGACAAAGTGACGAGCTAATCATAAGAAGTAGGTGTGACAACAACACTGCAGCCACATACTTGTGGCTAAGACAGAGTGACGAGCTAATCATAAGAAGTAGGTGTGACAACAACACTGCAGCCACATACTTGTGGCTAAGACAGAGTGACGAGCTAATCATAAGAAGTAGGTGTGACAACAACACTGTAGCCACATACTTGTGGCTAAGACAGAGTGACGAGCTAATCATAAGAAGTAGGTGTGACAACAACACTGCAGCCACATACTTGTGGCTAAGACAAAGTGACGAGCTAATCATAAGAAGTAGGTGTGACAACAACACTGTAGCCACATACTTGTGGCTAAGACAGAGTGACGAGCTAATCATAAGAAGTAGGTGTGACAACAACACTGCAGCCACATACTTGCAACAACACTAGCCACATACTTGTGGCTAAGACAGAGTGACGAGCTAATCATAAGAAGTAGGTGTGACAACAACACTGCAGCCACATACTTGTGGCTAAGACAAAGTGACGAGCTAATCATAAGAAGTAGGTGTGACAACAACACTGTAGCCACATACTTGTGGCTAAGACAGAGTGACGAGCTAATCATAAGAAGTAGGTGTGCTTTAAATCAGGCCACACTGAGTGGTCAATGTTGTTGTTGGTGCTCACCTGACCATCTTCATTGACCATGATGTTGTCTGGGTGTCTGTCTCCTATACCGAGGATGAACGTGGCGACGCAGTACCCAGCACACGACTTTGTGAACGTGTCGATTGCTGTGAGATATCTGTAGGAAATAAAGTTACTAACTCATTACAAGAATGGAAGCTCTTACCCTTCATCTACAACCCTTTAGACCCTGTACCGTTTTATCGAAATATACTCTGGATCCCAAAGAAACTAAACAAATTTGAGAAGATACATTTTCAAATGGCGCCAACTGAAAAACATAAGTCATAACCTACCCTAATTTTTCATGGTATTATAAGTGATTAAGCTTTTTTGTTTTATTTAATGTATTACTGATGCTTAACCATTAATCTAGTCAAAATATTATACTATGTCCCAATGTGTAACTTTATTTATTTCTTTAGTAGACAACTTATTTTATTAAAAAAAACACCTATTCATGTATATCCTATTCACCTTGTTCCAGATGAATGTACTGTTTTAATGTTATGTTGTAATTTTATGGAATAAAGAACCTGATTGATATAATGATGATTGTCCAGGTGGTCCTCGATATAAGCCTCTTGGGGTTTCCAGAGGATCTCCTTGGTTGCAGTATGTGTTTATTGTAATCCATTGTAAACATATTCAGAAATTTGTATTGTGACCGAAATAAAGTTCTATTCTATTCAAAAAACCTTTTCTCTTGAAAACCTTGACGGAAAATTAAAAGGAACCTGTATCTGTAAATTCTACCATCAATTCCACCGATATATAATAATAATAATAAAACAAGGTAACACCTATTGCGTGTACATCCTTGGAAACCAAGCTCACAGGTGCAGTTCAACATTCTGCAGATTTTGTTCACGTGAGTTTTTACCAATCACACTCCACGACCTCCAACCTCTGCACTCACTTGTCGCCCTTGTTCTTGTCCTTGATCCACCGGTGCAGTTCCTTACTGCTCACTTGCATCGCACCACGGATGTTCTGCTCGAGAATCTTCATTACGGTCTTCGAGTCACGTACCACTTCAATCATGCCGACGTTATAGCCGGTTGCTAGGCAACCATATGGCATCATCCTGGCGAAGAATGTAAGAGGCAACATTTTAAGGAATCATCTCAGGATGTCGATGTCTGACATCAGACAAAATTACTTTCATCTGGCTTCAGCCCCCACCCCCAGACAAAAGTTTGTAAACATTAATATGATATCAATGTACTAACAGTATTGGTCCGAAGTGTAAAATATCGATGTCCGATACCTTTGACCCTCCCCCACCCCAAACGAAAGTAATTTAATCCGACATCGGATATTGACGTTTTGAGATGATCTCTAATGAACATCCTGATTTGTGTTTTATTCAGGTAAATTTCCGCTGACAACCTCAGTGGTAATTTTAATTCAAGTAATACAATGGAATCTCACTATTAAGGCCATCCTCGGGACTGGACAAAAGTAACCTGAATAGCAAGGTGACCATATTAGCGGAACTATTTCCTATACTTTACCGTTATGAAAATCATTTGGGACTGTACTAGGATGACCTTAATTGTGAGGTGGCTACATTACTGGGGTGACTGTAAAGCGAGGTTCGACTGTATGTATAAAAAGAATGGCTAAAACATGGTCAGTACAAATTTTTTTGTAAATAAGGTGTAATTACAATAATAACATAAAACATAATTAACACAGGGCACAGACTATTTATTGTTTGATCAGTAATAATGCAGTGATTGTAAATGTCAGGTTTGCCTACTTGAGATCAAGTCCCTCGGTCTGCCAGATGCTGTCCATGATTCCGATCACCTGAAGCGTCAACATGTCTTGTCGAAGATCTAGAACACAAGTGTCATTGATAGGACACACAGAACCCTGTTTCACTTCCGATGGTTCAGTTTACATATCAACAGGCATCTATGTGGGAACATTCCAGGCATTATTTTAAAAAGTCTGGCCAAAACAATGGTAAAGATATAAGGGGGTACTTGGATCTATACACATTGTGTTTTATTATTTATTACAACTGAACCTAGAATAGAGACACTTTTTGAGATATAAGTCTAAGCCATGACATGTTTTCCAAATTTTTCTGGGGAATTTTCTAATGGTATGGAGGCAAAAAACTCTAAATGGTGACAGTAGTAAACAGAAATGTCCTTGATTGACTTGTGAACAGTCTTCAAAAGAGCAGTTCCTGGAACTAACCTATTTATTTTAGTATTATGCACATTATATTAAAACTAAGGAACAGACATGGTCAATTTAATAACAACCTAATAAAGTATCATGTTGCGCAACTTACCATCACCATTTTTGAATATAATCTTGAAGTCACGATACAAGAACTCAGCCATATGGTCCGGGTTCTGCCATACGAGCCACAGAGGGCGCTTCTTTGACTGTTTCACATCGCACTGCTCCACCCTGGTGGCCAAAACAGACATCACAATTGATTGTGTTGTCAGGTAAACTCATGCAAAATATGGCACACTTGTGACTTGTTTACTGGTGCTGATTATGATGTTAGTTTTAGTAGTATCGTACCTGAAATGTTCTACGATATTGTGTAGGATGCTGTGGAAAATCCATGGGTTCAAATAAAGCGATTTGTTTATAAATTTTAAACCGTATCCTCTATCACACCACACTGTAGATTACAACTGTACAAAGTGTCAAGTCAATGTGACAGGGTATTAGAGAGGCATTGTCACTCTCCAGTCTCCATCATGTGAATAGGGCTGTAATGATTTATGGATGCATCGATGCATCAATCGCATTATTTTTCTCACATTTTAATGAATTACACATTTCACAAGAACTACTATACATACAATATACGCAATTATATTTTCCAAGGTTTTTATCGTGTTGTAAATTGTCAAAAGCATGCACTTGAAACCGTTTCCAATCTACCCAGTTTGCACAAATGCTACCGGTCAAAATCACAAAGTCAAAAGCCACATATAACATTGAAATAGTATCATTTAGGGCACATTTGTGGAGCACATTAGCACAGTGATAAGAACTCCGGACTCTCGACTGAGAGAACGGGGATTCGAATCCTGTGCGATGGTGTCAAACCTTGGGCAAGTTCGTTTACTCTACATTGCTTCAGTTAACTCAGCTATTTGAATGAGTACCTGGCTATAGAGAGTGGTGGATATTTGTGTACGAATAGTCTTCGCACATTAATTACAGCATGGCTGAATGCTTCTCAGAGAAGTCAAGATGGTGTTCGATTGAACAGGTCTGCTGGGGAGTAAAGTGTAAAGCGCTTTGAGCAGTCTTGAGGACTGTATACTGCACTAAATAAGAACTGACCTTTACTTTTTTTACATTTGTGATCCAAATAGTGCTGTCAATTACACCCATGTGGAATGGGCAATGCAATGCTTGTGAAATTTGCAGTGCTAACTGACTTTAATCATTACACAATTTTTGATAATCATATATGCCCTTTTTGTATTGCAAGCGATGTAGTATAATGCACTAAACATGTTGAAATGTGTGAATACAATGTAAAACCAAAATAAATAGGACCATGTAAGTACCAGATTACTCCAATCTAACACTGTAACGTTACGTATCTTGACACAAATACCGGCTTTGTTTATCACTACACGTGACACGACAAAGAAGGTGATAGTACAGACAGACAGACAGACAGACAGACAGACAGACAGACAGACAGACAGACAGATACAATCACAAAAGAAGTAAATATATAAGTATAAATAATAATGTATGAATGTAAATCAGAAATCAGTGCAAGGGGCCAGGAGACTCCTGTTAAGGCGAAGACTAGCCACTCTCACAGGAGCCACCCTATTGTACTATTTTGTACAATTCAAGGATTTCATACTAATAATGATATGACTCACACGAGGTCCCCAAGGATGTAGCTGTGGTTGAGGGGGGAGGCAAAGTGTTGGAGCGCCTCCAGGTAGTCCGCCTGGTGCATCTGACTCGCCAACATCTTCAGCTGCGTCTCCTGGAACACACCAGGGTATGGCAACTCTAAACAAAACTTACTAACTAAAATTACCACACTATGTGTTGACTGACTCAAGGGTTACATTGTAATACTACAATACTATATTACCACACAATGTTGTCTGACTCAAGGGTTACATTTTAATACTACAATACTATATTACCACACAATGTTGTCTGACTCAAGGGTTACATTTTAATACTACAATACTATATTACCACACTATGTTGTCTGAATCAAGGGTTACATTTTAATACTACAATACTATATTACCACACAATGTTGTCTGACTCAAGGGTTACATTTTAATACTACAATACTATATTACCACACAATGTTGTCTGACTCAAGGGTTACATTTTAATATTACAATACTATATTACCACATTATGTTGTCTGACTCAAGGGTTACATTTTAATACTACAATACTATATTACCACATAATGTTGTCCGACTCAAGGGTTACATTTTAATACTACAATACTATATTACCACACAATGTTGTCTAACTCAAGGGTTACATTTTAATACTACAATACTATATTACCACATAATGTTGTCCGACTCAAGGGTTACATTTTAATACTACAATACTATATTACCACACTATGTTGTCTGAATCAAGGGTTACATTTTAATACTACAATACTATATTACCACACTATACGTGACGCGTCACATTGAACCAGGTGTTAAGTCTCACAGGCCTATTCTGCACACAAAAATAGCTGTCCAGGTCATATCACATAAATTTAATGATTCAGAAATAGTGTTCTCTGTGACACTTTCACCAGTGTGTCACAGAAATAGTGTCCTCAGTGATACTTTTACAAGTGTGTCACATAAATAGTATCCTCTGTGACACTTTCACCAGTGTGTCACATAAATAGTGTCCTCTGTGATACTTTCACCAGTGTGTCACAGAAGTAATGTCCTCTGTGATACTTTCACCAGTGTGTCACAGAAATAGTGTTCTCTGTGATACTTTCACCAGTGTGTCACAGAAATAGTGTCCTCTGTGATATTTTCACCAGTGTGTCACAGAAATAGTGTCCTCTGTGACACTTTCACAAGTGTGTCACAGAAATAGTGTCGTCTTTGCATTTTGAAAAAAGTGCCTTAAATTTAACAACGGATTCTGTTTAATAATGGAATTTCCCCGAGCTCATCATCGTAGTGAAACAGCCCCCTGGCAGGCATCGTATCAGTGACTTACCTCTCTCTCCAACTTCAACGAGTCTGTAAGTTTGACAAGTTTCTCCAGCGCTTCCACCTGCTTACAGAGAGACTTGAGGTACGCACCACAACCACGACTGTAAGCCTCGAGAATGAGACCAAAACGCAGCCGGATTGACACCTGGTGCATCTCTGACCTGCAGGACACCCATTATATGAGCAACTGAATTAACATGTGGAGCATCTCAAACCTGGAGGCATCCATTACATGAGAGACATTCTCTATCCCATTATTGACAATTACCAGAGACCAACATTCTAATTTTACAACAGATATAATTGATGAATACTATTACCTAAACAATATGTTATATTATTACATATTGCAAGTTTTTAAGAACAACAAATAAGAATAAGATGCTGTAACTTGTAACTTATCCATCAACATTATTTGTACTTGAATTGAGATGATTTTAAGTGATTTTTTTGTGGACATTTGCCGAATTAAATGTACTCTATTTAGTCTCCACATACCAGGCGTTGTTGTCCTGACTGATGCATTCTTATGGCTGGTAGAAAATGAACCAATGAAAAACCTTTTTCTATTAGACTCTCAATAATAGAGCAGTTTATTAAGCCACTCAAACAGCTGACAAAATAGTCCTTTACTAAAATTCTACATCCGTGTTGAACTAACAAATACCCTCAGTCATCACTTAATGTGCCCAGCGTGACAAGATATGTTGTAGCTTGACTTACTTGAGATGCCAGAAGAAGAAATGTCCAATCTTTTGACTGAGCAATGAACGACGCAGCAAGAACCGAGTCAGGCAGTTGTCAACGTACGGCTCAAACTTCAACACCTGTAACGTGATAACAGTTACGGCCCAAACTTCTACACCTGTAACGTGATAACAGTTATGTCCGAAACTTCAACACCTGCAAGGGCTCAATTTTCATTGAAAAAATAATCGGTCACGATTGTGATCAATTTGTTGGTCCAATGCATGAACCAATCAATGATATCAGTCATCGACAAAATTTATTAATCGGATTGATTAATTGGAACACCAGCCGAAACTATTAACAACTTACTCAACATTTTCATACAACACATAAACACAACCGATTTACTCAATGTAAGAGCTATTTAAAATATATCTGAATGTGCAAAAACTGAAGAAATGTAAGTGATATTGCAACAAGTCTACACTGGACACTGAACCAACCTGCACTAGTTGTAGAAGGTACTGTGACAGCTGGTCATCTGTGAGGATCTTCTCCAGACAGTTGACTGCGAACCTGCGCACGGTGATATCTGTGTATGTGCAGTAGAGCAGCTCGAGGGCCGCCTCGAGGGAGATCACGGGCCACTGCTTCAACAGCATGTACAGCTGCAACACAGATATCAATACTACAGGTAAGTTCTTATATAGCGCAGTATCCAGCCCTCAAGACTGCTCGTTGTTCAATCAAACACCATCTTGACTTCACTGGGAAGCAATTAATGCGTGAAGACTATTCATACACAAATATCCACCGTGTATAGCCAGGTACTCATTCATACAGCTGAGTGAACTAGAGCAATGTAGAGTGAACGAACTTGCCCAAGGTTCGACACCGCCGCACAGGATTCGAACCCGGGTTCTCTCAGTCGAGAATCCGAAGCTCTGACTTAGAAAAAAGCAAGATTTCAAAATTGCTACAGCAGGTCAGCAACAAGACAAAAATGAAGTCTAACAGATTTTAATAAAACCTGAATAGTAATGACATGTCCAGTTGACTTACCTGAGTGACGTCATCGCGATTGTTCCACTTGACAGCAGCCAGTAACTTGGGCAAGGAATCAGGAATCCGTAGACACTGCCTCCTGTCACACACATAATAATATAATTTATTTATATAGCACCCGATCAATCAGATTGCTATCAAGCGCTTTACATGTTTTACATGCCTATACTCATCACTATTTAGAACTGTATTAAATTTAAAAAAAAAATCATTCCAACATGTATGCCATGAAATAATTATAATTGTCCTTCCATAATTAATAGACCCACCTGCAATTAAAAAGTAAATTACGTGTATTAAACAATAACAACTTAATAAACACACACAACACACGGGAGCCATTTAAAACACCAAAGTGACTATGATGTATTTACGAGGTCTCTTTTGTTCACACAATTATTTTATGGTAATTTAATCAGATTTTATCTTAAGTTACATATTCTTGTATTTTAAATGAGCGCTGCGAACATTAATTGATGGGTGCTATATAAAAATATTATTAGTAAAAACGAATGTCACATAACTATTTATTTGTGTTGTCTGCGGGCTCAGAAGTGTGTGTTTACCTAAGTTTCCATAGCAACTCCTTGTCCTGCTCGGATACATCAGCAAGTGCGTCCCGGCGGATGATCTCAATCAGCTGTTCCCAGTTAGACGGATCATCCACGACTTCCCGGGGCTGCAACACAAGCACGAAGGACAACTGAAGAAAGTGTGGTATTCATGTAAATACAATCATTGTCCAACTGTTATTGCTTTCGCAGCCTCTTCAGTCTTGGGCAATTCTTACAATCGCTACAATTTTGTCTGGATTAATTATGATTTGTTTTCTTCTTATTTGTTAAGCATTTTTGGCGCATTACGTGTTAAAAGTGTAATTGTGACTATATTGTTAGTTGTCACATGGCAACTGTTCCACAAAGATTGCAGAAAGCTTGCATCCCCATCCACAGAACGATTGCATCCCCATCCACAGAAAGCTTGCATCCCCATCCACAGAAAGATTGCATTCCCATCCACAGAAAGCTTGCATCCCCTTCCACAGAAAGATTGCATCCCCTTCCACAGAAAGATTGCATCCCCATCCACAGAAAGATTGCATTCCCATCCACAGAAAGCTTGCATCCCCATCCACAGAAAAATTGCATCCCCATCCACAGAAAGATTGCATTCCCATCCACAGAAAGATTGCATCCCCATCCACAAAAAGCTTGCATCCCCTTCCACAGAAAAATTGCATCCCCATCCACAGAAAGATTGCATCCCCATCCACAAAAAGATTGCATCCCCATCCACAGAAAGCTTGCATCCCCATCCACAGAAAGATTGCATCCCCATCCACAGAAAGATTGCATCCCCATCCACAGAATGATTGCATCCCCTTCCACAGAAAGCTTGCATCCCCATCCACAGAAAGCTTGCATCCCCATCCACAGAAAGCTTGCATCCCCATCCACAGAAAAATTGCATCCCCATCCACAGAAAGATTGCATTCCCATCCACAGAAAGATTGCATCCCCATCCACAGAAAGATTGCATCCCCATCCACAAAAAGCTTGCATCCCCTTCCACAGAAAAATTGCATCCCCATCCACAGAAAGATTGCATCCCCATCCACAAAAAGATTGCATCCCCATCCACAGAAAGCTTGCATCCCCATCCACAGAAAGATTGCATCCCCATCCACAGAAAGATTGCATCCCCATCCACAGAACGATTGCATCCCCATCCACAGAAAGATTGCATCCCCTTCCACAGAAAAATTGCATCCCCATCCACAGAAAGATTGCATCCCCATCCACAAAAAGATTGCATCCCCATCCACAGAAAGCTTGCATCCCCATCCACAGAAAGATTGCATCCCCATCCACAGAAAGATTGCATCCCCATCCACAGAAAGATTGCATCCCCATCCACAGAAAGATTGCATCCCCATCCACAAAAAGCTTGCATCCCCATCCACAGAAAGATTGCATCCCCATCCACAGAAAGATTGCATCCCCATCCACAGAAAGATTGCATCCCCATCCACAGAAAGATTACATCCCCATCCACAGAACGATTGCATCCCCATCCACAGAAAGCTTGCATCCCCTTCCACAGAAAAATTGCATCCCCATCCACAGAAAGATTGCATCCCCATCCACAAAAAGATTGCATCCCCATCCACAGAAAGATTGCATCCCCATCCACAGAAAGATTGCATCCCCATCCACAAAACGCTTGCATCCCCATCCACAGAAAGAATGCATCCCCATCCACAGAAAGATCGCATCCCCATCCACAGAAAGCTTGCATCCCTATCCACAGAAAGATTGCATCCCCATCCACAGAAAGATTGCATCCTCATCCACAGAAAGCTTGCATCCTCTTCCACAGAAAGCTTGCATCCCCTTCCACAGAAAGATTGCATCCCCATCCACAGAAAGATTGCATCCCCATCAACAAAAAGCTTGCATCCCCATCCACAGAAAGCTTGCATCCCCATCCACAGAAAGATTGCATCCCCATCCACAGAAAGATTGCATCCCCATCCACAGAAAGATTGCATCCCCATCCACAGAAAGATTGCATCCCCGTCCACAGAAAGAATGCATCCCCGTCCAGACAGATTGCATCCCCGTCCACAGAAAGATTGCATCCCCGTCCACAGAAAGATTGCATCCCCGTCCACAGAAAGATTGCATCCCCGTCCACAGAAAGATTGCATCCCCATCCACAGAAAGATTGCATCCCCATCCAGACAGATTGCATCCCCGTCCACAGAAAGATTGCATCCCCGTCTACAAAAAGATTGCATCCCCATTTATGTTAATTTATATTTTTCCCAGAAAGTTTCAACAGTTTTTTCCAACCCTAATCTCCCCCGACCTTCTCTAGGTGAATTCAGAAAGTTTGACAGGAACAACATAAATCAACAAAAGCAGCATAATTTACTAAATAATGACGAAAGTTGAAAATACTCATAGCTGAAACTAATAGGTGATGGAAATAATTGTTTCTGCATACATATTTCAAAACATGATGCAATTTTAAGAGAAGTAAATTGTAATATCAATGTGCTCATTGACTGCTTCACATCACGGGAAAGTAATTAATAACACTGATTTGTTTGGAAAACGGTAAATGATGGTTATATAGAGCACAGGTTTGTGATCTTCATTACAGTTTATATGTCACAAAGGGCCATCTAACTTATAATCTCAATATAACTTAATTCAGATACTCTGCAAACAAACCTGTTCCAGTGGTATGCATGCAGCATACTCATCGATTTGACTATCCTTTGGAAATGACACCGGCTGGCCGAACCGGTCAAATTCAACCTCCAAACAAGGAGAGTCATTGTTTGGATTTGAACCTGCAATGAGATTACAAGAAAGATCACATATGCATTAGAAATGTTAACCAATTGCTGTTATATAAGTAAATGAATAAATCAATCGTGCTGCACAATTTGTGCTAAAATATTTATTAATATTAACACTAAATGAAGTAGATGTTACAATTTTACTTCAAAACAATTCTCCTTCTGGGAATTAAGGATTTGGATTAATTACAAAAACTTTGTCATTATTACTGTTATATGTCTCGACAGATCTTACAATTGCTTCACATTCTGTACTCTGAATAACTGATTTATTTTCAAAGCATTAGGTCTGATTCTTGTGCATTTAATACACTCGTGAAATATATCAACAATTTGCGATACACAATAACCTGGAGGTGAGAGAATGGCTACCTGGGACCCCAATGGGGTTGAGCAAATCATCGAATCCCTGAGGGATCGGCCAGAGGTTGAGACTGAACTTGTCGTTGCGTAGACGATTGTTGAAGTCAAACAGGTTCACGTTGCCCCAGGCCAATGCATAGTGGACCTGCACACAACAAGAAACATATCTATCATCACTTCTGTATGCCCTCGCTGTCGCAAACATCCCATATATAGTGTTAAATCAGCCAGTACATATACTTTTTTACGTTATTAAAATTGCTCAATTGTTTTTGCTCCACAATACTGACTGATTAACAGAAAACGTCCTTGTCACTAGCAATAGGGTTGAGGTCAAGTACTTGGATTTGTACTTAAAAAAATTGTCAGTACCTTAACTACTTGGACAGCTACTCGCCAAAATATAAAACAGTACAATTCAAATACATTATTAGTATCGATCTTTACGATTTAAGTGTAGTTGGAATTGTACTTCTCCTAATGTACTTGGAAATATACTCAATCAAGTGTACTTGACTGTTAAGTAATGGGTCTAGGTAACTTTCACAGTGTGCCGAGCTAACTGATGGACCGAATAGGGATGTGATGGAGACAAAAAGAGCACAGACCTCTTTCTTCTTGCGCTTGGAGACGCAGCAGATGGAGAGACAGAGCCGGGCACTGCGAGGAATGTCAGGGATGTACAGGTCGTACTCCAGCCATTCGTTCCACCGAGGATTGGACGAGTCGACGTACTGCGTGTCTCGCATAGGGCACAGCGGCTCTGTCCCGTGGTAGATGCCCGTCTTCACATAGATCTGATCAACAATGAAGCGGAAAGATCACAGTCTGTGGTATGTGGCATCATAAGTAGGTTTTGCAGTGCTGCGTTTAGAGGACTACTGGTAGTTATAATTGTTGAAAATGCCTGAAGATGCTGACATTGCACTATTGGTGTGTGTGTGTGCGTGCGTGTGCATGCGCCTGTATCTTTCTGTTGTGTACATGTGGATTGTGTACATGCACACACTGTACTCCGCACATGCATGTGTGCATGCCACTGTACATTCACTGTTGCACGTAAACAAATCAAATTCAGGAAGCCTTCTACTTATTGTTTAATCAACGCATGCAATAATTTTCAATTTCAGAACTTTTATTGATGTGCTCATATATAACATGTACAAATATCTAACAATATATAACATGTACAAATCAAATCAAGCATATGCTACATATCTAACAAGTCATATTCACCTTTCCTAGTTCCCGTACATTCACGTAGGTGGCGCAGTTAATCCTAATTCGCAGTGTGAAATCTATGCTCCATAGCGACACAGTCTGCTGCGCGTTGATGTCCCGCAACGCACTGACACCTGGTGTACAGAAGAGGAAGCTACCACTGTATGCGATGTCAGCAAACAGTACTTGCATCAAATAATCCCTTTAATGTAGAGGCGGCTTTAACCAGAAAATATCAACAGTTGTATTTTCTCACTGTGCAACACTGGGGTAACTCAGCTAGTGCTATATAATCACTCATCGATCACACAAGATTGTATTCAATTAATTGACCGGAAGCATGAATCAACCAATCATCGACAAAATTTATTAGTCAGAACAACATGTGTGCCAACATAATGACTGTAGGTTTTCAAACAACCTAACAATCTACAAAAATAATTATTTTTCTGTACTGTTAAGTTTTCGGGCACCTACTCTTATACTGTTAAGTATACGACTATGTTTTCAGACACCTACTATTATACTGTTAAGTATCCGACTACATACAGTTCATAATGACTAGATTTTTGGGCACCTACTCTTATACTGTTAAGTATCCGACTACATACAGTTCATAATGACTATGTTTTCGGACACCTATTCTTACACTGTTAAGTATCCGATTACATACAGTTCATAATGACTATATTTTCGGACACCTACTCTTACACTGTTAAGTATCCGACTACATACAGTTCATAATGACTATGTTTTCGGACACCTACTCTTATGGTGTTAAGCATCCGACTACATACAGTTCATAATGACTATGTTTTCGGACACCTACTCTTATGCTGTTAAGTATCCGACTACATACAGTTCACAATGACTATGTTTTCAGACACCTACTCTTATACTGTTAAGTATCCGACTACATACAGTTCATAATGACTATGTTTTCGGGCACCTACTCTTACACTGTTAAAGGCCATATCCTGGGATAAAATGTGCTCTGTCCCTTAATAACAAATGGTTGATACCCTTTCAAATGATGATATTGTCAAAATGTTTAAATATCGTATATGAGCATACGACATAAAAAGAGCCTTTAAATTTGCCATTTTACGGAAACTCCTGAGCGATGCCGGGTTTGCATTTGTTGCTGAAACGTGACGTCAGTCGTGGTTCCGCCGTCAGTTAGTGCAGCGGCTTCACGCCTGCGGCCCTGCACAGTTGCGCAGTGTCATGTAAACAACTTGATACAAATGGCGGCTTACTCGAGTAGTTCAGAGAGCGATATCAATTTTGATGCGGATCACGAAACGTTTGATCATATATATTTCGGTGACAGTGAGGATGACATTGCCGAGATCGACAATGTTGATGTTAGTCAGCATGTTGTGGCACCGTATACACACGAACCAGTGAAGAAGCTCCGACGACTGACCGGGCCCACTTGCGCAGATTCGCCGGTAACCGATTCGCCTTCGGCTTCGCCTCTGTTGTGTTCTTCGAAGGAACGGCATATTTCTTTACATCTGACTTAGGCCTGAAACCCATCTTCCAGTGTATGAAGCCTTCGAAGTCGTCAGGTGCAACGAAGTTGTTTTCCACAACTGACGTCACGATTCTGCCCCTCGCGGCATTTCCGGAAAACAGACTTTTCTAAGCCTGCACCAAGACAGGTCCCGTTTAATGTAAATTTTAGAAATGTTTCAGCAAACGTGTGGTTTCGCGGTTGTCATTATATTGCAGAACACATATGTACATGCATATTTTTATACTTATTAGCAATTTTTTTTCTCCCAGGATATGGCCTTTAAGTATCCGACTACATACAGTTCATAATGACTATGTTTTCGGACACCTACTCTTATGCTGTTAAGTATCCGACTACATACAGTTCACAATGACTATGTTTTCGGACACCTACTGTTATACTGTTAAGTATCCAACTACATACGGTTCACAATGACTATGTTTTCGGACACCTACTGTTATACTGTTAAGTATCCGACTACATACAGTTCATAATGACTATGTTTTCAGACACCAGTAATATTTTTGTTACTGTATGTTTTCGGACGGCTGAGAATTTAACTTAATTATTTTAGGTCTCTGAATACACAGTCATTATGATAATTCCTTAAGTGCGGCACCAACCTCTCCGGACATACGAGGGCAGTGTAAAGACGTTGTTGGGGAGACTCGAGTAGATTCCGTCCTTCGACATCAGCATCATCTGAGGGATCTGTTTGCGCGCGACACACCGTCGAATATGCTGGCAAAACAAAACGATCAGTTCACTCTGTGCACTGGTTTTAACAACATGACAATTACAGGTGGGTCTCCCATTAAACATTATCGACTTTGTGTTCTACGAGATATGTATTGTTAGATGAGAAATTGTTGCCGCATTTGTTGTGCTGGTAACACTAGTATGGTATTAAACAATTACATCATATTTTGTTATTTTTTAATGCAAAAATAAACGTTAACTTTGTTACACGATTGCATATAAAAATGTATCTTGCATTATTTATAATGAGTTTTCTTTTTGTATCATTGTAACACCTTATTGTAAAATTATACAATGTGTCAATATTATAACTCAAACAAAAACACTTTATTAAATGATACTCATCAAATTTATAGATTTTACAAGAACCCTTTTTAAGTCTTTGTCAAGGTAAATGCCCTACGGATATTTACAATATATAAAATACACAATTCAAACTACACAGGTATCTTATTCTGACACAGGCATAGTGCCATGTTAACATGTTATTAACCGTTCATAGACACAGAAACCTTCTGTGTCCAACATACAGAAGACACAAGCTAATATTACACTATTACAGGCCTGGGGTAATAGTAATATGTAATAGTAACAATTACAAATATTGAAGTAATAGTAATATGAATAGGTTGAGCAAAAACTCAATGTAATAGTAATTGACCTATTACTTTTATATTACTATTCAACATTTCAACTACATAACAATTCCATTTGATATTTAGGTTGTAGATTCCACTAGTTTCTCATGGTTTCTCTTTTCAGGTAAGCCTGTGGGTTTAGTGCCTGCCTCCATGGTGCATACAATTCAGCCTAAACTACAGTGGGTTTAGTGCCTGCCTCCATGGTGCATACAATTCAGCCTCAACTACAGTGGGTTTAGTGCCTGCCTCCATGGTGCATACAATTCAGCCTAAACTACAGTGGGTTTAGTGCCTGCCTCCATGGTGCATACAATTCAGCCTAAACTACAGTGGGTTTAGTGCCTGCCTCCATGGTGCATACAATTCAGCCTAAACTACAGTGGGTTTAGTGCCTGCCTCCATGGTGCATACAATTCAGCCTAAACTACAGTGGGTTTAGTGCCTGCCTCCATGGTGCATACAATTCAGCCTAAACTACAGTGGGTTTAGTGCCTGCCTCCATGGTGCATACAATTCAGCCTAAACTACAGTGGGTTTAGTGACTGCCTCCATGGTGCATACAATTCAGCCTAAACTACAGTGGGTTTAGTGACTGCCTCCATGGTGCATACAATTCAGCCTAAACTACAGTGGCTTTAGTGATTGCCTCCATGGTGCATACAATTCAGCCTAAACTACAGTGGGTTTAGTGCCTGCCTCCATGGTGCATACAATTCAGCCTAAACTACAGTGGGTTTAGTGCCTGCCTCTATGGTGCATACAATTCAGCCTAAACTACAGTGGGTTTAGTGCCTGCCTCCATGGTGCATACAATTCAGCCTAAACTACAGTGGGTTTAGTGCCTGCCTCCTTGGTGCATACAATTCAGCCTAAACTACAGTGGGTTTAGTGCCTGCCTCTATGGTGCATACAATTCAGCCTAAACTACAGTGGGTTTAGTGCCTGCCTCCATGGTGCATACAATTCAGCGTAAACTACAGTGGGTTTAGTGCTGCCTCCTTGGTGCATACAATTCAGCCTAAACTACAGTGGGTTTAGTGCCTGCCTCCATGGTGCATACAATTCAGCCTAAACTACAGTGGGTTTAGTGACTGCCTCCATGGTGCATACAATTCAGCCTAAACTACAGTGGGTTTAGTGACTGCCTCCATGGTGCATACAATTCAGCCTAAACTACAGTGGCTTTAGTGATTGCCTCCATGGTGCATACAATTCAGCCTAAACTACAGTGGGTTTAGTGCCTGCCTCCATGGTGCATACAATTCAGCCTAAACTACAGTGGGTTTAGTGCCTGCCTCCATGGTGCATACAATTCAGCCTAAACTACAGTGGGTTTAGTGCCTGCCTCCATGGTGCATACAATTCAGCCTAAACTACAGTGGGTTTAGTGCCTGCCTCCTTGGTGCATACAATTCAGCCTAAACTACAGTGGGTTTAGTGCCTGCCTCTATGGTGCATACAATTCAGCCTAAACGACAGTGGGTTTAGTGCCTGCCTCCATGGTGCATACAATTCAGCGTAAACTACAGTGGGTTTAGTGACTGCCTCCTTGGTGCATATAATTCAGCCTAAACTACAGTGGGTTTAGTGCCTGCCTCCATGGTGCATACAATTCAGCCTAAACTACAGTGGGTATAAAAAACATCTTGATGCATTTGTACTTGAGCCAATCATTAACTGTCCACCAAGCAGCTGTAGAGCAATGTGGTTTAATTAGACTGTAATATAATCAATCATGTTATGTGGCATTGGCTACTGCTTTTGTCTTTCATTCCAGTATGGTATCTAAATATAAAATGGAACATATATCTTCTATCCTTAGTCAATATAGCTAGTAGATTGTACTAAATATGGTATATACTATATAAATATATTTTGTTGTAAATATTTATGAATTTTTATACTTTATAATACTTCCTTAATGATGATGATGATGAAAGTACTTGACATTCTCAAATATTATTTCCAATACTTTGGGCATAGGTATCAATAAATGGCGAGTCGTTTAACTTCTTGAGACTGTGAGTCAAACAATTGTACTTCTTGTATTTATGCATACAGTGCATTATACCATAAAATGTTCCGATAAAAAATGTAATATTAATAGTAATTGCTTCAAATGTAATAGTAATAGGAAGAATTCAGCATATAATAGTAAAGTAATAGTAATAGGAAGGAAACAAAGTAATAGTAATATATTACATTGCAGTGTAATTGACCCCAGACCTGCACTATTATATTACACACTACGCCCAGTTCAACCTTGACAAAGTTCCTGTGTGTGTGTGTGTGTGTGCTGGTGTAAATATCAACAGCTAGGTCCTGAGAGATGTTGATGAGTCACAACCTTACCCCCAGGAGGGCAGCTCCTGTAGGATACACCCTGTCTAGCTGATAATGATCTCAACCAAAGTCACTACACAATACTTCCTGTTTCGTAGGAGCTCGAATTTAACCCCAAGCCCAAATTAAATATGTACTTACTCACTGGGTAAGTATTTCCTCCTACTCACGCCTTGTTTACGCACAACACAATGTCTTGTAATTCCTCCTACTCACGCCTTGTTTACGCACAACACAATGTCTTGTAATTCCTCCTACTCACGCCTTGTTTACACACAACACAATGTCTTGTAATTCCAATTCACGGACGTACTTCCTCACACAGTTTGTGGATAACATGTCCTCATACATGTGTTGACCTACTGAATTTGTGTCTAGATTCGATTTAAGCTAATACACAAATATATATGACTAAGCCTCTTTTGTGTGACCACCCCTCTTTTAGTGAATTTGTAAGGCATCTTAAAACTGCCACAATTACATTTGTTGATGGTCTATTTTTAGAAACATTTTGCTAAAAAAATTTGATTTGTGATGGGTTAACTATTGTGGAAGGGAGGTTTTTTGTTGTTGTAAAATTGTGTTATATACGGTATAAACAATATATGTAGTCTATATATATACAGTCACGCCTCGTTATAACGCGCCCCGTTATAACGCGGATTCGGTTATAACGCGGTCGGTCGTGGACCCCGAATTTCTGCCGCCAGGGGGGAAATGGGCGCTATGACAAACTATATTAACACGGTAATAACTGTCAATTGTTTTATGTGAAGTTATCCCCGTCTTTGACCACGGCATGTGTATGTTGAAAGACTAGTTGGCGGACAATAAATTTAACGTTGACGTACAACTGCAACGAATCAAGTGTGAGGCGCGTCACTACGTTGCCGTTGTTTATTCTGCACTGCCAATTAATGCTATCAAAGTTTCTTTGACTATAATTATGGTCAGTTTTAACTTTAGGAACAGTAAATGTGGAGCGAAGTATTGTTTGTTTTGCGCCGACATCAAACGAATCGTTTCCAATCTGCTAGTCATGCTCATGGCTTCCGCGGATCGCCAGTTCGCCTGGTTTCGGCGCCGGGCGGCTTGTAAAGTGTAATTGAAATTCACAAATACGCCTTGCTTAAGAATGGGTTAAATACGTTTTAATACAGCTTAGTAGGCAAGATCAGTAAGCTAACATTGCGTAACAAATATTAGCTTTTCGCTGCGATGAACGCAAAGCTACTGCCTGTACTGGTGCGCCAAAATATTAATTCGTCAACCGCATATGAATTGGTGAATCGTAATATTGTTCGGCACGGTAAATGTGCTATCTAAATTGGTATTTTGATATTGATTGAAAGACGAAGTTAAGCCAATTGTGAGCGTACTTATAGATTTAAATTCTTAATCAACTCTAACACAGCGTTTCTCAAATCATGTGCGTATTCGGCTGCTGAGTGCCAGGTCATTATTTTAGATATTACGTCAACGGTACCATATTATCGTTCAGTTGACCGTGGCTTGTTGGTCCGTTGTTTATTTAAAAACGGTACACAATTCATGTATTTTATTCAGTTCAACAGTGTCCAACAGTGTACGACATTTAAACAGACTACACACTGACATTGGCTGGCAGTTTAATAAGCTTCATAAACTGCGTATAGACTGCGCGACGTGCACACTTTGGTTGGCTTCGATGGCGTTCTTCGTGCAGCAGCGATGTCGGTCGTCGTCGTAGCGCCCCTGACGGCAGATATGGGAACGCGCCTCGTTTATAACGCGCCTCGTTTATAACGCGGATTCATTTCGTGGACCCCGACTACCGCGTTATAACGAGGCGCGACTGTACTTACCAATTAAATATCTTAACGAAGCGGAAACAACTTTTGAAATCAACATTTCAGTGTTTACAAAAATCAGAGAGCTGTCATTCAAATCCACGAATAGCAAGCTGGGGTAATTGCGAGAAAGGACATCACCTGACAGGAGCTGGATGATGTATCCTGTGATGCACGTACGATACACTCGTCTCGTTAGTAATCAGACCTAAGGACACGCCTTCGAAAGCTGCATGCTGCTGTGTAAAGTCACTGTAAACAAACTGTTCCCTCCCGAAAACCCTTAAAATTTCTTTTAAAAATGTATTAATTAAAACATGCCTGGGCAGCAATGGGACATCAATATGTTATAACAGATATACTTACACTGTATAATATGATGATTCTATGATGAAAAAAACCTAAATGACAACCTCGGTTTAAGTGAGGACTCTAATGTCGTGTACCTTGTACTGACTGGTCAACAAAAGTTGAGTGACGTCAGAACGCTAGCATGTAACAGATGTAGGTGGAATTCTTTGACTGCCTCATGCATCTAAAGACGTGGGAGCCACCAAGTCTAAGTAAGTCAATATCGCATACCTTGTACTGACTGACTGGGACCTTCTCCAGGAGAAACTGTTCACAGCCACACACTTTGAGCACGTAGCTGTCCTGATACTCCAGCACACATTGACGTTGTTGCTCGGCACTCATGTTCATTAGACGCGTTCGTCTACGGATGGCCTCCGCGATCACTTCTTCTGGCGTGGCCTTATGGGATACCTTCACTGTGTATTTCTGTCGGTCCCCGTTCGCCGACACGACCCAAATGCAGATGATCAACTGCCCACACATTTCTGCAACTGAGAATAAGCTTAAGAAAAAGCGCGAAAATCATACAATGGCAGTACCTTTAATGCAGGACGGTGTCCTATAATAATTAGACATTTGCAACCTGTCACAGCAAAGTGGGTATTAAGTCACAAAATTATGAAATTGAGTTGAGTACCTTTTTGGATTCCTCCGACCATGAGCTTAAAAATGATATCTCATCTGTTGAAATATTTTCAGTAGTTTTTTCAATTTATTGCTAAAATCGAAGGAAACATAAGAAAGCAACATTTTGATAAATTAGGTCATTTTGATTCATATTGTCTGTTGTTTTTTAATATTTGGCTTAGTAAATGCATATATTTTATTTGTTTGGGATTGTTTGTCAAGGAAAATATCCTGGAAATAGAAAGATGACATTATAAATTACACATTTCTGACAAAACCACAAAATAGATAGACAGCTATCTTTAGCTCGTGTCAAATTTGAATTTGTGTCTGTAGAATGTGATCGTTTGTCAAGTCCGGGGTTGCACAACTGTGCCACTTTGTATGATGTGGGCTGCTTGTAGGTGGCCTATATCATATGCCAATGAGTCAGTCTCTTTTACTTGTGCACAACCAGCAATTCTACCTGTATCTAGCTCATTTATAATGACACCTCAGCATATTGACCAAATTCTTCAGTTTATTGCTCTGTCTATTTACACTGCTAGTTTTATGACATTGAATTGTTGTGTGTTTGCTTTAGGTGTAGACAATAATCGCAGTACATGATACAACTGATTGGCATGACTTCCAGGACAGAATCTATCAGTTTGGATATGTTAACAGCCACCCAGCACTTTTAAACAATTCTGATACAAATTATATGCTGATAAACCTAGCATCCAACATATAATACATTTTGAAACATTCTAATTCCTGGGCAAATCAGTGCACTTTAATGTGCAATGCTCAGCTGATTAAATGACTGAATGTTTCCAGCAAACAGGGACGTACCATTCTCTACTCGCTGCTGTATATGTGGAGGCAACTCAGGGCTCGAGTGAATGTCGGGAGGGTAGACGTATCTCGCCTGGCCGAGGGGACCATGCGCGTTTCGCTCCTCCACCGATTTCATGCACACATTGAGGATGTTACGACGAAAGGTCATGACCTCAAGGTCTTTCATCTCGTTGAATTCATTCACTGGCATGCCAATTGCAATACCTGAAAATCAAAGTGGGCATATGCAATTTGGTCTATTAATACAGTACATGTTACTACATGTTATGTGTGTAAAATTACTTATTATACATTTAACATTCGCACTCTCCTAAAGTACACCATCTTACATATTGTATTATTTGCATAGAATATTTCAAAGCAATCAATAATATTTTTATCGAAGAATTCTGCTCACAAAGTTGCAAGATATAATAATTCTGAAAGTGAAAATATCAGTTTATAAAAAAATCATGTTTATTATATCGTTTGACAATAATAAAAATAATACAGATTATTTTCAATGTATAACCAATTTTTTAATACAATTATGTACATACAAAACCCAGTAGTTAGTCTTAACAGTAGCAAACAATGTTATTATGCGATGAACACTTACTTTTGAAATGACCCCTAAGTTTTGGATCAAGTGAAATGTTTTGTTTATATGGAAATTGGAATAGTACAGTAGGAACTGTCCTAGTTCTGTTGCATGTTGTTGTTCGAGGTGTGAAAGTGCCAGCAATACTTCAAACAGCACAACAGGCTGTATCCTGTTACACACAACTACTTAGACCTGCTTGTTTACTCTGGCATGCTGTTGTTTACTTAGCAGTGTAAGCAACCTCTTTGGTTCACACTTCTAGTTGGAACTGGAAGTTACATTCATGAATAGAATACTTGTAATGCTTGGCAAACCAGCATACCTAGAGTATTGTAATGACCAGTTCTTGTGGGAATTTTACAACTTTCTCCTACAGGTTTTATAAGGAGTGTTGTGTAAATTAACTAATTGACTGCAATCTTGTGTGATTGATGATTGTTTCGATTAAATACAAAATTGCTTTTAAACTTTACATTTTAAGTGAAATATCTATGATTATCGAATAACCAAAACCCATTTTGGTTTTGTGAAAAAGACTCCACCGACATTGCTCAAGTTACGGGAAGGCGCAACGCTTTAAGTGTTTAAACATCGAAGCGCTGTTCGATAAGTTTCCAGTGGTGAATATTATGAGCAGATGCATATATTTTCATCAAATATGCAGAATGCACAATGGATTTAGCTGACAGGTAGTCCGTTGGACTATCTGACTCAGATAAAACTAGTCCTGATATTGTTTTACTACTTCTAGTGCTTAAAAATAAATGTGCCAGGTACTAGTGCTGGTTCGATACCAGAATTCTTCGATATCGATCGATACCAGAATTTTGTTCGATACTCGATACTTATGTTGTAAGTCTAATTCATATACAGTATACATCCCAATAGAAACACACTATCCATCTAGACTAATGGCATAGAAGCACACACACTGTTTTTCATTAGGGAAACATGTATAAAAGTAGATTTTTCATGAATGAATGCATGCTAGACATAACTGATGGTAATACTGTTGCTAGTGCCACCTTGCAGATGCTTGATAGGTCATTCATAGTGTGCGTGTGTGCCTTTAGCTGCAACATGTTGCATTCTTGACATGTGTCGATGTTGCATCAGTCAGTTTGGTAGAAATGCACTGCTGACTGTGTGTTTGAAAAAGTGTTACCTGGTACCACTTTTGAGAAACAAATAGTCGTGCACCAAAGTCTTAGCTCACGTTCTGAGCATCTATTGGGAACTATAGTAGTCTATATGGTACACCTATTCAATTTTCAACTTAACCATTGATACTTACTAATTGATATAGTTATGCAAACAATGATTCATATGCAATTTTCATTTTATTTCAATAACCAAATAACAGTTGTAAATTGTAATTGTTTAATTCTAATTTATTAATGTTGTAAAAGTAATTGTAATGTAACATTAAAACAATACAGTATTACAGACAATAGCAATAAAATACCTAGTAATAATAAATAAATAAAACTGGTAGTCACATCGCGTACGTCACTTCTTGACGCTGTCGCCGCAGTAGACTCTGCAACCGAAGGCGATTCACTTCGACTGTAACTACTACTAAATGTCCATTGCTTGGTTTCTGACGAAAATTTTTATGGAACACGTCGTTCTCGTTGACGTTGTTACTGTTGTTAGAGTTACCACGACTTCCCAAAATTGGCGATGTGCGTTTTGACATTTTGTCGTTCATCTTGGTTGAGCGAGTATGGCAAACGGTGGCGCCATCAAACAGCAAAACATAGCGCCACCAAACGGAACCTGGGTAAACGAGTCTAGTGTGTCGCGGTTGAATAATTATTTATATTATTATTACTATATTAAACTAGATTCATGAATACTCTAATGCGTGCAATAAACATTCTATAAAATTACTGGAATGTTGTGTGTTTTTGGTATGCTGTAGAGTGGGCAAGGTAAAGTGGTGAAGCAAACGGTAGTGCCACCCAATGTCGTAACGAGGCTTGAATAATCGAGGCTAAGCTGAGATCGCACTCAAATAATTATTTATATAGACTTTTTTGGAAACTGACTCCACAATGAAGCTTTTTAAAACCACTGAGATGTTACATTTTATTATGTTTTTTGAAAAAGAACCACGCCTAAGCGGCCTAATACATACAACATAGTCAATCCTGTCAAGTTAGGAAGCGAAGCCCGCAGCGGAGTAGCCGTACTTTCCGTACATCTGGCCGTAACTTCGTCTTCGAAAACGATGTTACGTCTTTGCATCGACGTCGAATGGACTCGATATCGAAGTATAGGTATCGACAAAGTATCGAAGGTATCGATAAAGTATCGAAGGTATCGTCAAAGTATCGAAGGTATCGAACTGTGGCCGTTCGATACCAAAATATCGAAGTATTGCGATACCGCGAAGTATCGGTATCGAACTTTCACAAGTATCGCGATACTTTGATATATCGAATATCGAACCAGCACTACCAGGTACCATCATTTATGCTGTATCATATATATGTGACAGTTATGGCACATAGTAAATGTGCCTTTTTTATAAAGAAACAAGCCGTTTCTTATTTCAATTAAATGTTCTACTAAATGTATAATTAATAGAAACAAATACATGTGATTTCATAGGTCAAATTGCAGTCATCAGAAGAAATGACTAGTTTAATCAGGGGGCGGCAAACGGCAGTAGTGGACAAGGCGATGTCAATAGAATTTGAAGCCTGACAGCAACGAAGAACCAAGATTGTCGGACTAGTCACTAAGTTCCATCATTTGGCCTATACTTTTTAGTAATGTTTCCTTTCCCAAAGCCGACTGAACAATCACTAACATTGCAGGCATTTGGTAACTTGCTAAAATATCACCCGATGCGGGAATAACGCAACTATGATCATGATGGGATAGCTCGTAATAATGTCTGTAACCCGCACATGTATGTTTGTCCATATCACTCATGATCGCTAGGTGGCACTACCTGTCCTATGCTAACCGGATGTAAACAACTGCCATTCACCGCGTTCGACAAGTTTTCCAATCGACGGTCATATGGAATATTCAGCTGCGCATAATAAAAATGTTACCTTATTGTCTTATTTTGTTTTATTCCATCACAACACCCAACTAGCATATATACAGCATAAATTAATTCACATAATCAGAGTTATTCCGATGGGAATGCTCCTTTAAATATGGACTAGTCTGGTCACTGAAACTACTTGTCCGGGACGATTGTACAGGCCTTATTTTGTAGCCTGAATATGTTGTATGTTTATGTCAACTGCCACCGATGGGTCACACTAGTGCTGCCATCTAGCAATCAACCTTTTCTCAGAATGGCCGAATACAATCGATCATTGATGAGTTTACCCAATCCCATGATCAATTATGAAAATAAACCAATTCCCAACACTACTTTCAAGTGTTAATGCACAAGATAAACACAAACAAGAGAAGTAAAACCTACCGATATCAGAATTGAGCATCTTCTCTTCCTTGTTTCCCTTTGGCTCGACCACTTTCAAGATTGGTTGAAACAGCCGCAGGTCACACAGACGTCGTGTCTCATCATAGAACTCCTCCCTCTCAGCATCCTGGGTAATGCTGACGAATATGTATGATGGTGAATCCGAGAGCAGGTAAAAGAGAGGATACTTTTTTGCCTCCCTCCAGAGGTCGCTCTTGAGGCTCTCGAGCGTGGCATCGCGGTTACAGCGGAGACAAACGATGACGCCTGTTGGTAGGAGACAATCAACATCAATCTGTGAGGGCATCAAGTGATGCCCCCATAACTCTCCCGAACTTGGTGGCATCTTCACGGTGGTCAGTCAACAAACAACTGATGTAGTTCTTCTGCGTCGCCGATCTGAAATGGAAGTTATATTTGAGATTTTCTGCTGAAGACATGTATGTATTTCTAGGATCAAATATCGCTGAAGATAAAATATTGGAATGAGTTAATGGCAACATTGAGCCATTTTTAATAAGAAATTTTTTCCACAGGTGTGCTACTAATGTATATTCAATTTATTCGTACAAGAGACATTTATAAGTAATAAAGCTATATAACGTTGCCAAGAGACCAAGGCAGCATGTAACATCACAACTACTATTCCTAAACATGTTTCTTCAATACTCTCAAACCACAGCTCTGTGCGGACAACTTATTTAGCCTTTAGCCTAGGTGATTACAACATGATCATGATGTTGAATATCGATTTTGGAAATTCGGTGCATCACTCTTTTCCTTCCGCTTTCGTTTCCCAATTTAATTTAAAAAATCTTTTTAAATCAACATGACACACAGGATAAATAATTTTTGATGTAATAATAAAATTGACAAAATACACAACTTACTCGCTCGATTCGTGTGACACAACAACAAACAAACCCGGCAAGTCAGAATGCAGCAAGTGACGCCGACGGTGTGAGCGTATCACTTTTCACGAGCTCGCGAAGTATTACACCAAATAGCCATGTTTGTTGGCTTCAAATTTAGATTACACAAACGCTTGGTAAACAACACATACATTACACAGTTGTCAACAATCCGATAAATAATCTAGTTATGGGAACAAGCAAGAAATGCATTTTTATCATCCCCTTCTAATGAGCCCGTACAAAACTGGGATTGTAGCACTTCCGGTCTCAAATCGACCACCGAATTTGCGTATTTACGAGTTGGCGCAAAAACCTAACGGACACGGGCAGTAACTTCAACACGATAACATTTATTTAACAAAATTGTCAGACTCTAAAGCAAGCACCACCAAATTATATTATTAAAATATAGGAGAGAGCACGGGGGTTAGTCTCCAGTATTTTTAGTGAGGGATTACGTAAACATTGGCATAACATGATTTTGGCCATTTTTTTAGAATATTATAATTATGTTTATTCTTAATTTAGTTCACTGTCATTAATTACTAAACATTCTAATTGGTATTACTTCCGTATGTATTGCTTACAGTGGCAATCCTCTTCCTCTAGGTTTTTTTGTTAGAGAGTATCTTTGTATTCTAAGATGAGCACTGAAAAACAAGACTGGGATGACAAATAATAATAATAATAATGTTTTTATTTCAGACAAGCATTGTGTCCATATTAGAAAAATACATGATTAAAACATCCATATAAAATAGAAACATAAATAAATAAAGATAATAAATAAATATGTTAATAAAAACAGGATATTAAAAAATTATTAAAAAATTATACAGAGCCTTGATCCACTGATGCCGCAACTGCGATGTACTGTATATGTCGCTAGTAACAATACTCTGAATAATTGTATTAGCAGAGCTGTTAATCCTCATGATTAAGTTAAAAATAACTGCAAATCATGCTGTTTACCGGAAATATGTTAAACACGTAATTTTTCATAAAATTACTACAATCACTATAAAGAAGTTACCTCCGAGACTACCGGCGAACATGTCAAAGTAATTCAGGCCAATGTGAGGGGTGAAAAGTGCTGCTACTTCGTGGGCGCCTGGGTAATTGAGTCTGTGGTTCAATGCAACTACGTCACACATTGTTTATATTTACAGGGAAACAAAAGGAATCTTATTGGTGTTTGACACCTAAAGGAATAACCATTTGCAACTATAATCCAAAATATACTGCCAGTGGTTTATGGAGAATGTGATCACAAATTTGAAAATTAATTAAAGCCAGTTCTGAACTCATTAGCCAATAAAGTAGTGATCTTGTGTATAAACTCTCCAGGTTACAATACAACAAAGAGGCTTTGCAGTTTAAGAATGTCATGTGTAAAAAACATGTTAATGATTTATCTAGAGTATACAATGATGTACTAAATATGTGCATAGAAGCATCAGAATGTATACCCACCACCAGATGAATTAAAAATAATGTTATTACATCTGGTGGTAGAAGGAAGGTTCCTGGGTTGTTAAAGGTTGTTGAACACCTGAAACAGGAGGCCTGCATCTTCTGGCACGACACTGGCGAGCAGTGGGAAAGCCTCACCAGGGTGACATTACAGAAATGAGGCATATAACAAGAGCTCTGTATCATAGGGTTGTTAGAAAAATCATGAGAGAAGATGATATAATTCGTACTACTAAGATGGCTGAAGCCATTAGTGAAAATAGAAACCGGGATTTGTGGTCTGAGGTGCGCCGGATAAAGGGCAGAAATAAATTCTTGCCTTCTAGTATTGACGGTGTGGTGGGTGATGATGAAATAGTGCAACTTTTTTTCTGATAAATATAATCACCTATACAACAGTGTGTCATACGATGTTGATGGCATGAAAAAAATATAAATTAAAAATATTACATATAATATATCAATTTATGAGGTTATCGAATGTGTCCAAGGTAAGTTGGATGGTGAAGAGGGTCTTAATTCTAATCGTATCATACACGTTCAGAATATACTCTTTGTGCTGTTAACATTAATTTTTAACAGTATGTTGATACATGGTTTTAGCCCCGACTCAATGTTAGTGGGAACTATGGTCCCTATACCAAGACAAGAAACAATTAGTATGTATATCCGACAATTTTAGAGCTAGATTTTAGATTTACTCTTGGTAGCATTGTTGCTAAACTGTTTGATGTTGTTATACTATCTAAGGAACAAACTGCGCTTGCAACTTCACATTTGCAATTTGGTTTTAAACAAAATATGTCCACTACTCATTGCACATATGTTATGATGGAGACAATCAGTTATTATAATGCAAATGGCAGTAATGTGCTAAGCTTTCGACAGGGTAAGCCTTTTAAAGTACTTCTAAAACGTAAGGTATCAACTCTAGTGTTAAGATTGCTGTTGTATATGTATACCAAACAAAAACTTCCAGTGAAATGGGGCTCTAGTATGTCATCCCAGTTTACTGCCTGTAATGGAGTCAAACAGGGAGCAATCACATCTCCTATTTTTGTCTCAATATAAAGTATTTATGGACGGATTGTATGAAGAGGTAGAAAAGAGTGATGTTGGATGCGACATGGGCAACCACTATATGGGTGCTATTGGATAGGCAGACGACCTCACTTTGCTTACACCCACAAGATCCGGACTGAACTTTTATTCAAGATTTGTTAAAAATATGCATATTAATACAATGTAAATTTTAACAGTTCTAAGAGCAGATATCTCATTTTTGTTAGTTGTAAACCCGACAACAGAACTTTTTTTTAATGGCACCATGTTATATAGTGTCCAGGATGCTGTACACCTGGGCCATCATATATCCATTGTTAATGGAGGCGCGCGCGATAGTGTAGTTGTTAGCACATCCGCCTGACATGCCGGCGCCCCGAGTTCAATACCCAGACCGGGCAGGTATGGTATATTTGGTGTAAAAACCTGGCTCTCAACATTGGGGACTGTATATCCCTCATGAATTGGAGATCATGTTAATGTCGGTCTCGTCTCGAATTGGGATGTAAAAGAACCACTGAGGACGACAAGCACCCTGGCAGTGACCACCCTCAGTGCCAGCATAGAAAGGTCGGCTTGGCGATAATGTTCTGAAAAAGGCTGGCTAGTTGAATGAGACCTCATAAGATCATAACATTGTAACCATAATATATACAGACTAGTCAGTTAATAGAACGTTGCCGAGTGCTGGAAACAACTAGGAAACTAGGAAATAAGGATAGTTTAGTCGCCAATGCCACTACTAAATTTTGGAGAAGGTTTAATATGTTCATGGCCGATTTTTGTCATATTAAGACAACTGTAAAGTGCAATTTATTTTTTAAACAATATTGCTGCTCTTACTATGGAGCTCCACTATCAGTTCTCCAGAGTAAGAGTGTTGGCACTATATGCATAGCATGGCGAAATGCACTAAGGAAGTTGTGGGGTAGCACCACTTACACACAGTGATGTTATATCATTGTTATCGGATAGTTTACCATTATTGGTCATCTTAAAGCAAAGTTCACAACATTTATTAATAAATTCACCACAATTCACCGATTATAAGCAGTGTTGCCAAGATATCTATTGAAAATCCATAGTCAAACAGTAGCGCAAATTACCATAACATCCTAAATTAATGTAACACAATTCATAATGTGTTTGTTCATAATATTTGTTGTGTGTGGCAGGCTAGTGTATCAAACAAAATAATATCTAATGTGAATGTTTTATATGAAATGCTAGAAATAAAAAATGGTTTTAAGACATGCACTATTTTAAATGATGATGATGTCAGCTGTATTATTACGGAAATCACTGTATTTTAAAGAATGTATAATTGCCATTTCGAATGTGCGAAAATACATATTTTATTATTATAATTAAATCAAGTAAAATATTAAATAAAAAAAAAACTAAGCAACTGTAAATGCCTCCAGCTACCCCCATGTTATTAACAGTATTCAACAAGTAAATGTTATTCTCCTGTTACAGAAGAAACTTCCACAAATCAAAATGCAACCTTGAAATCTAGGAAGCTACAGTCTAAAGTCTCGACTTTACGGTAACGAGCGATGTTTGAGGTAAAAGGTAGTGGAATTGCCAGAGCGCGCAATGTTCCTTGTACGGGCTTCTTTTGTACTGACAGGCTTTCACAGTGGTTGAAGATGTTAAATAAGGTAATTATGGGATATATATATTCTTGTTGTAATACATTACGTGTGTTGAAAACATCAAACTGGTCGCTTCTAATTCTAGCCTCTGCTAAAAATAGTTCGCGCTTTCAAAACAAGGCGCACATGTCTGCTGGTTTATAATTTGAATGCCTTTATAATTTGTCTGTGCCGGAAGCATGTTGTCTTTTGACTGTTGAAATTGCTCGATATCAAGCTAATTTTTGTTCCTAACTGTTTATAAGAGCACAACGGAGAGCAACCAAGCTGGTCCCAGAAATAAGAAACTTAAACTATGAAGACAGGCTGAAACATCTTAACTTACCAAGTCTGGCATACCGAAGAAGAAGAGGAGACCTGATCCAAGTCTACAGAATTACCAATGGCATCGACGACATCAATCAAGAGGACTTCTTCATGATCACAACAAACCGCACATGAGGCCACAAAAAAAATTGTATAAGACACCAAGCAGACTTGATATTAGGAAACACTCCTTTTCACAACGCATCTTCCTAGACTGGAACAACCTTTCTCAGCAAACAACAGTGAACGCTGAAAACATCCTCTCCTTCAAAACAAAACTCGACAAAGAATTGAAGATGGACAATTTTAATAAAAGCACAAAATAACAAGACAAGCCACGTTCTCAATATCAAAATACGATGCATAAAGGCGGGTGTACACAAGGCTGTAGCCTTACTTTAAAACCCGAAGATCCAGGCAAGTTATACTTAGTAAATTAAAAATACCGATTACCAAGTCTAAAGCAAAATCAAAGCTTGACGTGATCACTTCACATGCACTGCGTGACCTAGTCTAGACCTAGTCGAAGATATTACTATTAGTATTAGTACGTCATTACATTAGATACCAAAAAGTACACACTTGGACTTGGTGTTTTTGTTGACCTAAAGAAAGGTTTTGATACCCTAAATCATTCAATATTACTAAAAAAACTAAATTTCTATGGTGTTCGTAGAGTGGCTGAGAAATAGATGGAAAGTTATTTATGTAGGGCCTAATAGAAAACAATTTGTAAAAATAAATTGTTCAGCTTATATATATAAATGACATGTGTAACGTATCAGAACTTCTTAAATTTGTGCTCGTTGCAGATGATACCAACATTTTGTATTTTGATACTGATGAACATAGGCTAAAACGTGTTCTTAATGAAGAACTAGACAAACTATATATATATGGTTTACTGTCTGAATATTTCAAAAACCAACTGCACTATCTATAGTAATCGCAAGATAAATATTGACTTCAATATAAAAATCTTTTCTAACACAATTACTAGAGTCAACAATTTACTAGTAGGCCTACCTGTCAATTTGCAGTCTTTGTTTACAAAACAGTCTTTTTCACACTCACCCCAAGTTCGGTATCAATATGTCAGACAAAGTGTTTGAACAAACGTCAAATTAAAGTGTCTATCAATTTATGGAGTAACAAAATGCTTAAATTCATTGCCTTCCAGTACTGCCACGAAGCTCACATTTTGTGCATTTGTTTGTACATTAAAAAGGTGCATTATCGACAAATACATGTCACTGGTAAAAAACTGCTGCAAGTCAATATAAAATACAGATATACACAAAATTACTATTATTAATGTGTATTTATGTAATCTTTGTTATGTGTTGTAAGCAAATAATTCATATGGGTATACAAATATAAGAATTTTCTCTTCAGCATACCCCTTTTTTCTTACATAATTATATCTCGATGTATCACCCTTTGTGTATTGTTCTTATGTTGGAAAAATAAACACAATTATTATTATATAACTTGATGCTTGAGCCTTGATCAAGTTGATGCTTGATGTTGATATAGTAATCCCTTTAGTTTAGGCTGCCTTTACAGAATACAGTTGTTCACAGCTAAACTGGGATTTGTGTGGTGCGTGACATCAGGGCAGTCAAACAAAAAGGAAAAAACAATTGTGTAGAAGGATGTGCAAAATGAAGAAAGAAAAACAACAAAAAACAAACAAAAGTGCGGATACTGTTGGAGATATGCGTGGCGTGCTGGAAACATGGCGAAGGGCTGATGTTGACCATGTGGTAGTGGATTTTGTAAAACATTGATGCTTGTTGAATGAGGCAACGTGTGTGGAGCGAGTCCCAGTTGAGTTTGTTTATGAGTGGTTTAATATGTGTTTATTTTCGGTAGTCGGAGAAGATGAATCTTGCCGCGTTACTTTGGATTTGATCTATGCTGTTTCGGTTGCTCTGTTGGCATTCCAGACTTCACTGGCATATTCAATTTGTGATCGGACAAGGGTTTGGTAAGCTTTTTCTTTGACATTTTGTGAACAAGGTGACAGTGTTCTTCTTAAGAGTCCCAGTGTGCGGCTGGCTTTGGTGGTTATTTTGGTGCAGTGGTCATTCCATCTTAGCTAAGTCATGTGATGTTGTGACTCCAAGGTAGTCGTGCTTTTGAATGTGGTTTAGAGATTTTCCCCGAAATGAATATTGATATACACTGTGTAGTTTGGGGTTTCATTTGGATGTGATGGTGACTACTGCACATTTCTTAACATTGAAGTGCATTGACCACTTCTTAGACCAGGTTGCAAGGGTTTCTAGATCATTTTGTAATATCTGTTGATCTTGTGTGTTCATTATTTCCCTGTATAGGAAACTGTCATCTGCAAAGAGTTTAATTGTTGAATGTATTTGTTCCTTGATGTCGTTTATATATAGAAGGAATAGGACCGGTCCCAGGACAGATCCCATTAAGTGACATTAGCCCAGGAAGAATGTGTGCCTTTGACTGAAACAGATTGTTTACGATGGGTTAAGAAGCTATTGATCCAGCCTAGAGTGTTGTTTCTGATGCCATAGTAGTTTAATTTATCTGATAGGTGGTGATGAGCAACTATCAAATGCTTTAATGAAATCGAGTAATGTTACGTCTGTCTGATCTACCATTCATTGGTTGAGTTAATGAGTTGTGTTACAGTAGAGAGGCAGTTCCTGAATCTATGTTGTTCATTAATAAGGATTTTATGAGTGTTGGCAACATGACTTAGGATTATATGTTCCATGATTTTACAGCACAAGCAGATCAAGGATATGGGTCAGTAGTTGGAGGTGTCTGATTTTGGACCGCCCTTATGGATTGCTGTAACCAGTGCTTGGTGCCACTGTTTTAGGACTGTTTATCGTAACTATAACTTACAGTAAAAAAAAGAGTAATTAGATATTTAATATTTTATGTTTTAGTCTTTTTAACGGCCGAACCAAATTCATATTCGTATACCAGCCAATTTTTGTTGTTGAAATCCGGTAGATTCATCAGCAGTTGAGCACACTTCCTGTGTCACGCTGTCTCGTCACGCTGTCTCGTATTTTGACATCGGAAGATGGGGGGCCGCTGCTGCTGATTTTGTTGCCGCCACACTGCCATAACTTCAGCTCTTCAGCTTCTCTGCTATCTCGACTCGACTGATGAAGATGGAGGGGGGTGCTGTTGAAGCCAGAGGGTGATAGTTAAAATGAAGATCTATTGATCAAGTGTGCAGTATGAAAGTTAGAAAGGTGAAGAGTGTTGTATTTTGATCAGTGACTGATCACAAAGAACTTCAACACATCGATCTGTTCTGATGTGTAGTGAGTACTAGTGACACTGGACACTGGTGGACAAGACATTGATAACCAAACAGTTGACACCAAAACAGTGCTACAGAAAAGGAGACATTGCAGGCTAAGCAAATTGTGGCTAGGAAGTATAGCAGCATCACACTGCATATATCAGTATAAATATATTAAATTTGTGATACAGCAACTGGTCTATCTTGCACTAGTAAACAGCAAAGCAGACAGTACCTTCGTTTTTGGAGGACACTGACTGTTCTACATAGATCTAGTAAATAAATACATGTGGTGGTTTGACTGTGATGTTCCTCAGGTGCCAGTGTTACAGATGTAACTACATCAGTCGTATTATCACTTTATTGGGCAAACGTAACTGTATTGTGATAAGTATAATTTTGTGTATCAAAGTGTACTGTGATAAAAAGTATTGTACTGGTCAGATTTGATGAAGATATGATTGTTATGGAAGATATTATTCATGGCTCCAAAATTTAATTTTAATAGCCAGAATTAAATTTACATTGGAGCTATATTTGAAACTTGCAACGTTTCGCATGGAAATAGCTGTTCCACAGATAGTGGAGCTCCTAGACTTCTGCCTGAACACCACACATTTCATATATGATGGCATATAGTGTACACTATCAACAGGCACATGGGGCAGCCATGGGGTCACCCATATCCCCCCTAGTAGCTAACTGCTACATGGAACACTGAGAAACTAGCCATCTCTACAGCACCACAACTCCCTTTGGTGTGGCTATGCTACGTGGATGACACTTTCACTGTACTCCATGAATATGACATGGAAGAGGTCACTGAACATATCAACATCCATCCACACATCAAGTTTACTATCGAACCAGAGAAAGACAGCAACCTCCCTTTCCTGGATCTATGCATGAACATTCAAGATGATGGATCCACCAAGTTAACCATATACTCACATGAGGTCAGTCATACGCACTCTCACCAACAGGGCATAGCAATATGTCGCCACAGCTGAAGACAGAAAAGCAGAACATGTACATGTCCACAGTGCCCTGAGAGCCAGTGACTACCCAGAGTGGGCGCTTGAAGTCCCGCCGCCTAGTGAGAACAGACCACCTACTAACAACAACAATACAAAAACAATGAACTCGAACCGGCACATGTTGGGACTACCATACGTAGCAGGGCTATCAGAACAACTCGGACGAATCAACAAGTCACACAGTGTGCACTTGTACCATAAACCCGCCATCACCCTCCGTTCAGTGGTAGTGCACCCGAAGGAAAAAAAACCCAAAGAACTCCAATGTGGCACTATCTATCACATGACCTGTGATAACAACAGCAGCCACACTTACCTCGGTGAAACCATAAGACCACTCGGCCAATGTGGAACTATCTATCACATTACCTATGATAACAACAGTAGCCACACCTACCTCGGTGAAACCATAAGACCACTCAGTCAGAGGTTTAAAGAAAACACAAACCTGGATAAGTCTACAGGAGTAGGAGATCATTGTCTGGCCGCAGGACACTCAGTATCCATGGACAACACCCAGGTCTTGGCCAGAGAACAGAACTGGCACAAGAGAAAAGTAAATCATCTACATCAAACAGAGAGCCCCTACAATGAACCAAGATCAGGGGTACCACCTGCCTGCCATCTACAACCAGATCATTGTGTCAAAATCTGAGCCATGTCACATGGCATCAGTGCGTGATCAAGATCTGCAATAGACGGATCGAAACGTAGCAATTTTCAAATACATACACATAGCTCCAATGTAGGTTTAATTCTTGCTATTAAGATACGATTGTTGTTTGATCCACCAGGTGGCAGAACTGTCATCCAAGGGAAACTGAATTTGAATTGATAGCCAGGTGGCGCCACTGTAAAATGGTGGAGGTGGGAGGTGGATTAACAAAAACAGACGGGGGATAGCAGACTGGTCCTAAAAAAACTGTAGGTGGTGCTAGGCTAGTCCTAAAAGAGGCTGAAGATGACAGGCTGGTCCTAAAACAGGTGGAAAATGGCAGGCTGGTCATAAAATCAGGTGGAGGTGTCAGACTGGTCCTAAAACTGGTGGGAGATGACAGGTGGGAAGTGGCAGGTTGGTCCTCAAAACAGATGGGAGATGACAGACTGGTCCTAAAACAGGAGGGAGATGGCTGGCTGGTCCTAAAACAGGTGTGGAGTGGCAGGCTAGCAGACAGGAGATGGCAAACTGGACCTAAAGCAGATGGGGTGGCAGGGTGGCCCTAAAACAGATGGGAGAGGGCAGACTGGTCCTAAAACAGATGGGGGGTGGCACGGTGGTCTTAAAACAGATGGGGGATGGCAGGCTAGTCCTAAAACAGGTGGGGGATGACAGGCTGGTCCTAAAATCAGGTGGGGGACGACAGGTTGAGACTCTTGCTACACCTGCTTATTGAGTGCACTATCTGATCACTTAATAACAACACAAGGAGAATTGTAGAATTTATAACATTGAGCCATAGTTAGAAGTTATATTACATTAATTATATATTTAAATGTGACATAACAAATAATATTTTCATAACATAAAATGCAATTACACCATAATTAGATTGTCTTGTTTAGTCCTATATGCTGTGTTGCAAATAGCAATTCTGCAAAATTAAACACGTACACACGATAGGTGCTGCAGACACTATGTGCTGAATGTTTTCTTTTAAAATTTGTTTCCTGAAGGTCTTAGGTACTGCACTGTCAAGGCTATTCATTTCTCTGCATAGCGGAGTAGTGCATACAGGCCCTCTCGTACTGGTTCAGTGCTTTACCATGTCATTTTGGTCTGCATAAAACCATTATCAAGAATGTCATCTGTGGTGTTATCAGTCTGACATGATTGCTCTCACAGCAGAAGTGGGAGGTTGACAGTCTGTTTTCACTTGACAAAGTTGTCCATGTCTGCAATACCCTGTGGTGTAGCACTGAGCCAGGCATTAGATGGGAGATAACACTTTCATTCTGCTCAGTTTCAACAGCCAGCATTACCATATAGCCGCTGATAGACGCTCAGTATGTAGATGAATGTGATACAGTGCAACTACTTGATCTTTACGTCAAGCCTTCAGTGTTTGCAGGTGAACATATAACCATGGTAATCGTTACGCAACAATAACACTATATAAATAATTTAAGCCCTGAGATATTGGTTTATGGACACAAATGTGGAAAATAATTATGAAGAATGCATTTACAAAAATATTTGTCAACACTGTTGTTCAGAATTGTTATTATTATTTTATGATTTTGATATTTAATTCTGGGGGGTTGTGGCAAGTAAACATTTTAGTAATTTTTAAAGTTTAACATGTTTGAGGAGAGATCACACTGATTTAGAACTTACACATGTCGAATGTGCCTCTTCACAGCCAAATTATGTTACCACAATATGTTTTGCCGAAGAAAAACGATAAATTCTTTGGGGGATGTTGTCTTTTATTAGACCATGCTTTTGTATTAGGTACTAGCTGGTGCGCAGCTGTTGGGAGCTAGTTTGATTCATACGGTAAAAATGGAAAAGACGTTTAGATACTGTACTATCACTATGGTAAAACTAGCCTCTTGTGCATTGGATTGGTACACATAGTTATACTAATTGTTTCTTCGAATCAAAAGAAGTGAGCTGATTGTGGGGTAAACACTAACACCAGTGAAGGCGGGTATGACCCTCTTTAGACTCCAGTCTGATGCTATTCAAGTGCAAGGACTGTTTCAACCTCCTCCCACACTCCACTATGCATTCATGTCGAAACAAAGGACTTTCTAGTTTGCTAAGGCGTACTTTAAACCTAGTCGCTGTCACTCCAAGCACAGAGCACTCGATCGCTCGCTGGTTGCACCTGATTATAGATCCTGACCAAATACGTTGGAGCCACCAGTAATTTTTTAGATCTAGACCTTTGCTTTGCATTTTCAGTTTGTCTTTTGAAATAAGTCAATGCTGTTTCTGTAAGTGTTTACAATTTTCAAATGTAAATCACCACCGTTACCATATCATCTTAAATTAGAGCCGGCAGTGATTTTGTTTCAGTTGAAACTGCCCGAGGCATTTCAGCATTCCCTGGCGAAATACCCTCTGATTGGCTGCTTCTGCAGATAAAGTGGGTTAATTTAAGGAGGAAAGATACAAAGGCACAGAAATAGAATAATGGAAAAAAGTCGCAGGAATAAAGTCACAAGTTGAAACATGAAATTAAAGTGATAGAAATAGTGTCATGAGAAAAATGTATCGAGGATAAAGGCATGTAAACAAAAACTTGGAAATCCAGTCATTAAAATCAAGTGACAAAACAATCGACCTGCAAATAAAATTGATCAATGAAATGACAGAAATAAAAATTGTTAAAAATGACCAGTCCGATGTAATGCACACAAAATAAAAATATTAAAATAACTTATTAAAACGTTTGTTGAAATCCAGTTTATTTAAATTTATTTTGTTGCCATATTCACTCACACGCATGCATGCACAGTTGTGCACGGTTGCACACTTGCAAACACACGCCCACCTACAGTGTCCCACATGTACACAAATACATACACACACATTCGCACGCACACACGCACGCCCACACGCACACATGCACGCACACACACACACACACACACTGCCCTCCTTTTCAACTGACGTGCCTGCAAAATAATATATCTTGGATTCTGACTGAACTGCCCTGAGCTCCTTCCATCATACAAGTTATTGCTATTGACAATACATAAGGGCGTGAAATGAATGAGAATGCTAATTGATGTGTGATCTAGCACCTGTCATCTGGCAACTCTCCCTGGATAGGTATCCGCATGCTTGTGCCCTTTATCAAAATTTAAACGTGCTTATTTTGTATCTGCTGATCTTTGAAACTGGTCAGACTCTTGGTCATTGCTCTGGGCCAGTCGTTCCAGCTGAATACAAACCAACTGCAGAAGGCGAAACTGATGGATATGTTTCTAGCAGACACTGTCTGTATAATGTGTGGACACTGTGCTGTGGCAGTGGAGTGCTGGATGCTGGCAGCAGCGCAGGCTTAACAATGTATATGAATAATATATCGTGTGTCATCATTAGACATCTGCCTGTGACTGGTTTTCACTTCTGTTGCCTTCCTGAGGGACTGTTCCCTGTGTTTTCCCGTATATCTGTATGTCCCACCAAATTTTCAAATTTGTTTGTGTCTTGTTTCTCTCGCTCTGTTTGCTTTGATCCATCCATCCATCATTTCTTCCATCAGTTCATCTGTGTGTTGATCTCATTGTTTCTGTAGTCTGGGGCAAGGCTGGCTTAGGGACTGATTCTCAGTTATTTTCCTTCTTTTATCACTGATCCCATATTGCTGTCTCCCTCTCCCATTTCCAATCCTCTGTCTCTCTCTATCTCTGTCTCGCTGCCTCTTTCTCTATCTCTATCTCTGCCTCGCCTCCCTCCCTCCCTCCCTCCCTCCCTTTTATAGATCTTGGGGGCGTCATTATAAGGCCACTTTTGCCATGAAATACTGTTTAATTTTCGAGGCATGACAGCCTGTTGCCAGGATATTGTGGTAAATGGCCATGTCAGCTTTGTTGGATACGAAACTACCAAGATTTCACTGATATCGATATCTCAGTCATTAGCATGGTCATACATTGTGTGTATGTATGCATAATGTATGCATAATGTATGCATATGTACACATATACATGTTATGTGGATATTATTATGACAGTAACTAACAGGTTTACAATTTGTGTAATTATGTGCGCCTCTGAGCTTGGTTTCCAAGGATTTAGGCGTAGTAGAAGTTATCTTATTATTATTAAATACTGTACTAACAATTTGAAAATTTCAAGATAGTTAATATTTATTGAACTTTTATTTTCTCAGTTTTAAACATTATTCGTGGCATGTTTTATTTGTTATGTGATGTATGCTGGAGACAATTGAAATTGATTGATTGGTTCTTCCCATTTGCTGCTGCTGTTTACCCATTGTCTAACCTTCCACTTTTTCATCTTTGGGAGTCATATGAAACAAGGGAAGGGAAGACAGGAATTCTCCCGGTATGATTCTAGTGTATTCTGCCATGCGATTTTTGTACATTCTACAAACAGAGACATTATGACTTCAGATTATTTCTAGGTGTTTTATACAGTTTTGTTGTGGACAGCGTAGATTAGATTTCTGAATGTGTCGATTGGACATCAAAACGTATTTGTGTTTACAGAGGGTGAAACATTCACTGAACAAATTATCTACTTACAAATTACTGTATAATAATAGGGTGAATATGTGTAAAAACAGAATTGATAACAATATCAGAAAGTGAGTTACACCTATAATGGAATATTTTAACCATTTCATTGTCTTCTGGGGTTTTGCTTGAAATAGCAACCTTGCAAAATATATCTATCCCATGTATACAAGTATTTACAAGAAAATTTGCAAGTGTGTATTTAAACACATTTTTGCATAGACAGAATTTTTTATACGATGGAAACTAAACACATGTTTGGTGTCACATCAGATGATGATCACTACAATTTGCTAGCATCTATCATAAAAACCATGAAGCCTTTTAAAGTAATTGTAATTAACATTTCTGACTGGCTAATACTACAGATGGGGAGTGATGAAATTTTGGATTAACTTAATTATAAACGTTTTAGTAAATTGTTATTGAACTGTAAGCAATGTGTAGGTCTACACTCATGTGGTGCTACGCTCATAATTTTGTGACACGTGAACTTTATTCTACATTTTCATGATACACCTTCAACACATATATCCGAGTTAGCATTTATTTGTTAATTTCCATTCTGCTGACGAGATCTATTGTAAGATACTATGACTAATTACTAAGCAGAGCCAGAATGGTCCCCTTGCGCGATGTGGCTTATTGGCTCAGCTTCAGCATAAATTGGCGTTTGTGTGTTTCTTTTGGAAACGACAACACAAGTTGCTGAATTATTGATGGCTGCTAAGAGCTTCTTATTTGGCTTTTAATTTGTATGTGAGACACCTGCCCCAGCCACTGCACTGGGTTGTCGATTAGCTGCCTCGCCAGGTTCACTTTCACAGGGGGAAAAAACAGTTCTTTCCGATGGCATTCTTGAAACCAGCAGGAAGTGTCACAGTCTGCTACCCTTTCCCTCATCCATAAACAAACAGGTCCACAGACAAAAAATCCACAAACAAAATGGTTAACGTCATGGTGCCCAGAGGTCTCAACCTCACACCTGTTTTGGGGCCAACTTCCCATCTTCCACCTGATTTTTGGCCAATCTCTTTTTTTTTGCCTGTTTTTGGGCCAATCTCCCACCTGTTTTGGGGCCATCCTGCTACCTGTTTTTGAGCCAACCTCCCACCTATTTTGGGGTCAGCCTCCCACCTGTTTTGGGGCCAACCTCCCACCAGTTTTTGGGCCAACCTCCTACCTGTTTTGGGAGTTAACCTCAGAATATTTAGTTTACCTCCAACTTTGTGACATTTTATCCTGTAACATTTGTCGCAAAATCTTTCAATTGGTAAATCTAGTCACAATAGAAAAAAATATCCCAAGCTTCAATGTGTAAGTGATGGTTTTTCAAAGGGGTAACTTTGCCACCCCATCTTGTGGACTACAAGTGCTGTGAAGTAAGCATAATAAAAATATTTAAATTAGGTCTCTCACCAGATATTTTTAGCTACACGTCTACTGATTAGAAGCCAGTCAGGAAAAAGATGCATAATATGTCTGACAGTGATTGCCGTGCTGCAAACTGCAACACAAAATTACATAAAATTACATGAAAGTTAACCACACAATTACACTTCCGTCAGTGACAGTGAAACTAAATTGTAATGGTCACCTAAAATTATTGTTTTGAGCCTAACCACAGTGGTTACAGATAAGACTGTCAACCTAATTTATAGTCATTGGTTCAAAGCCTGGGTAGTGACTCGTCCCACACTGTCCTGGATAATGGAGATGTATAAATGAGTTTGCCGCTTATGCTAGGAAGGTTTTAGGTAACCTTTCCTAACCATTTACGTTGCATCCAGGGAATGCAAATCCTCATCGACCTGGGTCAACAAAATTAGGATTACCGGTAGGCACCGGCTTTTGGACCGTTGGCACATAAAGGATTTAGCTAACCTAGAATTAATGGCTGGAAAAGCCACCTGTTGCTTCATAGGAGCGATATCAGTCGAGTTCTTAGCAGCCAATTTATATCCTTAATTGATGCGGAGTAAATAAAATAATATTTACATACAGAGGACAGTATCCAGCAGATGGTTGATCAATCCATGAGAATTTGTCTGTTAAGATGCTTTAAGAAGGTCAATGGAGTGACGGTGACATCAGAACAACCACCTTACAGAGTAAAGTCAGCTTCAAGGGTCAGTAATGTGTTAACGTGTTAGATTAAACTATAATCGACCTCATGTATGTTTGTGGGTATGTCAATGTTTTTCTTCTAGATGGCTTTGATCTCGGTTGCCAAATTTTCAGGGATTAATCTTCAATGCCTCAGTAGTTAAGGGTTGTTACTGGTTTTAGGGTTCGTACCGCACATAAAACTATTAATTGATTATTCACGGCATTACCAATGTTTTCTGTGGTGGTTCTGAGCAACATAAACAGTCCAGTGATCACTTGTGGACAATTTATATAACTATCGTTGCAAAAAACTGCCTAGATTTACATCAAAACAAACATCAGGTAAGAATACATCAGGAAACCATCTACTACGCCAGTGTCTACGCAGTACCTTGCAGATAATTAGTGTTATTATTATTACTTGGCACATACCGAGTGGGAGGGCCATTCCCCAGGGGAGGCAGTCTGGGATCCCCCAGGGTTTGGCAGGGACCCGAAACAAACCCCGGTGAACCTATGAAAACCCGCATGATTAAATCCAATTGATACCAGTTGACCTAAATCCGAGACAACTCATTCGTTTTTTACCCGTTTTTATTGAAGATCCGGGACACGCATCTCTTCTGCCAAATACCAGTGCGAACGTAACATATGATTAATTAATTTGAGACCGTCTGTTTGGTTTGCCAGTTAGTGTTTCACCATCAAAGAAATAGCGGGATCTATGTTCGCTGAATTTAACTTTTGATTACCTGTGCATCGTAAACCGACCTCACTTATTAATATTTATTAATATAATTTTGCTAAAACTAGAAAAACGTGTTGAATGCTGTACTGTCTGCCAAGTTAATAAGCTCGATGCGTTGCTCGCAGTTTGAAAGTTGCACCAGTGAACTGTGCAAATTGTATACATAATGTTCAAATAATAAAAACCAGTTGTAGTGGTGGCAGTGTGAGGCAGGTGATGCTAACTGCAAGTTCCTGTAGTTGCTCTCTGAAGTTGGGCACATACTCCATTGCGGCAGCAAGTGGGACAAAGTTAAATTGATTCAGCGAATTTGCAGAGCTGATACTAATACTATCACTAACTTGAGAGGATGATTCCATGTAACAGCATAAAGAAGGCCATCGTAAATGTAATTGTGTGTATGAATTAAACATGAACCATCATAAGTTCATTGATGTATAAGCGGTGTTTTGTTTGTTTTCTTAATTATTATTATTATTTTATAGCAACATATTATGCGTAATTTTATTTATGATATATTATTATTATGAGATTTTCCTGGAGGGAGTCAGCTTTTTTCGATGTTGGTGAATGTTGAATCTTTTGTAAAATTCCTGTTTAAATGAACTCTTCAATTGTACTTATCCCACTTCCAGCCAGTAAAGCCTCAGAGACCAATTAATGCCACTTTGTTTAGTCTCCACGCTGTTGTTCCTCCGATCTTTTCTATTGTGCCTCGCCACCCGTGAAAGTAAAGAGTGAGTTCCGGAATGTGGTCGTTAGAACCGCACAAAATGCGTACAATACGTGTTACACTTCATCTTGGCAAGCCTCTTAATTCCAACACCAACTTGACTTGTCAGGAATCAGCCAAGATGTTGCGTTCATATGTATCCACCACTGCCTACAGCAAGGTACTTATTCACACAACTGAGTGAACTGAAACAATGGGGAGTGAACAAAATTGATTTGAATCCAAGTCTTCCCAGCTCACAGGATGATGCTCTATTCCTGGTGCTGCTGTGCTCTTGCTGGTCTTCTCCAGTCTGTATAAATAGTATGTTAGTTTAATATTTTAATCGTTAGAATATGTAGCGTAAACATAAAAGTAATAACTTGCACAGCTATTTGCTGGACACAAATAATAAAAACAACAACAACAAAGTCACAAGAGCTAAATATTGCCTACTCTGGCATGGCAGCACTTTTGATGGGGTCACAAGGTCAACAATGCAGGTCACACGGTTCGCAGTAGTTCGCACTAGTGCGTTTGCATAAAAGTTTGCAAAGTCCCCCAAAACGTGTAGTGTTACATATTGGTGGGTCACCGACTCACCATGTATTGCAGCAAAATAAATTGATGCAGGTGACGCCCCTTATTGAGTGGAACATATATTAATGCACGTCGATGTTAATGTGGATATCAGATCCAGGCAGCATGGTTGGAAATATCTTGGCAACCACGTCGCATCAGTTGAATCCGGTATTGGCAGTGGTTTTGGGAGCCATTTACAATCGTTTGAAGTGCCACATCCTGTATTGGTGGGGGTGGGCGGGGGTTTCAGTGGGGGGTGGGCAGGGGTTTGAAACAATACAAAACCCTACGTTTTTCTGCACCTTGCGATCTTATGAAACCACCCCTAACCCTTGATCTTTGTTGCCTCAGTTTGCGTGTTTGAGACCCAGTCAATGATGCACCGATTATCTGTTTATAAGTAAATGCGAATAGGACGTTTGGGATGTGAAGACTCTGTTGAACATAAGGACAGGGGTCGACAGCGGCCTAGATGTAATTAATGATAAATGAACAGACAAGACATTAACCTTAATCCTGGGAAAATGCCATCTCTGGCGGCATGCGGACCAAAAGAAAGGTGGGCTCTAATGCAGGTTTGGTAAAAGAAAGGTTGGCTCTAATTGAGGTTAGATGAAAGAAAGGTTGGGTCTAATGACAGGTTGAATAAAAGAAAAGTGTACTCTGATGGCAGGTTGGGTAAAAGAAAGGTTGGCTCTCATGGCAGGTTGGATAAAAGAAAGGTTGGCTCTAATGGCAGGTTGGATAAAAGAAAGGTTGGCTCTAATGGTAGGTTGGATAAAAGAAAGGTTGGCTCTAATGGCAGGTTGGATAAAAGAAAGGTTGGCTCTAATGGCAGGTTGGATAAAAGATAGGTTGGCTCTAATGGCAGGTTGGATAAAAGAAAGGTTGGCTCTAATGGCAGGTTGGTTAAAAGAAAGGTTGGCTCTAATGGTAGGTTGAATAAAAGAAAGGTTGGCTCTAATGACAGGTTGGATAAAAGAAAGGTTGGCTCTAATGGCAGGTTGGATAAAAGAAAGGTTGGCTCTAATGGCAGGTTGGATAAAAGAAAGGTTGGCTCTAATGGCAGGTTGGATAAAAAAAGGTTGGCTCTAATGACAGGTTGAATAAAAGAAAAGTGTGCTCTGATGGCAGGTTGGGTAAAAGAAAGGTTGGCTCTAATGGCAGGTTGGATAAAAGAAAGGTTGGCTCTAATGGCAGGTTGGATAAAAGAAAGGTTGGCTCTAATGGTAGGTTGGATAAAAGAAAGGTTGGCTCTAATGGCAGGTTGGATAAAAGAAAGGTTGGCTCTAATGGTAGGTTGAATTGGCTCTAATGGCAGGTTGGATAAAAGAAAGGTTGGCTCTAATGGCAGGTTGGATAAAAGAAAGGTTGGCTCTAATGGCAGGTTGGATAAAAGAAAGGTTGGCTCTAATGGCAGGTTGGATAAAAGAAAGGTTGGCTCTAATGGCAGGTTGGATAAAAGAAAGGTTGGCTCTAATGGTAGGTTGGATAAAAGAAAGGTTGGCTCTAATGGCAGGTTGGATAAAAGAAAGGTTGGCTCTAATGGCAGGTTGGATAAAAGAAAGGTTGGCTCTAATGGCAGGTTGGATAAAAGAAAGGTTGGCTCTAATGGCAGGTTGGATAAAAGAAAGGTTGGCTCTAATGGTAGGTTGGATAAAAGAAAGGTTGGTTCTAATGGCAGGTTGGATAAAAGAAAGGTTGGCTCTAATGGCAGGTTGGATAAAAGAAAGGTTGGCTCTAATGGCAGATTGGATAAAAGAAAGGTTGGCTCTAATGGCAGATTGGATAAAAGAAAGGTTGGCTCTAATGGCATATCGTTTAGAATAAAGGTGGGCCCTAATGGCATGTTGGATAACCTAAAGGTTGGCTCTAATGGCAGATTGGATAAAAGAAAGGTTGGCTCTAATGGCATATCGTTTAGAATAAAGGTGGGCCCTAATGGCATGTTGGATAACCTAAAGGTTGGCTCTAATGGCAGATTGGATAAAAGAAAGGTTGGCTCTAATGGCATATCGTTTAGAATAAAGGTGGGCCCTAATGGCATGTTGGATAACCTAAAGGTTGGCTCTAATGGCAGATTGGATAAAAGAAAGGTTGGCTCTAATGGCAGGTTGGATAAAAGAAAGGTTGGCTCTAATGGCAGATTGGATAAATGAAAGGTTGGCTCTAATGGCATATCGTTTAGAATAAAGGTGGGCCCTAATGGCATGTTGGATAACCTAAAGGTTGGCTCTAATGGCAGATTGGATAAAAGAAAGGTTGGCTCTAATGGCATATCGTTTAGAATAAAGGTGGGCCCTAATGGCATGTTGGATAACCTAAAGGTTGGCTCTAATGGCAGATTGGATAAAAGAAAGGTTGGCTCTAATGGCATATCGTTTAGAATAAAGGTGGGCCCTAATGGCATGTTGGATAACCTAAAGGTTGGCTCCAATGACAGGTATTTTCTACCTTTCAACATGAGAATGTCTTTCTTGAGGGATGTCTCCTTTGACTTCCTCTACATCACTTGAAGATGAGCATTTTGTAATAAGATCTCCAGTAAATGGTCGTGTGATGTTCTGTGAAATGGCTGGCTATTTCAGCGTCATCCATTATTGCGTTGTACACCAGTTGTCACACAATCTGTGCAGTGTAGTTGCTCATGAGTGGTTCACATTCCCTCTGCATAGATGTTTTACTACGGAGCTCCCTGTGTTCCCAAGGAGCTTGTTGCACTGACATTTAACTCAGAATAATCTAATGGAACTAGCTTATGTGTGTTTGCTAAGCTACTCCTAAATGATTTGCATCTTTGGTGCCAAACATTCAGGGTTTCATCTGCCCTCTCAGGAAAGAAAAGTAGCCTTTTCAAAATTTCCCGTGGTTCTTACTGGTTAAGAATTTGTACCAGACATTTGACGATTGTTTGCAAGGCTAGATGTGTTTTTTCAGCGATTCATTGAAATTATGTAAACCGATCAATTGTTGATGTTTTTGAAACTTAAACATCCGGTACGAATACTTCAGTGTATGTCTGTATATAGCATGTTACTTAAATTGTTATAACACCGAACAAAGAATCTGGTTGCTCTGCTTGAACTAACCTTACAAACTGTTGTGTCATCCCTTCAGAAGGATGGCTAATTTTGCTAGTAGAACCAATGTTATGTTTACAGTGGAAACATGGGTTTGGGGTTCTTGCATTGGTGTCACCAAAACAAGCCATGAACTTCCCACACTCTGGGGCCTGTCACATGCGAACAAGGTGCTTTATAACAGATGTTTGTAATAAGCTCCCTACTCTATTTTAACTCAAAGAACGCATACTACATGTGTACCTTGGCTTTTCTGACAACTGCAATTTCAGTACGAGCTAGTGAGAACTTTGATCTATTTCCCGCACAGTAATTAGATTACCTGTAGTTGTGTTCTTGAGAGGGGATGTAGGAGCTCCTTGGTTGTTGCTGAAAAAGCTCTCAGGTTGGTAGATATTATTTTTATGTGCATAATCTGACATTGTACAGGTTCACTGCAGTATCTATATATTAATATGCTAACTTTGGGGGCAGTCTGGTTGCATCTCCCAGATGTTGAGGTCTAACTTTGGGGGCAGTCTGGTTGCATCTCCTCCCAGATGTTGAGGTCTAACTTTGGGGGCAGTCTGGTTGCATCTCCTCCCAGGTGTTGAGGTCTAACTTTGGGGGCAGTCTGGTGGCATCTCCTCCCAGGTGTTGAGGTCTAACTTTGGGGGCAGTCTGGTTGCATCTCCTCCCAGATGTTGAGGTCTAACTTTGGGGGCAGTCTGGTTGCATCTCCTCCCAGGTGTTGAAGTCTAACTTTGGGGGCAGTCTGGTGGCATCTCCTCTCAGGTGTTGAGGTCTAACTTTGGGGGCAGTCTGGTTGCATCTCCTCCCAGATGTTGAGGTCTAACTTTGGGGGCAGTCTGGTTGCATCTCCTCCCAGGTGTTGAGGTCTAACTTTGGGGGCAGTCTGGTTGCATCTCCTCCCAGATGTTGAGGTCTAACTTTGGGGGCAGTCTGGTTGCATCTCCCAGGTGTTGAGGTCTAACTTTGGGGGCAGTCTGGTTGCATCTCCTCCCAGATGTTGAGGTCTAACTTTGGGGGCAGTCTAGTTGCATCTCCTCCCAGGTGTTGAGGTCTAACTTTGGGGGCGGTCTGGTGGCATCTCCTCCCAGGTGTTGAGGTCTAACTTTGGGGGCAGTCTGGTTGCATCTCCTCCCAGATGTTGAGGTCTAACTTTGGGGGCAGTCTGGTTGCATCTCCTCCCGGGTGTTGAGGTCTAACTTTGGGGGCAGTCTGGTGGCATCTCCTCCCAGGTGTTGAGGTCTAACTTTGGGGGCAGTCTGGTTGAATCTCCTCCCAGGTGTTGAGGTCTAACTTTGGGGGCAGTCTGGTTGCATCTCCTCCCAGGTGTTGAGGTCTAACTTTGGGGGCAGTCTGGTTGCATCTCCTCCCAGGTGTTGAGGTCTAACTTTGGGGGCAGTCTGGTTGCATCTCCTCCCAGGTGTTGAGGTCTAACTTTGGGGGCAGTCTGGTTGCATCTCCTCCCATATGTTGAGGTCTAACTTTGGGGGCAGTCTGGTTGCATCTCCTCCCAGGTGTTGAGGTCTAACTTTGGGGGAAGTCTTGTTGCATCTCCTCCCAAGTGTTGAGGTCTAACTTTGGAGGCAGTCTGGTTGCATCTCCTCCCAGGTGTTGAGGTCTAACTTTGGGGGCAGTCTGGTTGCATCTCCTCCCAGGTGTTGAGGCATAACTTTGGGGGCAGTCTGGTTGCATCTCCTCCCAGGTGTTGAGGTCTAACTTTGGGGGAAGTCTGATTTCTGATTTACAGAATTGTGATGTGTTAATTAAAACACAAAAGTACAGTTATTTAATGTTACTTGCTTTTTTCATATCAGAAAAAAAGTCGGAAATAGTGGATTAATCAATTAAATGGTGAGCAACTCACCAGAGGGCACCGCTATGAATTTACGAATACATATATTTCAGGTAAAAACCCATAATACATACAAATAGGTGATACAGAATTTTGAGAGTGTGACCCGTTGTTACTACCCATTTCTATGCAATGAGCGAATAGACGACTGATGTTTACCTATGAGGGGCTGAGGGCCCCCGTTCATTGTGTATCACTGCCTCAATATAACAACACGTCATTGCCTGTGCATTACACATTATTGCCTGGCTTGTTCTATCATAAACCCATGTTATGCAGCATTGTTGATCTAGCCCACTGGTTGCTTGATGTATGTGCAGGACCTGACGTTAGGATCCGTGTGTTTATACAAAGTGGTGATCCATGCCTGTGCACCACTGCTTGGTACAGCGACAGACAGTGCTGCTATCATACCTCAGCCCAGCCAACACCTGTTACAGAGGGGCCACATGTTGATGTTTACATGCCGGTCTGGTAAGGGGGTGTGGCCAGGCCAGCTAGCAGCCAATGAGAGCGCAGTGGGCGGGGCCACTGGAGCTCATTGGAGGTGTTGCATGGATCAATAGGTGTTTAGTGAGTGAGTGAGGGGACGGCTCATTGTAAGTGGGGTGTGTGTGCATGTGTGTGCGCTTCGCTGGCAATGGAGATTTTATCGTGGCATTACAAGTGTGTCTGTAGACACATGTCGATGGTGAGTTGATTCGTCGGACCGTCACGCGGCGTGCCTTTATCTTCTTCTTCTGCGTCGAACCTTCACAATTCGCGGTGGGATATTCATAGGACACACAGTTTCACAGAGGAATGACTTCTAACAGTGTCTCCTTTATTTAATTGATAGTGAGACTATTATATTGTCATCCAGGCACTTGTGAGGGCATCTTTCAAACCGGGTAAATCACCCCGCCCTTTGGATTTACTCACTGGACACTTGACACATACAGTTGATCCAACCCGGGCATTTCACGGCCATTGAATTTGGAACACCGGATGGAAGGCAAACATTTCGTGGAGTTGACATCTTCATAATTTCCGGATATTTCTGGCGACGGGACTGAAATGGGGACAGCTATTGTTGAACGTGCTGCAGCCACACTAGTGGTGATCTCTGCTCCCCAGTGACTGGTCATGTGACCAGATCCTGTGCACTGATTATCTCCATTAACACCTGCTGAAGTCGAAGTCTACAGACAGTCATTGATGTGCCGGCTATTAACTGTTGGAGCTCTGTGTCAGCCGTGCTCTCTCACCAGCTCATTTCGCGAAGCCCTAGGCGCATTTAGCATGGGAGCATGCATGCACTGACAAGGGTGACTCGTCATTTGCTGGCGTCATGAGTCAGTGTCATTGTCGCAAGCCACACGTCCTTGCATCATCATCAGTGTTGTCAAACAAGGACATGTTGATCACATTACATCGCCGGAGTCTTTCAGCGTAAAAGCTCTCGGATACTAGGCTCATTGTGAAGAGGTCTGGGTCGTTCCCTGTAGCACGGCCCATCTCGTTGCTACACGGATCTGATTGTTCACGAGTTCATTAAAGCGGGTTATCGTGACCTAATAGGGACATAAGCCCTTTTCATGCAGGAGGACAATCGGGCAGCTCTCAGCTCGACCGAGCGTGTGCGCGAGTGTGTTTGTGTTTTGCCCGCCACCCGTGTAATGCATATGTAGGCGTTGTTGTTGAGCACAAGTGACAGCGCCGCGGCAAGATTGTATCAGCCCGCCGCATTATTTCCGATTCATGCTCCACACATTTTCACACGGACTCGCACCACTATCGCCTATCGTCGCTGTTGTCGTTGCGTAGTCACCACCCTTGATCGCCAACTACAGCCGATCTGATCAGCCTGTTGCTAACATGATTTCTTGTGTGGCTACATTGTGCGTTGAGGACTGAACTTGTCTGTGGGCGTGGGGATCTCTCTATCAATCCACACGACACGTCGACTCCATTAAAGATTCAGTAAGCTAGGAAGAACCTGCGGAGCAATCTCAAGGAAACGACCCACGTAAGAAAAGACGACTGCCGCATACCCTGAGATATCGTAGGTGATCACATCTCGGCAGAACGGAGATGCACAGCCTAGACATGTCTTGTTATCTCGTTCCCAACAACTACCTGAAAGTGGCATATGTCCCGACAACCCGACTACTGCTCGGTAAGTTTTCCAGTCATAACAACGATAATTGCAGCTACGCATCACCGAGCAGTAAAATATCGGTTACAGGTTTCAGGGTGTTTATGTAACTGTCAGGGAGGAGGGAGGGAGGGGAGGAGACCACCTATGGGGTAAGGGGATAGGGCTGGGGGTTTGCCACAGACAGAAATGATGATCGATGATATATCACCCTGATTGCTATGGTATTGTCGATGTTACCTTTAACCTTCCATCAGGTACGCAAAAGAGTCGAAGTTGCACTGTGCTTTTTGTTATGCTAACTGCCACCAGGTGTACGTATGTCTCTTGCAGTCACTGTTACCTTATGCATGGCGTACGCTATCTGACATAACTGCGCATAAATATAGGGAATCCTTTATGAATAGAAGGTGCGTTTGCTTGTTGTTGACATTACCAGACATGTGTTCATTGTCCACAGATGTTCCTTCCGGGAGAGTGACCATTATAAACGTAATTAAAACAGACAGGAGTAGCGAAACACAGTCTTTTATGACCTGACGTCTTCTTCACAGATAGCCGTAATCTTGCACTGAGTGCGAGGATGCCACTCCACACAATCACTTGTCATTTTATATTTTCCAATCCTTTCCACAAAGCTGGGAAAGTGATAAGTCATTATCTGCTAATGCAGACTACCCATGGTTTCACAGCAGTTTAACCAAGAGAGACAGAATCGTACTGGAGTAATCCCAGGGCAATCACAGTGAACTGAAGTGTAGCCTGAGGACAAATTCCATCTACTGACATCAAGGCTGCAGGTTTAATATGACTTAATTGTAGCTGATAGTGGCTGATGTGTCCCGGGCCCATTACCAGTGCTGTGTGAATTCAGCAAGTCCTAGTATTAGTATTAGACTGTCCATAGTAGACTTTGGTGCATCTTGGAAGGGGGAACTGCTTGGTCTGGTGGACACCCAGAATAGGCCAGGAGAATAACAGGCGACCCAATAGATGGTGACATAATTTTGAATGATTATGAAGATAGTAGTAGAAATATTTTCTGCAAACTCAAGCCAGATACAGTGAACCTTGCTACAATCTATTAAGATCCACGGGACTGGACCAGAGTGATCAGAGTAGTGAGAAAGGATCAGAGTAGTGAGAAAAAGGATCAGAGTAGTGAGAAAGAGGATCAGAGTAGTGAGAAAGAGGATCAGAGTAGTGAGAAAGAGAATCAGAGTAGTGAGAAAGAGGATCAGAATAGTGAGAAAGAGGATCAGAGTAGTGAGAAAGAGGATCAGAGTAGTGAGAAAGAGGATCAGAGTAGTGAGAAAGGTGACCGTATTAGTGAAACTCATTTCCTGTATTTTATGGTTATTAAAATAATAATTTTGAACTGTCCTAAGAAGTCAGGTGACCACGCTTGCAAGGTGGTTGTAATACGGAGGTTACCATAAAACAAGGTTTGAATGTAATAGAATGAGAAGGTACAAAGTTGTTTAGTGAAAGAATGGTAAGGATAGCATATGAGAAAGTACTAATTCTCACAGAGGAAACTTATGAAAGGAATAAATTATTATGAATGCATTTAAAAATCAAACTGAAAGATATTTGATAAAGGCAATTAAAAATGAACAAGTTGTTAGACTTTCCATAAGCTATATCTTCCTTGTCCACAAGCCATCTGGAGTCTGTTGCTTTTGAGAACAATTCTAGTTAAAAGCATTGGTACATTAATATTTGTTTATTTATTGTTTTTAATACTAGACTAAATATGTTCAAGGTGGACTGCCCGCCAAATTGCATTTGATCAGCCTGAAACAGTGTTCACGATTTGAAAGTTGCACCGGTGAAATGTTAAAATCGTAAACAAAACATTTTATTTTAAACAGCTGGTATTGGCACTTATTGCTTGTTGGCACTTGTAGCTTTGAAGTTGGCAAATTCCCACACTCTTGACCAGATTGGGACTACCTACAACTGGACTGACACAGCACACTTCCTGCTAATGATTGCCCAACCAAAGAGATAACCTTCCGTTTTAAACAGCCGCGAGTGACACAGTACTAGAGACCACAAGCATTTGAAAACAAGTAACAAAATAACATCCCTTATTCAACTAAACAGCAACGCAGAGGAACTAGCATATGTCCATCCCTGGTCCATGTGAATGTGCTATCTCTCTAAGTAAGCCAAATGTGGGTGTGAATGTCCACTAATTGGTCAGTAGTAGGTGTGTATTGGTTCAGCTGTCCACTTTGGGTGTTTGCTATCTGATAGGGCCCAGAACATCTCAGACATCACTGCACCTGGGCCTTGATAGTGCAGCTGTAGGATTCGGGCTGTAGGACTCAGGCTGTGGGACTCCGGACTATAGGACTCAGGCTGTAGGACTCGGGCTGTAGGATTGGGGCTGTAGGACTCGGGCTGTAGGACTAGGGCTGTAGGACTCGGGCTGTAGGACCCGGGCTGTAGGACCCGGGCTGTAGGACTCGGGCTGTAGGACTCGGGCTGTAGGACTCGGGCTGTAGGACTCGGGCTGTTGGACTCGGGCTGTTGGACTCGGGCTGTAGGACTCGGGCTGTAGGACTCGGGCTGTAGGATTCAGGCTCTCCCAGATCTGGAGCGTTAGTGTTTTCTACTCCTGTATATGACAGCTTCCTATCCATGCTTAGTTCGGGTTTACAAAACTGACCTATTAATAACTGATATAAAGGACCATATTATATTTTTAATTGTTTACACTGCCCATGCAAGTGAAGATTTGTTAAATGTGTGTGCAACTGTCATGGACAGTTTAGGAAATACTAGTTTAAGACTATAGCAATATGTACATATATATCAACGTGATATTGTGTTCAAATGTGTAAACGGAACAGTACCAATAATCAAATGTGTAGGCAGATATGTAAAAACAAAACAAATAAAACAAAATACCCTTTATCTCGAGGCATTCATTTTGAACCATGTTTACATTTTGTAAGTATAATTTAAACCCAATATTTATCTGGACGGTCGGTTTTCCGTGAGGCTATACTTAACTTTTTTAAAGAATATGCACATTTTTAGTACAGTGTTTGTTAGATGTCATTTTATCTGTATTTTAAGATGAACATTGCATTCTTATGTGGATACTTATTTGTAGCAACCAAGAAAAAAATTAAATAGTTGTCCTTCATTCAACAGAGAAGTAAATTGGGATAATCTTACCTCTCAAACCCAACAACATTCACCCCGTGTCTATATTAAATGGGGTTACACTCAGGTTCCCCTGAACCTAATGTCACATCCTCAGGGCATAATTACTCCCAAGTAATACCAACAAGATTGCAGTCAGACCACCCACCAACCAAATCAGACTCTGATGTGGTTTTTCACAGTCTATAATAATTTCCCCCAGGTAATGCCAACATGATGAAGGAAGTATCATAGATAATGTTGGTCTCCCAGTGTGGGATTTAGAGGTATGTTTTCCCTGTGCCATCCCATCCCAGGATCATCCATTGCATTTATCATACTAATTAGCAACTCCCCTGGTAGTATGTTATCATCTCTCCAGGGATTTGATAAACCTGGAGCAGATTTAGATTCATGTAAGTCCCTAATTAGAGCCATATTTCATATTGTGACATCCTGGCATCTCTGGGTGAACCGTTCCTGGTGGTATGGTTTACCAAACTGTTTTCATAGAAAACAAACACTTGCTGCAGTAAATATTACTCTGCGCACAGTAGATGGAACAAAAGTGTGGGGAATGTCAACAGAAAGTCCCATGTAAAAATTACGTCACCCCAGGTTTTAATTTCCAATGCTGATTTAAAATCTTTATTGCATCAGAATATTTCTAGCATGGAAAACCTTTTAGTCAAGACTTTGATAAGATAATTATTGGGTGTTTTTTTCAGTTTCAACTTGATTATTTATTGTTGTGGTTATTGCACGATGCCAAACTTTAAACATAAGTTAAAAATCCTCTTCAGTTTGTTGTCGTAATCTTCAAAATTTTCCAGTTGCCAAGCCAAAAATTCTTTTTTTCTCATACAAAAAATATTCTTGAAAGTGGATGAACCATAACAAATAAAAGGGAACTAAAATAGTGATCTGACCCCAACAGAGCAGCTTTCCACGTACGTTGATGTCTGCTTCCGATTCTGTCACGTTTCTCATTTTCTCAGTGTCTTATGTTTCCTTACGTTTGGCGCTAAGCCGTGATAGATGAGATCCCATGTTTTGGAATTAAAACAACCCATGTTAACGATCATTTCCACTTGCTGTGACCTAAAACCAAGCACCTAAATTCAGCTACAAAGCAAGAATAAATCGGGTTTAAATCGTCAATTGTACAGAGATCAAAACAACCAGGAACATAATCATGGGTTATTGCAAGGGGGCGCATAATCCATCTTTGCGTTCCCACGCCACCACTTCAAAACTTTTGGGGCTTCCACTTACATTTCTTGTTCTTTCCCACTGAGATTCTGTCACATGTCAAAATAGTCGTGACCCTGCCTTGCTGGGTTGACATTCAGCCACTTAATTCCTTCTTGTGTGTGTTTATGAAGAGTCCCGTCATTTACTGCTGTTGATTTGTGGACCCTAAACATACAGTATGACGGTTTCTTTTACTCGTATACTGTGAGGCTCCGATTACATCATTATGGCTTTGTAAAGCTATGTTTGTTGAAGAGGCCGCCTTTGAAACACCCAGTCAAAGTGACGTAAGGATCTGGCAAACTTAAGAAGTATTTACACTAAATTACAGTAATCGAAGCTGATTTAAGAGAAATGCTGACCGGTAGAGTTAATTATTTTGTGATACGTGTTGAAGACATCATACGGGCGGGTGACAGTGTGGAGTTTTTGTGACAAATAGAAATAATCACTACAAGAATAGATAAAGGATTCCAGCTTCGTGCATATCACTTCTATTTTCTGTGATTGATTTAGGTACAAACAGTACAGATAATTGCATTATTTTAATTATGTTTTACGATGTTGTATTTTAGATTTGAGTTATTAGAAATGTCTTAGCAGCGTAAACAGAAGACTCAAACTGACACGTTGTATGATAAATAGTTACATATGAATCATTTAATAAGGTCTGTTCACTGTTGTCACTACCTAGCTAATCCATGGTGACAAGCCACAGTAATCTCTTCAAGTAATCCGTTAATTGTTATAAATGAGGGTAATCCGTGAATTGTAATATAATAATAAAACTTCTGTAGCAACTAAATCCGTGGGAATTCAATAAGGACTAGAATTGTGTACCAGAAAACGGACATGGCAGAAAATCTTGCAATTAGTGGGGATTTAGGTCTGGGGTCTGAATCTCCCCAGTAGGGAGTATCACCAGGAGGTCCCCCAGTGAAATGTGGATTATATATTACGTGGGGTAACACCCTTTATAATGCACAGCTGTAAGACTGACCATTATACCTTCGTTTGACTTGCTTCTGCAATTATCCAGGATAGAAATACTCCCCGTGGTGATACACCAATACATGCTAAGCAGATGTGTCCTGTACTTTATCCCTAAAATCCCTAGATACCATTATTAAATAAACACCAGACAGTTCATAAACCTGGTTACAGATGCAATATATTAGCTAATTTTAGGTAAATCAATGGATATTTTATAATTACTAATTTTCATTAGTTCTTTTATTGTTGAAGTGGATGACATTTATTATTTTGGAGTGTTGCCATCAGTAAGGCATGATTCTTGAACCATGGATAGTGTACCAATGTAGTGAAAATTCACTAGAATGCAATGTTTGGTTAATCCTTCTGTACTTTAGCGTACATATCAGTTAATCCTAGTTACCAATACACCATATTACTATTAAATATATATGCGAACAATAAATAAGAACAAAATATTCCACAAAATGAAATCTAATTGTAATGTACAGGTACTTAACATAATGACTATATTAATCAGTGAGTTTTTTATTTTAATATCATTTTGAAAAGAGTATTGATATTGCTATCGATAAAGCAGTTTTTATACTTTGGTTTGAGTTCTAGAAATGTGTTTTGAAGAATATTGATACTACTATGAATAATGCAAGCTTTTTGTGTTCTGCCGGAGTTGGTCCTTTTTGTGCTAATTAGAATGTATAAGTGCATTTTGTACTTTAACCTCTGAATCATTTGATCCTAGTTACCAGTGCTAATATGCACTTGCTCTGGCAATGATTAACCCGGGTTACAGATGCACCAAACAAGAACAAATGGTGGCCAAATCTCTGGGGACTTCTTCTAATTAACGAGTCATTTTTGATCCTGCAGAAATATCATTTTTGAAGAATGAAGATATTACCACCAACGATGATGAATGCTTCTTAGCCACTCCAGAGCACACTTAGGATGTCCTTAAGTGTCCCTTTAAATCATCTCCGTCAAACTTGTTAAGTGTAGGAATCAGTCTTAACAGCAGTGGCAAATTTTGTTGACTGATCTGAAACGAAGCTGAATTGGTCTGTCACAATTCATTAAATGCACAGAGAGGAAACATTCTTTGATGGAGTGGCACCAGTTTTTTTAGGCTGGTTACTCTCCTTCCCCCCTCCACTCGTGGAAAGTCTGTGGTTTTGGAGAGACGCAGATGGTGTTATCTTTTAGAGTTATGCTATTTTATGTTTTGATGTATGTATATTTTTTATCTATTTTTTATCAGTTTGGGATGTAAAACTAACATTTATGAAATACTTCTTTATATCCAAAGCTGTGTATTTATATATGTATGTATGTATGTATGTATGTATATAATATATATGTATGTATGTATATAATATATATATATATATGCTGCAGTGTTATGACAATGCCAGAAAAAATGGATGTAAGAAACCAATTAAAACCATTGATCAATTGAAATAAAAATTAAGTTTTTAAAAACACACATGATGTTTTTTAATACATTTTCATTGTTAATCTAAGTGAAATGTTTGTAGCAACATACAGTGTACCGGAAATTCAAGAATTTTACAAGTGGCATTTTTTTCATAGATTAAATAACTCCAAGCATTATAGATAACTCCAAGCATTTTGTTTTCTTATCGGATGATTGAGAGACAGTCTTTTTATGGCTAGTCCTGGGGATGTGTTTAAACATAATTAATTCCCACATGACGGATCCGCCATTGCTAAATATCGGAAGGTTGGAGGTGGAAAGAATATGGAAATTAATATCAATTTTATGAGCTTTTGATGGACACCATCTCTCATTCAATAGTGAGAGAGCTGTGAGACTTATGACACTTACACAATAAGGTCTGTGACCCCCAGATTAATGACATCACCAGACAAGCCACAGGCATTAGCAGCCACTTCCACAAATAGATTTGATATCTGCAAAACCGCTGTTACAAGAGATGTTAATATCTTAAGTAATCAGTTCTGCTGAAAGGATAATTTTTCTGTCATCTGACAACATGATTACCTGTGCTCGTTCAGGAGACACCAGGTGTCCAGTATGATATTTGTGAAGAAAATACAACAGAAGAACCTGTTCTTGTTGTTTGACTGCCAGTGTGGCCCACTGGAGATAAACACGACCTTTGTTAACTTCCAGATTTCCAGGGCCAAAGGGATTTCTGACATTTTAGCGGCAACCAGATGATATTGATTGCATCACAAATTAACGTTCTTGACAGCTGCACCAACATTCAACTGCAGTACGATGTTTCCCGTTTTTTATGCTTTTACTGGCAACAACAATTTATGCATTTTATTCAAGTTTCTTCCTATGCCAGTTTTAGGATATCTCGATAGAAATCTTTATAGGCCAATTCTTGTGGTGGAGAATTTTTTATGATTTGATTTTTTAGCAAGAAAATCCCTGTTATATATACATATATATGCACAATCCACATTTATATTTTCATCATGGAAGGCAGGGTTGAATAGCAAGATTAGATGATGTCGGCACAGAGATGTGGATTTTAGACAAACGGATAAATGGATGATTTTGTTGAGGTGCTTATAGCAAACACTGCTCCCATACATAATTTTATCGATGTACCCCCTAAATGGCATAATAATTCTAGTCAATTTCCATCAAATGCTTTCCGTGTCATCCACAAAACATTCACAATAGACAAACCCATGTAATATGGCTAATTTCAAAGGAATATCAGACGGCTCGAAGCCAAACAGCCGCATAGAAAATGGGAAAGATAAATATCCTTCATGTTTTTTTAAAGCAGTCATGTAGAATGTATTGCCAGAGTCAGAACTGTTGGTATAGGCAGGAACTGGTTCAGGACTGTCGGACTGTTTAGACTGCTAAAGCCAGGCTACAGCTAGGCTTTGTAATTAGATTTTCCTCTCATCTCATTTAATACTCATTTCACAAAAAACCTAAACAGTATGGCATCTGACATGCTGGCTCATTTGTGTAATTTTTTTATATTTTGATGAACTCATCAAATAAGCTATAGAATTAATTTTGGTTCACCTTAGATGAAATTGGGCAAAAAAAGATGGAAAATGTGGCTATTTATACCCTGCATCTATCGTGTTCTTCCTATTTGTTCCTGGCTGCACATGAGTGAAGGTCAGGTACAGTATTGTTCTCTTGAACCATTCTCTCTGTTCTTTTTTCCATAGTTTTATATCAACAGTCCCTCTCCATCTTTCATCCTCCCCCAATCTTCCCGTGTCCCTCCTGACGCAGTCCTCCCATCTCAGCTGTGGCCTTCCCCTTTTCTTGTGGCCTTGATGTTTTTTACCTCGACTCTGCTAGTTTGCCTGCATCCATCCTTACTTATCGAGTGGCTGCCTATCTCATCTGACTTCTCACCTTTTATATAACTAATTTAAAGTTAATCAAACTTATACAGGTATGCAATGTTCTTAAAATTAAGCCAACTGTGCATGTTAGTATTCACACTACCTGTAGTGTACATCAATCATTGAACCTGATTCGTGACAGCCTAATTTAGTTGTACAGTGTTAAATCTTTGTGTGGGTCTTAAGACCTATGCCCATTAGTAGATGATTAGATGTCATCATATATTATACTGACCAGTCACCACAGCCTTATAAAATAATATTGGTGGTTATATTTACTTCTAAGTCCAGGTCATGTTCTTCCTTGCATTGGCATTGGCTTGCACATTTCAGGCAACAGATTAGAGCTCAGTGTTTAGATGCTTGAAGATAATCAGGGATGATCCCTTTTGACTCTGGAACATGGTCCAGCTGTGTCCAGCTGTTTGGGTTCAAAGGTCAGTGTGTGCAGGTTACTTTATTTGGAGGAAGACCATCATAAATCTTTCTTTCTTTCTGGGTGATGTTATATAAAATGCTCTGTGTCTTTATCATATCTTGGAGCACCTGTGCCAATAGCTTTCATGCAAGGACCTTCGTGACCAAATATTCAACAAAAAGGAACATTTAAACTATGTGTACAGTGAAAATCAATCCATTTCCATCCACAAACACAATTTGCATCTGGTGTTTGTTTATTGCGAAACCTGCATTTTCGGGTGTTATGCAAATCACAATTTACATGCCACTGTTAGCTGACAATTACTATTCAGTGTTGTTCAAATAACATAAATCTTCAGCGCAGTTAATCGTATTTATCTAGTGGTTTATGATTTGTCTACACGTGTACTTTTCTACTTTCCTGCCCTCTAAAACACTTGATCCATGTGTTCGATGCTTTCATTAGCATCTTTACGACTGACCTCCAGGCTAGTTACTGTAAGCTGAGAATGTGTGATTTACTTCTATTCTCCAGTTGTTTGCACATTCTGTCAAGTGTTGTCCGTAAACAGACCCTGTTTATCTGCAGGCTGCTTTTCACATCAAGTGCCTGTTGATGGTTTACAAAGCACTGTGCAACACCAGAGGAATTGCTGCTGTATTCGAGTGGAGACACTTCATATAATGGAGACTTCACAAGGAGGCAGACCGCTATTGATCAGGAGACAGACCGCTATTTATTCCACCACTGGGAACTGTGTTAACATTTTTCTTCAAGGTGACATTCTCAGACAGTTTCTGAAAATTGGATGTGTTGTGGTTTTTACAGAAAGAGTTTGTTAAAGTGTGTAATTTTTCTCCGGAAAATCGATCTGTAGTATTTTCCCATCAATCTGCCCCCCACAAAAACAAAAATAGTAATGACAAGTGTGCATACATAAAGTGCGGATCTTCCCAGCAGAATTACATTGTGTGCTGGTAAATAAGAAAACAATTATTGGATTGTACCACCTGGGTATATATTGTGTAATGGTAACTGTCAAGTGTCAGTCTTCAGTCGGGTCAAAATAATTATTCCAATGTTTCTTAGCCTTGAAATCATGTCTTGGTGGCAGAAGCAAAATAGTGGTTTGTCACCAGATTCCCAGCCCCGCGTCTGCATGGGGAGTTTTCCCAGTATTTCCAACAGGTTCCTCTCCGAGCGCATTCCAGAGCGAGAGGTGGCAGCGTGTTACCAAGGTATATTCGACATGACAAGTCGCACTATTTTGTTCCTGGCATCCTGTGGCAAGTCTAGGATGAAGATGATTTGTGCAGTTATTCCAACATCCCGGTAGACTCTTTGGACTGGCATATAGACATAGAGGGTACTGGCTGAGGGATTTCTAAGAGGCATTAGTTAGTTACTATTATCTGTGGAACGCAGTGGTGCAGTGGCTAATATCTGTGGAGCGCAGTGGTGCAGTGGCTATTATCTGTGGAGTGCAGTGGTGCAGTGGCTGTTATCTGTGGAGTGCAGTGGTGCAGTGGCTATTATCTGTGGAGTGCAGTGGTGCAGTGGCTGTTATCTGTGGAGCGCAGTGGTGCAGTGGCTATTATCTGTGGAGTGCAGTGGTCCAGTGGCTATTATCTGTGGAGTGCAGTGGTGCAGTGGCTATTATCTGTGGAGCGCAGTGGTGCAGTGGCTGGAGCAGAGTGGCTATTATCTGTGGTGCAGTGGTGCAGTGGCTATTATCTGTGGAACAGCTATTATCTGTGGTGGTGCAGTGACTATTATCTGTGGAGCGCAGTGGTGCAGTGGCTATTGTCTGTGGAACGCAGTGGTGCAGTGGCTATTGTCTGTGGAGCGCAGTGGTGCAGTGGCTATTATCTGTGGAGCGCAGTGGTGCAGTGGCTATTATCTGTGGAGCGCAGTGGTGCAGTGGCTATTATCTGTGGAGCGCAGTGGTGCAGTGGCTATTATCTGTGGAGCGCAGTGGTGCAGTGGCTATTATCTGTGGAGCGCAGTGGTGCAGTGGCTATTATCTGTGGAGCGCAGTGGTGCAGTGGCTATTATCTGTGGAGCGCAGTGGTGCAGTGGCTATTATCTGTGGAGCGCAGTGGTGCAGTGGCTATTATCTGTGGAGCGCAGTGGTGCAGTGGCTATTATCTGTGGAGCGCAGTGGTGCAGTGGCTATTCGGACTCTCAGTCGAGAGAACCTGGGTTCCTGTGCTGTCGTGTCGAACCTTGGGCAAGTTCATTCACTCCACATTGCTCTAGTTCACTCAGCTGTGTGAGTGAGTACCTGGTTATAGGCAGTGGTGGATATTTGTGTGTGAATAGTCTTTGTGCGTTAACTGCAGAAGTCACCTTGAAGAAGTCGAGATGGTGTTCAATTGAACAGGTCTGCCAGGGAGTAAAGTGTAAAGCATTTTGAGCAGTCTCAATGACTGTATAAGAACGTATGTTTATTATAATGATGATAGTAGGCCCAGTCTTCAATTAATACCCAACTAACCAAACGTCAGTAATAGAAACAAGTATGTAGTAGACAAAAGTGACATATTTTGCTAGGTAAAAGTTACAGGAATATAGTAACGGAAAGGAAGTAACACACTTTGTATCACAAAATAACTAAAATAAACTAACACGATTTGTTACATAGGAAAGTTATTGAAACCAGTTTGTGCGCCATAAACTGTCCACATAGGAGTGTTAATCACTGATTTGAGTATCCATTAAAGACGGTAAAGTGCAGGATAGGCAACAGTGTGACAGTATCACTTATCATTAGCTGAAGTTCCTGTCCTGAAACCTGTGACATTGCAGCTGAAGTTATAGTCCTTGAACCTGTGACATTACCATTGAAGTAATAGTCCTGGAACCTCTGACATTACACAATGTAGGTTTCTGGTCCAATTCAGTCAACCGTTCCATGAAATTAGCAGAAACATCAGTCCTGACATTCATTTATTACAAAATACTTACTAAGCAACAACTTTCGCAAGATATTACTAAACAAGCATTATTGCATTTAAGGCACGGTTGTCTGCTCCAGTACCTGGAATCAGCCAGGGGTGCTAATTATTAGCACAAAGTTAGCTGAATCAGTTACATTTTGTCTTCTCTGCTGTTTTGATTGCGGAAGTTGCTGTTAGTGTCACCTGTCTCCATTACAGCTGTGTTTTACGTTTTCTGGGCACAGTTCTCCAATTGCAAACAATGTTTTGGGCTTATTAAATTCAATTTGTTGGGCCGAGTACTGTCAGCATATTTATTCTAGTATTCAAAACATTATATTAAAAAATGAGGAACAAACAGCGTTGGTTTAACATACTATTATTATTATTTATCCATCTATAATATACCTTGTATCCAGGTAAAGTTCCTGCACTAAATATAATACAGATATAATTAAAATACATTAAAATGTTCTAAAACATATTAAAATGAAAAAGTAAAATAAAATTACATAATTTAAGAGTAGCATAAATAGGCTACATAAAATGATAATTAAGTTAAATATGAAAAATACAAGAATAACTTAAATATTCATACTAATGTCTAGGTGTCAGGTGTTTTATGTTCCTGAAACCCATCCACCCAGTATACATCAGCGTCTAACGAGCACATCATCCCCTGTACTGGCAGGTGCCCCTGAGATGTCTGTCAATCACTGACATTCCTGTCTTTGTCCTTCCCCTGTTCACTGCCCGGCAGCAGTTAACAGCTTATTAATAGTTAATGACGCCAATGTCACTATTACCTTTGTGACGTCTGTCCTGATGTGAAGTCTACTGTTTGAGCGTTCATTTCTTGCCGGTTTGCTGTCAGGCTGAGACTGCCTAATCCTCCAGCATGAAGGCAGTCCTGATGTGAAGTCTACTGTTTGAGCGTTCATTTCTTGCCGGTTTGCTGTCAGGCTGAGACTGCCTAATCCTCCAGCATGAAGGCAGTCCTGATGTGAAGTCTACTGTTTGAGCGTTCATTTCTTGCCGGTTTGCTGTCAGGCTGAGACTGCCTAATCCTCCAACATGAAGGCAGTCCTGATGTGAAGTCTACTGTTTGAGCGTTCATTTCTTGCCGGTTTGCTGTCAGGCTGAGACTGCCTAAACCTCCAACATGAAGGCAGACTTTTCTACTTAAGTCACAGCCGGACATTTCCAGTGAATTTTCTAATCTTTCCTCATTGTTAAACTTGTATTGGACAATTGTGTATCATCAATAGATCATTTTCTGCCTAGTCAATATTGTCATGTGATGATGAATATCTACAGTAGATTTAATCATAAAAAAATTATGTTTAGGAGCTATTTCAAAATGTAAATTTTTGATGCTATGAGGAGAAATTCCTGTCATCCATGAGTTAGCAGCTGTTTATGTTTGCATCTTACATAAATGAGTAGTTTTCTTTAATTTCCTATCACAATTCGTGTAACATGTCCTTTTAATGTACGTTCTGCTGATATTAATGCATATTTTTATTACATTTAAAGCATACTGTCTGTGTATGGTTAAATGCATTTTATTTACTTCTCATGTTAAGCCATGACGTGTGTATATTTAGATTTTTTACACGCATTTTATATGCATATAATTATATGGACATGATTTCAAATAAACAATTAGTATTGTAAGTCAAGGTAGCCAGGTATAAGGCCAAATCGCATTGATTTCGTTTTGTGTTATATTTCAAACTCTTGAGACGACACCTTATCATTAATTTATTCCAATAGTAACTGGACCAATCGAGTCACTGACAGAAATGACATCACATTGACAGCGACAGTAAATGACACACAAGTGCCCTACAGTCTGAGTAAACTGAGATTGGCCACTTCAAGTGTATCCACAAGCTAAGTATCATATCAATACACAGTAAAAAATAGTATCATAATAACCAGTCTTCTACAGTGGATTGCCTGTTCATTCTCCTGGGCAACATTATGCATGCAGGCGGTCTCAGTAGAACAGTGGAGATGAATCGCTGGTGGTGATTTACCGAGCAAAGTTTGCTTCTCTCTCCTGTCGATCATCTTATCGCTGCAGCAAGACCTTTTCCCATGTCAACTCAGACTCCTTCAAAATAGCCCACTCTTAAGGCACGCACTTGAGCGCTTCTCTAAATAGGTCTTTCATCCTGTCCAGACTGAGACAGCTCAAGACAGCTCTGGTCTCTAAGCAGTAACAAAGCCCAGCTGTGTGGCCAAAATGTGTGTTGGGCAGCCAAGTGACGACTTCATATAGACTGGTTATTATGGGTGTAGGGACAGGCAAAACATCTCAGGAGAAGTGGTTGCAAGGAGTATGGCTCCTTGTGTGCGTGATTTAATGTTCTGCAGTCAAGAGGTGCCTTCTGATCTTCCCACAGACCTTCATGTCAAAATGTCACACATGTGTTGGCTCTAGTAATACACATGTGCTACACTTGGTATTTTATGAAGAATTAGAAGAATTTTTATTAGACCCATTGATTATACATTTTAAAATAATACATAGAGTAATTCCAAGTTAAAATTTAGTATTATATTTACATATTAAATTTGAATGATAAATGAGTAGACGATTGCAAAATAGGGCGGACTAATCTAGGAATATAATAATCGCTTTCGAGGAGCTGCTTTATACGGACAAGTAAAACATTAAGTAAAAACAAGTAAAAAATAATAGAAGTATTAACAAATAAAAATATATAAATAATGACTAATAGACATTTTCAATATATACAAAATGTGCATTAAAAGTACAGAAGAAAAACTTTAATACACACACAATGGCAAGAAATGGTGGGCATTTTAGACCGTCGCTCATGAAAACGTTCTTGCGTAATGTGCAGAATCCAGCACAACAGAGCGTAGTTGTAGACTGTTTGTGACTCACTGAAGGCGTCATTGTGCACGTCATTAAAGTTTCATGGTAGACGGTAAACTCTCATCTGCGCGAGACAGTTCCCTCAAGATTAGGCCCACATCTGCGACAGTTTACCCAAAGCTATTATGACATGGGCTCCTGCGAGACGTCTTCTTGTATCCTTGATACAGCACCAAAGTGATGTGTTTGGGTGATAAGTAATTAAATTGATTTTACCTAGAAATTCCATCTTTGAAATATGTGTCAGCAGTTCCTGCTATGCAAGAAATTTGATCCAGTGTTGTTATCGGCTAATGATTTATGTATCAGTAACAATGAGATAATTGGTTCTTTTACTGAGTAGGCCTGGGTCACGTAAGTTCAAAATCCATATCTTAATGAGTGTGATATGATGAAACATTGGTAATGCATCAGATCAAGTGGACTTGTTACTCAATTACCAGTGTACAGTCACACACACATAAGCACGCACACACACAGACACACACACACACACGCTCACACACACACACACACACACGCTCACATTCACAAAGTCAGTCACATGCTCATTATCTTTCACAAACGCGCACACACGCACGCACACACGCTCACACACACACACGCACACGCTCACACACGCTCACACACACACTCACATTCACAAAGTCAGTCACATGCTCATTATCTTTCACAAACGCGCACACACGCACGCACAAACGCACACACACACACAAACTAACAGTACATTATTTGTCAAGATTTCAAAGTGTAATATAAAATATTTAATTTCTTAACCGGTTTATCTTGAGAACTCTGATTGACAGAGCCACTTGAGGATGCTTGTTATTGCGTTCTGTCAGCTAGTCACAGCCAGGTGTAAAACAACCTCATCCGACTGACAAGCATGCTACCCTCCAGCTGTAATTCATACTTTTCTTGCAAACATTCGACACCAAACCCGTGCATTGAGGTGTGTGGTTGGAGCCAGACGGGAATTACTTCCTCATAAAGCTGCTAAAGAGATCATTGACAGTGTCTGTTTATGTTCATAGCTACCATTACTGTGACTACTGTGAAGATAAAAACTTGCCAGTGATAGATTCAAAAGCTGTGGTCCCCTTTAAACCGGCAGGCTTTTAAATATTGTGTAAACACGAGAAGGATTGATCGCAGATGGAGTTGTGGCTTATGTCTTGAGTCTGGGCAGAACTTGTGTCCAAATGGTAAATAACAGTCCTTGTGAGGGTGGGGGTTCTTGTGAGGTACAAACACATTTCTACACTTTCCCACAGATATTTTTCCCCATGCTATTTTCTTCCGCGGAATAAAGTGAACAAATTATGTTTTTAACATACAGTAATCACACATAATTGTGCAATGTTCAAACACATTTGCTTGCACAAAATCATGTCTTTAGAATCTACCATTTATATATTTCAATGTAAAACCATGTTCGGTTGCACTAGATTATGTCTTTAAAATATACCAACTATTGTATATTTATAGATACATGTAAATATATATATATATACATGTTTATATATTATATACACATATATATATATTTCAACACAGTCAGTCAGTGGATTGATAGAAAGCTAAGAGTTATCCAAATGTGGCTTCAACACTGACCCGCCTGTGTTGTGCGATAGTCATCAGTAAGTAGCAAGTATCACACAATATTCAGCATGTCAGTTTCGAGCCATGCCTGATCATTAACGACCACCACACCAGCAGTCATACACTGGCCCAGACAGAATACCTGAAACAGAAATGTCCATAGACTCCACCCTCCTAGTTATAGCAGGTTGGGTAATTGTTGGGTAATGTAACGCGTTGTCTTTGCGCTCAGCCCACTAGAAACCAACTTTAATGGTTGACTCGGAGGCCTGGTGAGACCTGTCGATTATACCTGTCTGTTTGCGATTATACCTGTCTGTTTGCGTGTGTGGATCATTCTCTGGCATTGGTCTAGCACAGCCTGTGGTGTTTAACATGGGCCATGCAAATAATGTTACGTCATCTGTTTTGTGATGTTTCCACTAGGATGCATGTATTGTTCATAATGAGACACTTCTACATGTGTGCTTATTCAGTGAATTAATTTATAACAGAACAAAGGCTGAAGCTTTGCAAACATTTATCTAAGAATCAAGGTCTATAACTATAACAATTTATGTATAGTTGTAATACAGCTGATGTCGACTTCTGTGTGGCTAATAATATTGAAAATAATAATACATTTCTTATATAGCACCACATCCAAATTTTTATCGGGGCACTGTACAATGGTTTTCAGTTTCCTCTTTGTTAAATCAATAAAAATTCAAATGTAAACGTTTGTTGAGATAATGTGTACATTCTTGTTCTTCCCCATAGTTCCCTTGTTCTAGTTTCAGTCCTGTATTGTTGCCCTTTCTTTCTGTTTTTGTCCCCACTGCTCCCTATCAACAGCCCCCCCTTTATCTTTCTTCGTCTTTCTAAAATCCCTCTTCACGCAATCCTTCCAGCTCAACTGTAGTCATCCACATTTGCTGTGGCGATGATGTTTCTCCACCTCTGTTCTCTTTGGTAATCTCCCCGCATCCATTCTCAACAAGTTGGCCTTTGTAAATAAAATATGTTACAGAAGATTATCTTTATAAAATCAATTAACATTGTTGGCACGGTGTCCACTCATAGTATTGATATATTGGGAATTTGGGATGCTCACAGCAAAGCAGTATCCGTTACATTTGTAACGTAAGCATATCCGTTACATTTGTAACGTAAGCAGTATCCGTTACATTTGTAACATTTCTAAGCAGTATATGTGTACATTTGTAATGTAAACAATATGTATTACATTTATAACTAAGCATATTTTCTAGTTCTGTTTACATCTTCTTTCCAGGTTACCATGGTTATACACCTCAACTGGCTCCGGTTTCCATGCCAACACTCGCGGCATTGGCTCCACAGTTTCCGCAGCAGATTCCAATGCCGGTCGGACAACCGGCGGTGATGCCGATGCAGAACGGTGCATTCCACCTGTCCCCACTAGGGGGCAGCACAGCCATCTCGCGAGCACCGAACCAGAATGGTCTTCAGCTGGCGTCAAAGTCACAACAATTTAACTACATGGCACAGAACATGGCATTAGGATCGCAGCCAAATGTCGCCTACCAAAAGCATATACTGTCACTGTCTGTGACAGCGTCATCGACGTCAGCATCGCTCCTCAATAAATCTGCGATGACGTTCAGCAAGGGCGTCAAGCGGAAAGCGGACAGCAGGAATTCGTCTCCGCAACAAACGGACAGCGACAAGCTCAATGGTGGTGTTGCCGATGGCAACGGAAAGTCGCAACCCTTGTACTGTAAGATCTGCCGCGTGGTGTTGAACGCACCACTCCAGGCTCAACAACACTACGAGGGCAAGAACCACACGAAGAAGATGAAGATGTTCACGGACAGTGCTGCGGCAGCGCCATCTGGTGACGGGTCGAGTTCGACGGGAAGCGGCAAGGATCAGGTAGGTGGCAAGATGGTTATGAAGTATCGCTGTTTCAGGTGTATCGCGATCCAGTGGTTGGCTGTTTGGTGTTTTATTTGGTGTTTTATTTGGTGTTTGTTTGCAGGTATTAGGGTCATTGAGTGTGGCAGCATAGTGAGTAGGACATCAGAATCTTAATTGAGAGATTCCAGGTTCGAATTCCCTTCCTGCTGTTTTGAACCTTGGACAAGGTTGTTCACTCCACGTTGCTCTAGTTCACTCAACAGTATCCTGTCCTTAGTACTGCTCAAAGTGCTTTATACTTTACTCCCTGGCAAACGTCTTCAATCAAACACCATCTTGACTTCTCTGGGAAGCATTTAGCCATGCCGCAATTAATGCACGAAGACTACTCGTACACAAGTGTCCACCACTGGCTACAGCCAGGTACTCATTCATACAGCTGAGTGAACTGGAGCAACGTAGAGTGAATGAACTTGGCCAAGGACATCTCAGCACAGGATTCGAACCCGGGTTCTCTCAATTGAGAGTACAAAGCTCTAGCCACTGTACCACTGTGCCACTGTGCCACTGGGTTCCACGATGCAGTGTGTAGTATAGCAAAGTAAAGGCTAAATCATCAGGAACATGAACTCAGTGACTCGTCAAAGGGTTTACTGTCAGTGTTCCGTTCCAAGTCATCATCGAACTGATGGATATGTTGGGAAAAGTACGAACAAAAAGATGCATCTTGAGGTGATGCCCACATCATTATAATCCAAGCTGATTTAAGATTGATGGGAAGTGAATTCCAAAGGGCTGCTGCAGCAACCAAGGAAGCCCAAGTCCCGGGTGTGTGTCAGTAATGCCGGCAACAAAAAGTTGTCTGGAGTTCGACAGTCAAAGCTACCTAGATTCCCTTGCATGAGTGAGAGGATGTGGATATGTCAGTTGCTTCATAGGTAATTGTGCAGTTGTTGAAAGGTATGTGTTACCTGACTGCAAATGCAGAAGTAGTGCTCAGTGACTGAGAGAGTAATTATCCGTGTTGAATAGTTTTGCTCACTTTATTTAAAGTTTAGCGATGTCCTTGAGTGCGGTATTGTGACAGAGAGTTGCAATAGTCAAGTATCTTGTTAACATGAACGGTTGCAATAATTTTGCAACAGAAATTAAAAAAACTGGCAAATATGACAAACGTCCCAAATATGATAAAACAGCAATAGCGTTACTTAGAAGTACTGTGTGCTGTCCCAATTGGAAATATTTATCAGAGAAAACCCCAAAATCCACTCAGAGATTGTTGGTGTGACACTCTGGGTGTGGCATGACACAATCATCTCAACAGCAGGTAATAATTATGTTCTACCTGAATGAGGTAGAATATCAGGCACTGATTTCCAGGGTGGGGCACCCAGCTTGCATCCTATTAAAACTGTGCCAGCAAAGTTTAATTATGTAGAACTTAACAAAATCCTGTAGCCCTATCAGGATCTGACAGCAGAGCTGTGACAAGCCATAAATCAGACAAGAGTTGAGATGTGAGCAGAGGAAGATTAACGTCCGGTGACTAAATCTGCTCAAAGTTGAACATTGAAAGTAAGCCGTCCAGCATGAAGTCTTGGCTCTGCCCTTCAATACAATACAATTCATTACATTTCTAAAATGATGAAATATATATGTGTGGAGGATTTCAAGGAAAAATGTGGAAAATGCCAATTTGGGTGACATTCTGATTGGTCGAAATTTCAGAATTGAGATGTACAAGAGCGATTTTGACTCTTGCTATCAGTCTACGTATATGATTTTATTTTCATACGATATTCCAATATCATGCACGGTTTTCATTCATAAATGCTCTGAGGACAAAGCACCTAAGTTTTTGTCAAAAGAAATAACAGATTTATTGCATTTTGCTCTAATGCTATTCACGTATTCTGTGCAACCCTGAAGCTGAGGTGATAATGATTTATATAATTTTATGATAATTGCATCTATACATTTTTAGATTTGATATATATATATATACAATAATTTATGTATAGAATCGTAGCCCTCTTACACTGTAATGTGGGCTGTGATCTAATTACAGTGCGTCTATAATAGATTACATTGTACCACGGTGGATATCTATCTGTAATTCACGTATAGAGGTGGATTTTTGTTGCAGATATTGTGGTAGTTCCACATCTACTAAATGTCTGGAAGCAACCCAATTTCTCAAGTTTTTGGTTGGTTTACAGATTTGCACGATCCCACATTCAAATGTCTTATCACAAACCTACAAATTGCTCAGATGTTGTCAAATTAATTTTTTGGTAAAAAAAACAAAGAATTTAAATCAGTGACATTCAACTCGTGCAGTTTTTGACATATCGATGGCTTGCCTTATGGACCACCAGTTGGCAGTGCAGTGCGTCGCAGAGAATCTGTGCCCTCAGTTATGCGGTTGTCATAAATAAAATAAAATAAAATTTATTTATACACCAAATACAGTATCTCTAAATTGTTTTCAATCCACTGAACTTGAGATAAAAATCACTAAAATACTAAAGTCTATAAAACAAAGAATAAAATTGCTTAATCCAGGAAAAACTGCCCTGCGATTTCCTCATTAAAAACAGGTAAAATAACAAATATGTACGGAACTTATAACGGTGCAGCCACATGCAGGTGCGACCAATAGCATCCGTAGTGTGTGTGGGGCTCTTGCCTTGTTCTGATGGCTTTTGACACATTCCCTACCTTTCACCCCCCACCCCTATTTACTGAGTCACCGCCATTATTGCTCCATAGCACATGATCCGCGATTGCCGATTTATTCAAATCCCTCGTGCTCTTCTTTCCAATCCACCGAACCTTCTCATAATTAATTCCTGCACTTCTCTCTCTCGTGTTCTTTCAATCAGGTGCCAAGCGTCCAGCCAGTCTCTCTATTTACTTGATATAAAACCTTTGTGGATAAAGCACGCAATCAGATTCTTATTTAAACTGCCTCGGCGGCAGTGAAATTGTAAACACCCGACACAAAGGTGAATGTGTGGCTCTTCTTTGATTTGTGGTTATTTCTTTGCTGTCAATACACATGTGTAAGGACCTTCGCTGAAAATGGTCCTGTGTTTCTGGTATAGGCCGCAGGCTGCAGTCATTGTTGGGTGTGTGTAAAAGATTCTGCCGTGCACTGACTGAATAACGTCGATGTAAATATAGATTGCGTAAACCTGAAATACTGGATCGGATTTGAGGCGTTCATGACTGGATGAGCTTGTGTGTGTGTGTGTGTGTGTGTGTGTGTGTGTGTGTATGTGTGTGTGTGTGTGTGTGTGTGTGTGTGTGTGTGTGTGTGTGTGTGTGTGTGTGTGTGTGTGTGTGTGTGTGTGTGTGTGTGTGTGTGTGTGTGTGTGTGTGTGTATGTGTGCATACAAACACAGTTTCCGAGATGCACCCAGACGTGCATTGTATCTCTAGCTGATGTTTCGTGAAGCGTAGACAGGACAGACTTCTCCTTGTTGTGTCTCCCAGGAGCTGGCACAGTCCCTTCCACATGTGTGGGTTGAACAGAGGTGGCTGGCTAGTCCTGCCTGCAGCAGTGATGTATCAAAGCCAGTTGTCAGTCGCAAGTGTCCTCATTAACTGTAGTGATCACTTACTGTCAACCCGAGGCGTGGATCCATGAAAACAGTCACAGAATTTAACTTTACGACCTCAGCCATTTTCCACTTACTTTAACCATAACATGAAAATGTGATATCAGTACGTTCAAAACATTGTTTCTAATGTGTTTTCAAAACTATCCACTAGATGGTGTCACCACACAGTACAGCTTTTCGTGGTTATTTTGAGCTGAGTTTGGCTGAATTGAAGTGCCAGTTTTCGGGTGGGTTTGGCCAACTTGAGGTCTAATGGGTTTTAAAGTCTGTTCCATTACCCAGAATCATCCTCTCAAGCCAAGGGTGTAATAGTATTAGCAGGAAGTTCACTGAATCAGCTTGGGTTTCCATTGATTTGGAAATGTGCCAGTTAAGCTCAACTTCAAAAAGCAATTCCAGGAACTTGCTGTTAGCCCCACTTGCTTCCATTATAGTTAGTGTTTATTATTTGAATTTTTTTATATGATTCTTGGGCACAACATTCAAAATTTACAAACACTCTTCCGTGCTAATTAAATGCAATCTAACATAATATAACATTAATTAATATAACTAATTAATGCTGGAGATGATCTAACACTGTTGGGGAAAATCTCCAAAATATTTCGGTGGCGGAACATATTTCGAAGGCTGGAACACAACATTTTGGAGTCATCTGTTGAGGTACCTTTGACATTTCATGTGCTCTCAAGCACAAGTTAAAATGACTGCTGCACCAATTAGGGACAGGAACGATTCAAATGCGTGTCTAGTCAAGGGCATTGCATTAGCTTGGTTAATGGTGGCTTTCATGGGAGTGGGTTTAAAAAACACAATGACGTCATCTGCCTTTTTTTCGGCTGAGTTGCACCAGACCTGTTTGGCAACTAGCATTCGGTTCGAATCCTGTGTTGCTGTGTCAAATCTTGGGCAAGTTCGTTCACTCTACATTACTCCAGTTCACTCAACTGTATGTTTGTGCATTAATTGCAGCATGGTTGAATGCTTCCCAGAGAAGTTGAGATGGTATTCGATTGAACAGGTCTGCCAGGGAGTAAAGTGTAAAGCACTTTGAGCAGTCATTAGGCTTGTACACTACGCAGTTCAAGAACTTACTTTTTAGTCCTTTGGGACGAAGGTCCAATGGACTTATGCCATCACTCTGGGTCCGCCGTGTGCCATGCACCGTTAGCTGCCATATCTCAAAAACCGTTCAGCAACTTTTTTTTTTATTTTTTTGCGTAGATGTATCTTAGCGTACTGCCACTATGCATGAGAAATCTGTATTTGATTGTATCATTCTAAGGGCCCCGTAGGGCTCCCAAAAGGAGTAAATTTTCACATTTTGCCTATTTTTCAAAAACGGTTCAGTAACTTTTTTTCTTATTATGCATAGACATTTCATGTGATAGTGCCACTATACACAATAAATCTGTATTTGATTGAATCATGCTAAGGGCACCTCAGCGCCCCAAAAATACAAAATTTTCCTGCTATTTCCCTACTGCTGGAAGCCTCCTGCAGCCACTGATCTCTATTTATAACTGAATAGTGGACTTTGCCCAGATCACTGGGTGGCTGAGTGGAGCGGCCAGCTGTAAACCAGTCTATTGGACTTGCCTTGGCTCACTGCCTGCCATTGTCTCAGTATCAAAAAGAATGCCTCCATAAATAACAAACTATAATGTGTAATGGGAATCCTACTGCACTGGCAGAACCTGAGAAATTTTAAGACTGCAATAGACATAATTATCAATGCAATATAACGATATGATCTAGGATTAAACTAAAATAACTTAGGTATAAAATAATATATAAAATAAAATAACTTAGGTATACTCGAAAAGGTTAAAGCATATTTAGCCAAAATTATAAGGAATGTTATTAAAGGAAATAAAAACAAGGCATTAATTAAAATCCGTTTTCCACATGTACACAAAGTTTAACATTGTATGTAACATTCAAGAACATTAAAAAGATACAGATCTACACCAATATACATACATAGCAAGCATACATTGTATCCAGGTACAGAAAGTAACGTGTATAATCTCATAATATCACTAGAACATCGATGTATGAAGGAGGAGTTGTACAATTTAACATAACAACTTAAATCAGTCAGCAAATTTCTGTCGGTCCTGCTAGCTCAGTTGGTAAACGCGTTGGTTTCGTGGCATTTATTTTGCAATCGAGCGATGCCGGTTCAATCCCGACACCAAACCATTGATTTTCTTTACACTTTTTTATGTTTTCACGAAGTAATATATACCAAATCATTTTGTATACTATGATGCACTGTTTGTAAATATTTTTGTAGTAATTATTTATTCACCACAAAAATGAAAGTATGGTAATTATATATAACGATGTTTCTAAATGGTATTTATTCAGACAGATCATCATTTGTTTTCACATATATAATTACAATATATTACTGTACAATATATATATATATATATATATACAATTAATAAATTATATATCCATTACATTATATTTATTTGGATAAATAAAAATTTGAAACATCATTATATAATTCCCATATTTTAATTATCTGGCGAATAAATAATTACTAAAAAATAAAAAAATATTTACCAACAGTGCATCATAGTATAACAATTATTTGGTTTATATTACTTCGTGAAAATGTTGGGATTGAACCGGCATCACTCGATTGCAAAATAAATGCCACGGAACCAACGCATTTACCAACTGAGCTAGCAGGACCGACAGAAATTCGCTGACTGATTTAAGTTGTTATGATAAATTGTACAACTCCTCCTTCATACATCGATATTCTAGTGATATTATGAGATTATACACGTTACTTTCTGTAGCTGGATACGATATATGTTTGCTATGTATGTTTATTGGTGTAGATTATCTCTCGTTGGTTGCATTCGATATAATTATTCTGAAAACGAGCCCAAGCTCGGCGAAACCTAGTCGACTTGTAGGCCCATTCGCATTCATTGTTTTGAATAAAATTGGATTCATGTGGAACCTTAAGATAACTGCTTGTTCCTCTATGATGACAAGTGTTTGTATTACATCGGAATATCGCACAATAACTAATTTTGACGCTCGTTTCGACCCGAAAGCTATCCTTATAAACATGCTCTGAATGCATGGAATGGGTCGGCCTGATGCGAGTATGGGTCATATGTGACGTCACATCTCGGCATCCCGAAAAGCGCGCCAAAAATATGCATATTCAAAAATGTCCAGATGCACAGCATAAAATGTGGAATTTCTAATTCATTGAATTTTTATATATTTTTGGCTTGGTGGACGTGGAAGTAGATAGCAGGATGTAATATAATATGAATTCAAGCAATAGATGTTTTTATTCCCTTTAAGATGTTTTACTGTACGTGTTGCAGCTATTACTTCAGTCCTAATCAATCAGTATTGTGTCATTAATTGCTACTGTTTTTTTTAAGTCAAAATACACACTATGTATATGTACCTTGTGAACAAATAAAGTTTTATCATAGTTCATCTCTTTCTTCTTTCCATTCTGGGGGAGGGTGGTAGGGCCAAAATGAGAACAGAAAATGTGTGCACATTTTCTTAAACAACCTTTAACTGTGCTACATGCGAGATTGCAGCACATCAACTCTCCTACAAGGTTTCTACAACCACTGGAAATCGGCCTAAATAGCAGAGTATCGGGATAAAATTCTACATTATTTTTAATAACACATTAACTAATATATACAATCTTCACGAAACGGTCTACTCGAATATTTCGTTTCCAGGTGTGTCTTCGCTGGCATGCATATAGTCTCTACTAAACATGCCAATATGTTATTTCAATTATAACTTTTTATGAACTGTAACTATGATTCACCAAAAAACATTTCATTAATAATTACAAACTCACAATATAGTCCAAAGAACTTCACGGCCTCTTGGCCCATTTTTTACTCTGACTATCATAGGTTCTACTGCAGGAAATTGGCAAATGAGACAGACTCGAAGGTCTAGGCTCGTTTGTCACACGCAGTGCTTTGATGGTGCAGAAAGTGCATTTAGCTGATCCTGCAGTGCTGTCAACTTGGTGCGCTGATAGAAGATGATAGGGAGGCTGATGTGATGTTGTCAGTCGCATCCAGGCGTTGGACCAATAGCAGTGTTACTGCAGCTGAAGGGACTTGGCTGGCACAGCCTGAAGTGATGGCTGCAGGCTACTTGACGTCTGATTATGTAGAGTGCAACAGAAGTGTAATTTATTGTGTATCACAAGGTGCTATATAGTATACATACATGTGTGCACATATGCAAGTATGCATGTACACACACACATGCACACACGCACACACGCACACACGAACACACCACACACACCACACACACACACACACACACACACACACACACACACACACACACACACACACATACCACACACCACACACACACACCACACACCACACACACCCTCCCGCATGCACGCACGCACGCACGCACACACACACGCACACTTACATGCACAGCCAGTCAGTCACATGCTGACTATTACCCCGAGCCAGTTTAGTTAATCCGCTTCCAGGACTTCCTGAACATTGATAATGAGACTCAGAGACTTGACAGATCCTATCCACTGCAGACCTTCACAACTGACAGAAGACAGCTTTCGAGTCAGGATTTTATGAGCAGATAACACTGTCATTACCAGCACTATTCAGGAACCATGTCCAATAAAGTAGGTAACATACAGACTCCATTGCCATAGACCAGTCTACATATCCACAGACCAGAAAGTGATAACTAGGAAACTGAAACTTAACCATAATGCCGCATGATTTTGATGTTTCCAAACAAAATTGAACAAACAAGCAGAGGTGCTAATATCTTTTATTATATAGTACTACAGTTTTTGTAAATTATATGTTTGTATTGTTTTTATACTGTGTTTACAATACTAAATGAATGTGGACCTGTGCAGAGGCATATAGTCACTTCATAGAAGGCATTGACACCCATCTGATACATTCAGAAATGGCTCATGTAAAACTGTTATGCAAACATGTGACATGGAGGGGGTAGACCAGATGAGACAGAACAGGCATGCCCCTTAGTGAGAAAGGTATTTACTTGTCAAGAATAACCCCACCTCAGCAACTGGTTGGGATATGTTACAGAAACAACAGTCATCTGCCTTCCTGGTTAGAGCTGCGATATTCCCGTGCATCAGTTGGTGCAGTAATAAGGGAGAGTGCATATGTTCCTTTAGGCCATATAAAAATAATTCCGGGTTTCTCATTAGCATGTGCATTTGAAAACATGGGCCATTTAATAATATTGTTTTGTGATTCTTCTAAATATGTAAGTATTCCAATGCAATAAGTGAACACTATGATTCATATGAAGCCAAATGAAAGTGCCCATGCATTTATCACTTGTAGTCAAGTCAAGTAGTTTATCCAAACAAATCAAACATGATGAATGCACAATTAAATATACAGATTAAATATACAAATTTATGAAAAGTTTGAAAGGAGATACATTGAAGTAAAAATTTTGAAGTTATACAAAATACACTTGGTGTACATTTTTAGATGTTGATTGTTGAGAATTGCCCCTAAATACTAAAAATGCATACTAAAATAAATAATGAAAACCATACCCCTCATTTACTTTTTGACAAAGTTCTGATGAAGAACTAGGAATAATTTTTATGTGGCCTTAGAGGTAAAAATAGCTTCAAAGATCCCGCTGCTGAACATAACTGACACAACACGGCCCTGAGAATCCTAACTTTGTCAGCCAGCGTAACCCGATCCGTGACACAAGAGTGTGGCACCTTCCATGGAGGTGTTTCACCATGGCATTGTTGGCCCATCTCGAACATAAACGTTTACACCTCTGGCCTTTCCCCTGTTCCCTGGCCTCTCACCTTCTTCCCTCATCCTCATCCCTTTGATAAATGATCACCCAGAGGGACAAGGCCATTCTCCCAGGGACCAGGGGCCGGCTCCATTAAAGAGGAGCTCTTAAAAATAATCCATCATTAACAAAAATGTGTATTAACATTTGAGGAGCTTTTAAAATGCAAAAATCCGCTGCCATATCAAAGGAGAGACTATTTCCATGACACACTAGCGAAAGTGTCCCGGTGGCGCACCCTGGTGTTGAGTCTTCAGTGGTCAAATTCACTGTTAAGGAGGAAGAAAATCAATTTTAAAGAGCAAACTCGGGCTTATTACCTTATAAGGGCATTAGTGAAAGAGTCCCCTCCCCGTCAGTTGGGCTGAGAGGAAAGACTATTCGTAGTTTGGGGAATTGGTTTAATTTTCATAATCGATCATCGGTTTGGTTAAACCAGTTGACGATCGATTATATAATCGGTTTGAGGGCAGCAATTTTATGATAAAAACATGTATACGTGGCAGTACTACTGTGACCTGTCGTTGGCAGTTGACATAAACATATGACACATTTTATGAAAATATTAGCACTTGTTCATAGTAATCACAGCAATAACTGTATCAAATATCCACAGGATATTTATATGTTTAATGCTTTGTGTCTTCCCATAATGTGAGATAATCGTACTTATTTCACTCAAAACACATTTTGATGTAATCAAAACGATCATCAGTCACAAGATGTTATTGAATTAATTGATCAGAAGCATTAATCAACTAATCATTGACAAAATGGGAACAACAGTGCTCATTCTTCTATCAAATTCTAGTAATCTCAACCATCTTTTTTTGTGTTATTAAAGTGTGATATCATTGACTTTGGCAGGGCATGATCTTTATTGCTCTTGTCTTGTTTCTCGGTCAAGTCTGTATCTGTCTGTGTATAAATATCATTTGCACCTGTTTAACCATCTTTTATTAATGCATTCGGTGGGTGGCTGAGTGCTGCGTGTGCTATATTTTTGTAACCAAAGTCATAAATCTACACTACCATCACAGATTCGTCAATTCTACTACGAGTGTATATTTACAAATTGGGATTGTTTTATAAATATAATGCCATATTTCTAAGATATATTTGTGTGGTTGGTTTTTAACTGGTTTGTTTGTTTGTTTGTTTGTTGGTTGGTTGGTTGGTTGGTTGGTTGGTTGGGTGGGTGGGTGGGTGGGTGGGTGGGTGGTTGGGTGGTTTGGTTTTGTATGGTTTGGTAGATGGTTGGAAAAGGGTGTGTAAAATTGGATAATTTGTTGTGGAAAGAGTTAGGGTGCGTGGGTGGAGTGGGGTGGAGTGGGGTGGGGTGGGGGTGGGGGTGGGGGTGGGGTGGGGGTAAGTGAATAGGTGGTGGTGTTCCATCAAGGCATGACAAGGCACTGTATATAAATGGTAGACACAAGAGAGTGTGATTACCATTACAGTACAATAGCCAGTTTTCTCCAAGGAATTTCTGCTGGAGTTTATAATTCATATATGACATTGCTACAATCAAGAGTAACATGACCTCTGTTCCTTGGCCCCGATCGAGCCTGCACCTGGTCTAAGGGGCCATCTCAAAAACAAAAGATTTTACCACGCTTTGCTGTATCACTGCAGAGACTCACAATAATTTCAGTGAAACGTGTTGCAGGAAATGACTGTATTCATTAATTGATTTGTTGCACATGTTACATAGTAAACTACATTGTGGAGCGGTTAATTAAGCAGACATCTCATGCTTTGGCTTACCTGAATTTGGCGATCATGGTGTTCTGGTTAATGTCATGTGTGAATTAAACATGGCAGATGCCAGCCTCAGACAACAAGTATTTTATTGACTTATTTCACTGTCTCAGTGCCAGAGTCTTCATTTGTGTTTCCCGGTCATTGGACCGTGGCTGATGATCGCTGGACAATGACCGAGGATAACCAGATGCCATGTGCTGGCATGTTGATTCAGATGCAGGAAATATAGTCATTGTAATAGAATAATTGCCGACAAGCACAATTGCTGTCAAGGCCGCTATGACAGCAACGTAATTCTGTGTTACTTGTGTTGCCTTTGGGATAAATCGGTGTATACATAAATTAAATATATTTTGAAGCTAAAACTAGTTTTTTCTAATAGTTTTTCACATTGTTCATATATAAAACAGGAATAGAATAAATAGAATAATTGCTGACAAGCGTGGTTGGAATGACAGCAACGTAATTCGGTATAACTTGTAGTCTGCTGTACAATAGCTAACATATACCTTTTAGTTGATATAAGTTTTTTTTTACCCAGTTTGTACCACAAAATGTATTTTACAGATAAGTGATTCAGTTTTTTTATATTACAAATGCACTGTGTTTTTGTATACTTTCTGTAAGAATGTTGTGTTGCCTTTGGGATAAATTGGTGTATACGTAAATTAAATATATTTTGAAGCTAAAATTGGCCTTTTCTAATGGTGTTTCTCATTGTTCGTATATAAAATTGGAAGTAGGAAATGTTTCTTTGTTCCATTGACAAATAATCGTAATACATTCACTTGAACCATGCATACAACATTGAATAGAACATTATTTTCATTGCAAAAGAAAAAACAGAACAAACTATTATGATATAGCAAACAATGCAATAGTATGTGTCAATTATAGGTATATGTCAGCAATGGGTCAGAAAATTCCTGTTAGCTTCCAGCAGAACTATGGCCTTTTGTTTGGTCTGATAGTGTGATAAAGAGGTCTGAGCACGCACTGAAGCTTAGCAGCATACACATCTTGCCTGCTAATGCTCAGTAAGCTTATCCCAGTTTCCCTGCAAGATCCTTTATCATCTGTAGATCAGACGTTTCCTGTCTTGCTCATGTGGTAATTACTTTACACACATATTATTCTTATCAGGTGTTTTTCAGCAGATCTGTGTCCAGGATGTCAGTGACCTAAACATGTTTGACCGCCAAGAACCCATGCAGGATTGTTCTTTAAAGCAGTTTCAAGTAACATGGCATGATTAGAGTCATGATTAGAGTCATGATTAGAGTCATGATTAGAGTCATGATTAGAGTCATGCCAGCGATACCAGTTAGAAATGTGCAACGTTATAAATTTAGAGTTTACATGTCATTTTAAGTTTTTGTTTTTTCATATTATACCCTTCTCCTAATTCCTCCATTTTGCTTCAGTCGTCTCTGACTGAACAGACCAGTCTGTGATCTCCACACACTGCAAACACACGTGAAAGTAGTAGAACTGGTAGCTGACATCACCACAGTACTATTACATTTGCTCTCCTGCGTTTTTCAGAAATCCTCATCCAATGATGACTGTTGCATGTCCCTGTTTATGATTTTGCTTTGCGATTCTAGTATGTTGCACCTCAGCGCTCAGATCCCTGGGGATATAGGCGGTATACACGTTTATTATTAGAGTGCAGAACAAGACATTCACTGTCCTTCCATCGCTGCCATCTTTAGCGTCCTCACAAGACGGTGAAGATGACGGAAGGATGCAGGATTTATTATTCCAGTCACTCGTTCTGGTATTGATTCCTAACAGACTTGTGCCAGAGTCTAGTTGAAATGATCCACAATGATCCCAGTGATCCTTGGTGACCTTAACAACGATCCATTTCCCAACTATTGGCAGGATGATTGTGTGTATGTGACATCGGGGTTGGTCCGGTGTGAAAAGTTAACCAAATTAATTGTCATGTCATCATAGAGTATATTATACAAGCAGTAACACTTACTGGTGTTTAACCAAAACAAAATGTTAATATTAGAATACAAACATAAGTATGAGTAAGTTGAGACTCGGTGTCTATTTCACTAACATCCTTATGACTAATATGATCTCATTAGCCAGATTTTTTTCTTTAAAATCAATTTTGATCCATAACATTGATTTTGTATATTGAAAACTGTCAACACCACGTTGTTACACTACTGGGACACTTTCGCAAGTGTGCCAATGAAATAGTGTCCCCTGTGTTATGGTGGCAGATTTCAGTATTTTTAAAAAGCTAAAGTTTAATAGTTGGTTATGTTTAATGATGGATTTTCCTTATGAGCCCCATTGTCTTAGTGAGAACAGTCCCCAGATCACCACATTAGGCATAAACACAACTTTGTTTGATGTGTATGTCAAAAGAATTGCAGTAATCCTGATGTAATCACCCATCACGGTAATGCACAATCCATGTGCAACGTTTCAGTAAAAACAACATCACAGCTTGTAGAAACGCGAATGAAAGCATTAGTCCTACATTTGTATGTGCATAAAAGCTATTGCTATCCCATGATGCCTTGCATTAAGACCCATTCACCATCTAGTGATTAACATACACAATTCCAGAAAGTAGATATAATCCCAGCATACTGTTTCAATACAATTTATAGTACAGAGTCTATCAGCCACATCATGCTACCCAGGGCTAGGGTTAAGTACTTGTACCTGGATGTGTACTTAAGTACATTTTTTACTACTTGTACCCCTAGAGTTTTGAATGGAAAAGTGTTTGTACATGGACTCGTACTCAGCCAGTTGTACTTGCCAAAATGTCAAGTTCATTTCAAGTACGTAACTTCTTGAGTAATTTTGAATATAAAATAATACTTCTCTAGTGTTTTATCTGTGTGACGCATCACCACTGAATGCACACCTGATTATATCTACCATCACCACTGAATGCGCACCTGATTATATCTACCATCACCACTGAATGCACACCTGATTATATCTACCATCATCACTGAATGCGCACCTGATTATATCTACCATCACCACTGAATGCGCACCTGATTATATCTACCATCACCACTGAATGCGCACCTGATTATATCTACCATCACCACTGAATGCGCACCTGATTATATCTACCATCACCACTGAATGCGCACCTGATTATATCTACCATCACCACTGAATGCGCACCTGATTATATCTACCATCACCACTGAATGCGCACCTGATTATATCTACCATCACCACTGAATGCGCACCTGATTATATCTACCATCACCACTGAATGCGCACCTGATTATATCTACCATCACCACTGAATGCGCACCTGATTATATCTACCATCACCACTGAATGCGCACCTGATTATATCTACCATCACACTGAATGCTGATTATATCTACCATCACCACTGAATGCACCTGATTATATCTACCATCACCACTGAATGCGTTATATCTACCATGATATATATGATTGATTATATCTACCATCACACTGAATGCGCACCTGATTATATCTACCATCACCACTGAATTGACTCACCACTGAATGCGCACCTGATTATATCTACCATCACCACTGAATGCGCACCTGATTATATCTACCATCACCACTGAATGCGCACCTGATTATATCTACCATCACCACTGAATGCGCACCTGATTATATCTACCATCACCACTGAATGCGCACCTGATTATATCTACCATCACCACTGAATGCGCACCTGATTATATCTACCATCACCACTGAATGCGCACCTGATTATATCTACCATCACCACTGAATGCGCACCTGATTATATCTACCATCACCACTGAATGCGCACCTGATTATATCTACCATCACCACTGAATGCGCACCTGATTATATCTACCATCACCACTGAATGCGCACCTGATTATATCTACCATCACCACTGAATGCGCACCTGATTATATCTACCATCACCACTGAATGCACACCTGATTATATCTACCATCATCACTGAATGCGCACCTGATTATATCTACCATCACCACTGAATGCACACCTGATTATATCTACCATTATTATTAATATTATTCATTTTCCAAAAGTTAATAATTGACACCTGAATAATATCATTGTTTACCATTACTACTGAAATGTACTTGTACTTGAAATGTATTTAGACTTGTACCTGACGTAATGTATTTGTACCTAGAATTGTACTTGACACCCCCAACCCTGACGACACAATGATGGGTAGTGTTACTGGACCTGGTCAGCTGGCTCTCTTGTTTAGTGTCAGACCAGTTGGACCACTGACCAATCTATTGTACATTTCTTACCAGTCGTTTTTCGATGCAAGAAGGTTTGACTGAACCATAGTTCTAGATGATTAGAAACCTTATCAAATGTAAACCATCTAAAATGTAAACCTTTGTTGCTGTCGTTATTCTGATTAATCATTAATTAATTTCATAGATCCTTTGCCAAAAGTCTGTAAACCGTACTGTTATCCCACGGCATCATTTCCCATCTCACATTCCTGCTTACTAAGTAGCCTCGAGTAGAGCATTATATATTCCCTTCAGCAAACTTGCTCAAAATTGCACATAATCTGCTGTGCATTTGCTGTTGATTCCTTGTCACAGTAAGTTGAAATTGAATCGGCATTCTACTGTCAGTACTGGTAGTGGTGACGAAGACTTTCTCACAGACTAAACTGATGTCACTTGAAATATTACCTTCCCAAAATGCACTTGTTAACGTTGTGGACAACCCTAATGTCGATGGTTGTTAAACTTGGACTAGAAATAAAGAATTTGAATAAAGCTTTGTATAAATTTACATTATAAACACATTGAGAATCGGTAGGAAACAATGGAGAGGAATACAGCTTGCCGATTAACGTTTGCCTATGACACGCCTTGGGATATGTTATTACTTATGTTTTCGTAAGCGACCGTGTTATTGTTTTTTTAGTCTTGTATTCAAAATAATGATTAACATATTATCACAATGGTTGGTCTGATGTAGAGTTTGTCTTGTAATTTTTGTCAGAAACAAGGATCATGGGAGATGCTACCAAAAAGCAAGATGTCTACATATTCAGGGGATCATTCTGTTACTGACAGACTAAGTCATACACCAGAAATCTAACCCATATTGCACGTACATCATATTGACCAATCAAAATATGTTTTGTCAGTTGCTGCATTAACCAACTATATTGCTCGTACATCATATTGACTAATCAAAACGTGTTTTGTCAGTTGTAGCATTAACCAACCATATTGCGCTTACATCATATGGACCAATCAAAATATGTTTTGTCAGTTGCTGCATTAACCAACAATATTGCTCATACATCATATTGATCAATTAAAACGTGTTTTGTCAGTTGTAGCATTAACCAACCATATTGCGCATACATCATATGGACCAATCAAAATATGTTTTGTCAGTTGCTGCATTAACCAACAATATTGCTCGTACATCATATTGATCAATTAAAACGTGTTTTGTCAGTTGTAGCATTAACCAACCATATTGAACATACATCATACTGACCAATCAAAATATGTTTTGTCAGTTGCTGCATTAACCAACAATATTGCTCGTACATCCTACTGACTAATCAAAACGTGTTTTGTCAGTTGCTCGTACTCAGAATTCCATTTTTGATGCCTACCGACACGGTAGGCATCAAATTGCATGTTATCTCCCTTCGTCAGTGGCTGATAATGACGGGAACTTCCATGAATTTTGAGCTGTTTCCCAGAATCACAGATGAGGACAGTCACTCGGACAAACTACAAATTATTTTGAATACAAGTGTATTTTTTCGGTACATTGTGTTGGATAGGTGCAAGGGATAGTGTATTACTACCAGTACACCAAGGGATCATTTCAACAAGACAAGAAAATTCTTCATTACACAGAACCTGTTGTTAAATTTAAGGGGCTCTTAAAAGTGTCCTGGTGGCGCACCCTGGTGTTGACAGTTTTCACTATGCAAGAATCAAATGATAAGATCATTGTTAAGGACCAACATTGATTAAAGATTAAAATCGGGCTTATGAGCTCACAAGAATCTTAGTGAAACTGTCTCCTGGTTTGTGAGGATGGTGTACAGTTGAGGAATATATTTACTCTCACTAGATCGGCCCTTGAAGCGTGTTTTAATGACTGCTCAGTTTATAAGTCAATGCATACAGCATTGAATAATTTATGTGGTGTTCTGCACGTTGGCTCCGGGTGCCATTCCTGTGTTTTGGTGGTTTCCAAGCACAGCTGCTCTCGATATGATTTCTCTATGGTTTGATCAGTTGGATTTTTTAGTCCATCTCATCCCAAACTAATTTTCGTGGACAATTTAATCTGTCTACAGTACGAGGTAAAATTCACTCTGACATGCTAGCTTATTTCTACAAGCTTTTTTAGGTAAAATCATCTGTTGAACTATTAATTTTTTGACAGAGTCGAACACAAATTTGGTGAAAAATTAATTACAAAAAGCAATCAGACTCCATATTTTATAGAATAAGTCTCCGCAATGTATTTACTAGTTAACCATTCTAATGATGAAAGACAGTACATTATGATATATTACTTAAACCATATATATTCATATATATATATATATATATAAATATATATATATTTATATATATATATATACAATCATTTTAAACATAGATGAACATTATTTGTAGTGGACTGACTCTATAGACAAGTCAGTTTAAAAATAGCTGAATTTTTGCTTGTTGAACAAGTCTGAAGTTTATTTTTATTTCGGCGGCACCTGCGAGGTGTAGGTGAAGAGAAAACCCCAGAACATGTTACTAAATTAATAAATGGAAGGCTCTAGAAAGTTTAGCGAATGTGGTAGATATCGACACATTGCCATTAAGTGATATTACAAGTTATTACAATATGCAGTTACACTATGATTGCTCGTAACTGCAAGCTTTCTATTCATTCCGGCCTTACTTAAATATTAATCCATGGATACAGCGTTAATAATATGCTCCGAATGTATGGACTGAATCATATTACATGTAAGGATTTTCGCGTGGAATTGTAATAAGGCGATTAAATCGAAAAGCATGAGTAGGTCTTCGCCATGGATAAAGCATTCGCCGGGGTTTGATTTGTATTAATTTATAAATATTAAATATAAGTAGTATTGTGGATATGTGAAATGCTGTCCAGGATTTAGTGCCATTAATCAAAGGTCAGGTGCTCAGCGTGGTAGGAAGCGACGTTTTATGAACAAATTTATCTGCACTTTTAAGACTCCCCTATTTATTCAGTCATATAATCCCTTGTGAATAAATTTGTTCATATCTATTGGTCATGAATAGTTCATGTAGTATGTCAGTCAGCTTAGTAAAAAATAAATCATGGATTATTAGCTTGGGTAACTTGTCAAAGTGTAGGTAATTTATGCCATAGTATTAATATATATATATACAGGCAGACCTGTTTGCTGGTTTTGTTGAATTTTTATTCGTGTCGAGTCAAAAATAATTAAAAATTCGTTGGATGATTTTGTTGAGACTCAATGAAAAATTTGCAGAAATTATGAATTGCATACCACATATATATTTTATTTTTTACAAAGTGATTCTAAAACGGGTAGTAAGAATAACTAAAAAATACTGCATAACTAACGTGATCAGCCACATAGATAATTAATTGTATTTTATTACCCGTCATAAATTCATGCAGTGATATTTATGATACTGGCGCCTTCTAAACAAGGAAGAGATTCCTCTTTGTCTGGTTCTGCCCTGTTATATCACTTCACATACCGGTCTCATGACGCAATCGTTAATCTGCTAGTCATCTCCAGTAATTTCATTGTTGCTCAATAATTGTCATTAGATATCAGATTGTGTCGTAAATCATTCATCTGCTGCTGTAATTTACCTGGTACGCTGTAATTAATTACAGTGCAATCTAATTAGTGAGACTGGAATATGCCTTTCATGTTACATTACCTGTGTTGGTTTACATGGGACGAGATAGGATCGTGAAGGTGGATGTCACTTCAGGGAACTGGTGATTACGTTCCAGTGGTGTCAAGGAATGTTGGGCCATCTAAATCTCAATTTAACAACTCTGTAATGATGCTGCTTAATCCCAACTCTGGAGGCCGGCAGTGTGGGTGTAAACCATCATTAGTTAACTGCACGAATAAAGCTCGAATCGATCAGGGTTTCGTGGCGATAATGTAACATCCGCGGAGGCAAAGAGCAAGTAATTATGACACTATGATAGACGTCCTGCTAGGGTATGCTGAATAAATAGACATTGATCGGTGAATCGTGAATAAATGTCATTGTACAGGGATGACGTGTGTATGTTTCTAGTGTGTTATTATATTATTTATTCGAGATATAGATATAGACCGACATACAGAAATACAGATATGCAAAAGGTTTTGTTTCCCTTTGGTGCGTTTCAAAATAAATCGCGTTTTCTGTTATACATTGTTAAGTGATCGTTAAGAAAAAAAAATTTCATTAATCAATAACATGGGGTATAAATGTGTCACACATTTTGATACAAAACATTTATTTCCACCAGTGCCAACATGATGCAGCATTATACCACCAAAATTGTTGTGGAATATTTTAAAAATAACATCACTTAGTTTTATTATAAAATGTGGAATTACATATTTCACGGCACATTTGTATTACAATTAGATTCATTCGTGTGAACTTAAAGGCAGATTGCCTGTTTCATTCTATAAAGGCAGTTATTAGCAGGAAGTTCGCTGAATCAGCTGTACTTAGTCCCATTTTGTTGAGGAGCGTGGGAGTGTGTCAACTTCAAAGTAGTAAGCACCAAATAAGCAATGTGTGCCAACACCAGCTGTTAAAAAGGAACAATTTCAGCATTTCGCGGATGTAACTCTAAAATTGCGAAGACTGTTTCACGCATGTTAAACAACATTTGACAAGCACTATACGTTTAACTTATTTATTCTTGTATTAAGAACAAAATATAAATAACCGTTAAGAAATAAATCAGGATAATGCAGATATCATACCTTCAAAAGGTGTTTCTGCCTTCGCAGGTATTCTCTCAACCTGGCCCTGACATGACTGCCCTTAAACTGAGGCAACATGCCGTGAATTATTGGTCTAAAGTACACATTTGAGTTGGTAATCACATGGAAACACAATGGGCCTGGAGGAATTAGATGATGCTGGCTTGGGCCCTCTGCTTTGATCTTCCTTGTGAGAAACCTGCCTCTTTGATTTGAAGAGCCAGGGGTCTGAATACATGCATTACATCTTCAGCATATGGACCGGGAATAACCATCAAAGGTTTTGTTGAATAAATCGTGAGTGCGTTGTCCGATTGAGAGTTAGCCAGAATGTATTTGCCGGTGGCCGAGTAAGGATGTTGAGCTTTGTGTGAGGATGCTGGGATGGGATGGGGATTGGAAGGAGTAGAGAAGGTCATCCAAGGTCGTGGTGGATTAATGGAGCTAGAATATTAATGGTAAAGAAGGAAACATCGGAAGGCTGAAAACGAAATGCATGGAATTGACAAAATGGAAAGAGACTAAGGATTAGTAGGATAATAGGAGGATTAGTGGGATTATCCAGAAGACTGACAGTTCTGACTGTAAATATGACAGCAGAACATCCCAGCCCCATTGACATGTAAAGGCAATTTTTATTTTACATTTTATTAAGGAAATTATGGGTAGAGTTTAATGCATATATTAAGCAATTTAAAAGTGTGAATGTGGTTTTTATCAATTTAAAGAACCACATTAAAGAAATATAAAACAAACAAAGTCATAACAATAGTTTACCTATCCAAACTACCATGCACTAGCTGACACTGTCAGACAAGCATTGCTTTACAACACTGCTTATGATGCAGGTTTATTGTTTTATTAAAGTAAAACATGAACAATGATGTCAAACACTATAACACTGTATGTGCAGTGGTATTTCTGCTACAGTTCTTATTAGAGTTCATTCAACAATCATGTGTGACATAAATGCAAATGTTTGAAGTAGGAATATCACAATAGGAATGTACGTATTGCGTACTATATTGCTATATTTATCTTAACCTTTCTCTGCCGCGTACAGAACAGCGAATTGGCAGCATGCTAGTTGAGCTCTTATTCTATCCTACAAAAACTGCATGCTCCCAGTCACACCATGTTTCACCTGTCCTCGCTCCAGTCAGCTGCATACTCTACATGCCCAGAGCGTCACCAGCTCCTTATAGTACCAGTTGCTGATGACTGCAAAATAATGAGAGAAAAACTTGTTGTTGACTACTTAGGGTAATCAATGCCCACGGCTGTGAGATAGAAATCATAATGACAGTTGTCAGCACCCTATGGGGTCTGAAAATCAGACCATATGCAACCACCTGCCCCCCCCACCCAACCCCCCAAAACAAAATTTATAACCCACACCTGTCCACCCTGCTGTTGGAGTGGATGACTGATCTGGTTGTGTTGGAGAAGGTATATCATCCGTGCAGGCTTTGTATCCTCTAGCAGGGGAGAAGGAATGATCTGGTTGTGTTGGAGAAGGTATATCATCCTTGCAGGCTCTGTATCCTCTAGCAGGGGAGAAGGAATGATCTGGTTGTGTTGGAGAAGGTATATCATCTTTGCAGGCTCTGTATTCTCTAGCAGGGGAGAAGGAATGATCTGGTTGTGTTGGAGAAAGTATATCATCCTTGCAGGCTCTGTATCCTCTAGCAGTGGAGAAGGAATGATCTGGTTGTGTTGGAGAAGGTATATCATCCTTGCAGGCTCTGTATCCTCTAGCAGTGGAGAAGGAATGATCTGGTTGTGTTGGAGAAGGTATGTCATCCTTGCAGGCTCTGTATCCTCTAGCAGTGGAGAAGGAATGATCTGGTTGTGTTGGAGAAGGTATGTCATCCTTGCAGGCTCTGTATCCTCTAGCAGTGGAGAAGGAATGATCTGGTTGTGTTGGAGAAGGTATATCATCCGTGCAGGCTCTGTATCCTCTAGCAGTAGAGAAGGAATGATCTGGTTGTGTTGGAGAAGGTATATCATCCTTGCAGGCTCTGTATCCTCTAGCAGGAGAGAAGGAATGATCTGGTTGTGTTAGAGAAGGTATATCATCCTTGCAGGCTCTGTATCCTCTAGCAGTGGAGAAGGAATGATCTGGTTGTGTTGGAGAAGGTATATCATCCTTGCAGGCTCTGTATCCTCTAGCAGGAGAGAAGGAATGATCTGGTTGTGTTGGAGAAGGTATATCATCCTTGCAGGCTCTGTATCCTCTAGCAGTGGAGAAGGAATGATCTGGTTGTGTTGGAGAAGGTATATCATCCTTGCAGGCTCTGTATCCTCTAGCAGTGGAGAAGGAATGATCTGGTTGTGTTGGAGAAGGTATATCATCCGTGCAGGCTCTGTATCCTCTAGCAGGGGAGAAGGAATGATCTGGTTGTGTTGGAGAAGGTATATCATCCTTGCAGGCTCTGTATCCTCTAGCAGTGGAGAAGGAATGATCTGGTTGTGTTGGAGAAGGTATATCATCCGTGCAGGCTCTGTATCCTCTAGCAGTGGAGAAGGAATGATCTGGTTGTGTTGGAGAAGGTATATCATCCTTGCAGGCTCTGTATCCTCTAGCAGTGGAGAAGGAATGATCTGGTTGTGTTGGAGAAGGTATATCATCCTTGCAGGCTCTGTATCCTCTAGCAGTGGAGAAGGAATGATCTGGTTGTGTTGGAGAAGGTATATCATCCTTGCAGGCTCTGTATCCTCTAGCAGTGGAGAAGGAATGATCTGGTTGTGTTGGAGAAGGTATATCATCCTTGCAGGCTCTGTATCCTCTAGCAGTGGAGAAGGAATGATCTGGTTGTGTTGGAGAAGGTATATCATCCTTGCAGGCTCTGTATCCTCTAGCAGGGGAGAAGGAATGATCTGGTTGTGTTGGAGAAGGTATATCATCCTTGCAGGCTCTGTATCCTCTAGCAGTGGAGAAGGAATGATCTAGTTGTGTTGGAGAAGGTATATCATCCTTGCAGGCTCTGTATCCTCTAGCAGTGGAGAAGGAATGATCTAGTTGTGTTGGAGAAGGTATATCATCCTTGCAGGCTCTGTATCCTCTAGCAGTGGAGAAGGAATGATCTGGTTGTGTTGGAGAAGGTATATCATCCTTGCAGGCTCTGTATCCTCTAGCAGTGGAGAAGGAATGATCTAGTTGTGTTGGAGAAGGTATATCATCCTTGCAGGCTCTGTATCCTCTAGCAGGGGAGAAGGAATGATCTGGTTGTGTTGGAGAAGGTATATCATCCTTGCAGGCTCTGTATCCTCTAGCAGTGGAGAAGGAATGATCTGGTTGTGTTGGAGAAGGTATATCATCCTTGCAGGCTCTGTATCCTCTAGCAGGGGAGAAGGAATGATCTGAAGGTGAACAGAATCCTGGGGAAATTGTAAATATGTCAGGGTGACAAACTGCCAAATGGGAACGATTAAATTTTTTCTTGTTTCTAATAAAAGGAAAGTGGGTGAATACTGAGTAGGTGTGTGGGTTTGTGTGTTATGGTGTGGTGTGTGTGTGTGTGTGTGTGTGCATGCATGTCTGTGTGTGTGTGTGTGTGTGTGTGTGTGTACATGCGTGCGTATGTATGCGTGCGTGCATTCATGCCTGCGTGCATGTCTGTGTGTGCAGGCATATGTATGTGTGTAGGCATGACACTGTGTGTATGTGTGTGTGTGCATGCACTCCTGCATGCATGCATGCATCTGTGTGATTTGTATCAGTGTGGGCTCCTGTGAGTGTTTGCATGCATGCATGCATTTATGCATGCAAACATGCATCTACATAAAACCGAGACTAAGCCCAAACCTTCCCGTCTGAGGCGTTCAATAAGAAAACGTGCTACATAACAGTAATGAACCTCCTTCTGTTATTGCAAGCTGCATTCTCCTCCCAACCCACCACTCTGTCCACCCTGTCCACGTGCCTCACCCTGCACAGTAACTGACCGACACTCCCACCTCATATTCCCTCCCTAAACCTCCTCCCCTGACCAACACAAATTGACAAAAACCCAGCCCATCACGCACACACACAACATGCACACAACGTTGTCGACGCGTGCGGATGCACGTCATTGTTCACATGTTGCCATGTCGCGGTTGTTGCCATGCTTCTTGGATCCTAATTGGCTCGCCTGCCTCATGAATTCTTCATGGTGATAAAAGCCTGTTTCACTGCATTTGTTCTCCCCTGTCCCTCGCAGATGGATGAGTCAGGGAGAGACAATGGCCACTAGGGGGACGCTTCACTCACTCCCGATCTTCTTTTGTCATCCTTGTCATCGTGCAGATACAGTAGCAACTTCTCCATCTTCCTTTTCTTTCCACTTGATTTCCTTTCTATTTAACCTTCAAAGCGTCTCTTTCTCTCTTATTATATATTTTTTTATTTGACTTTCTTTCATTTTCCTATTTTTGCTTTCACACATTTCCTTGAAACCTTTCTCATTCTGTTGTTGCCATCCCATGGAACTCACAGCCGTTCCTTCCCTCTCCTCTTATAATACCATTTGTCCGACTTTCTTTCAGTTTATTACTTTCTCTTTCATTTTCATACACCTCTCTCCATCTCAGCTAGATTCAGGCCTCTGTGATACATCATCATTATCATCATAAAAACATATTCTGGTTAGGCCACAACAATTCTAATTTTAGACAGTTTTGTTAGGGAGGGGGGGTAAAAATAACAGTCATTGCACCGAGAAAGGTGCTTTGTGTAAATACATGAATTATCATATGAGCCATACAGTACATTGCTAAACAAATTATTTAGCCTTGAATCAAAACTTACTAGACACATACTTTTATAACATTTTTGATAAAAGTTGAAGACTTAGAATTTAGAATAACAAGTACTGATAACAAGACTTGGCAGATATAATTATGGTGTGTTAACATTACAGCCATAAAAATATAGATTAAAGGTAGGATGTATCGTGCTGTGATAGTATTAGTTTGTCTGACATAATTAGGATTTGATTGTCATACCTCCAAATATAACCACATTATTCTATTCCAAAGTAATGCAATGCGATGCCATCATGTCAACTTAATTGGCCAAAATCTGATGTTCAGATTTTTGCATGTAATTATAGACAGAATGAATAGCCAAGTAGTGCGTTAAACATGCGCATGTTACTGGTTTCGCCCGTGTTGCACGTTGGCAGTTTATTTTGTTTATTGCTATTTTGCATCATGTCTAAAATGTCAGCCTTCGGGTTGCCTTTTCGCTTCATTTTGGTGGCACTAACAGTGTTATTGATCAAGAAAATAAATTTGTTAAACGTGGAATTGCTCACGTAGCATCCGCAAGGATGCTTGCTGTCATTTTGACAACAATCCGCAAATTTGACGTCAACACATACTTGCGATATCAGAGCGGCGTCACTACAAACACGGGAAATGACATTGTTGATCGTGTCGGACAATTTAAACTTTGTCACTTCCTTTTGGGAACCAGCACCAAACTTCAATTTCTTGATACAAAACCACACTGCAGCGTCTGGTTCAGCCATGGTTTAGACCAATTAATGACAAGTTAGACTTTCGGTTAGACTTTCGCGGATTCGTTGGATCATAGACTGAAGATGCGCGACAACCAGTGAAACGGTGTTTAACAAACAATGTTCGGTATGATGCGTATATGCTCGATGAATCGATACAAAATCATTGGTTCAGCAATTTGATTAGAAATAAAAGTTAAAAACTGCAATTTTATTTCCCTTTTGTCGGGTCCGTAATCCGAATAATAAAATTGGAGTCGCCTTAATCATGTGATCGTTGTCATGACAACTAATTTTACAATTTTGCTCATTAAAGTTTACTTGTAATATTAAACGTTAAGTATGTATTCAGTCTCAGTCCATATAATGTCTGATATTGTATACGTTAGTTGGTTGATATGACTGGATGAAAGCACTATTTCATATGTGTTTATAAAGAATAATGTATTTAATAAAGAATTGTCCTGTGGATCTTCATCCTCACTGTATTCATTATAATCAGGACTTGTCACAAAATGGTCGTTTCGCTAGATTGATAGATTCAGAAAATTGTGTCATTTATTTGAATCGTTCACACATATCTTTCTACACGGCACCATACACTTTGCCTCAGGTTCACGGAGGGCATTTGGTCAGCAGCTACTTTTATCTGTGTTTCATGTTTCACACAACTTGTAACTGACATCTGCATTAATTAGCATCGAAACAGATTTGAGAAACTTCATATGTTTCCTAGTTGTAACAAATGCAGCAACGAGAGGCTATGTCTATTGATGCTGTTTGCATTCTCTTGGCTGGGAATGCTTCAAACAACGTAGAGTAGTCCGTGTCACTCCGTATTAGTGTAAGGTGTGCCCAGTAGTGGCAGATGATCTGTAAATGGAATAATACAAATTGATTACTTCTTGGTCAGTTTTGCTCCAGGCCAGACTTGACCCTAGAAACCAATCAAGCTTTTTCTCTTATTTGTATTTTGTACCAGCGTTTAATCCGGATCAGCTGAGATCTGCCACAGATTAGGCTGATCCGGGCCACCTGTCAGTGTCAAAGGCCAGCCATTGGTAGGCACACTAGTCAAGGACTGATGTCAAGAGATGATATCAAAGGTTGATGTTAAAGACTGACATCAAATGCTGATATCAAATTGACAACTGACTTGATGATGAAGGCTGATGTCAAAGGTTGATGTCAAAAAATTATGTTAAGGGCTGATGTCGAAAATTGATGTTAAAGTTGATGGCAAGGGCTGAATTGTCAAAGAAAGATGTCAAAGACTGATGTCACAGGTTGCTGACAAAAACTGATGTCAAAAAACTGATGTCAAATGGTGGTGTCAAAGACTGATGTCAAAGACTGATATGTGTCAAAGGCTGATACCTGTCAAAGGCTGATATCTGTCAGAGACTGTTGTCAGTCTACTTGTCAAAGGTTAGGTTGACAGTCGGTCAACCTATTGGTCAAAGGCTGATGGTTAGTATAATGGTCAAATGTTGATGTCAGCCTACAGGTCAGCAGTAATGAATCTTTACAAAAGCTGATGATCGACATGCTTATAGTTAATTATTCTATAATATATTATGTAGTACCCATTCTAAGATGTTAAGTAACTTGAATGGTTAACTGTATTTCTGGTAACTGGATCATCTAGACATACAGAAGGACCCTGTTTAGTTGTGTAGAACTTGTGTGATGTTTGGTTGTGTGTCTGACCACCGGCCACTGTAGTCTGCCTTCTGATACCTGCCTAGGACAGTGATGGTGGCCTGGGAGTGATACCAAGGCCTACCACCCCGGCTACCTCAGTGACACTGTCAGGTGTAGCCACAGCTGCCCAGGGTGACTGATTACATGTCGTCACACATTGGTCACCTTGTCCATCTCCTAATGTCCAGAGGCACACCTGCCCGGTCAGTCTATACACTCAGGTGATGGATGATGAGGATGTGGTACAAGGATAGATGAGTCAGTCAGTCAGTCAGTCAGTCAGTCAGTCATCAGTCAGTCATCAGGTGCATGGGTAGGTGGGTGGTGAATACATGAGTAAGTGAATGAGTGAGTGAGTGAGTGAGTGAGTGAATGGGTGGGTGAGTGGGTTTATGGGTGGGTGGGTGAGTGGGTGGGTGGGTAAGTGGGTGAGTGGGTGGGTGGTTGGGTGAGTGGGTGGGCGGGTGGGTGGGTGGGTGGGTGGGTGGGTGTGTGAGTGGGTGTGTGTGTGGGTGGGTGGGTGGGTGAGTGAGAAAGAAGCTAAAACAAGCATTCCTGGAAACATAAATGTGCAGAGATACCAGCCGTGGATGTTAGTTTTCACTGAAGTAATTACCATTGCTGTTATTACTTATATAATACACGCAGAGTGCAGATGGCCCAATCATGTCAGGTGTCACCAACGTGCACAGAAATGATTGTCTTCAGTTTTTTTCACCTCCTACTGACGGTCTGTGTTTTATATATTTATGCAGCCATGAGAATTATGCATACAGAATCATATTTAATATTGCTAGGTCATTCAGGATTCACACATATGGTTACGTCACGTTGCATGTTTTATTGATCACTGTTGGAAAATAAGCTATAATTCTCATCCCCTCATGAATATTTCCCACCAATCGAAAAGGGCAAATGTAAAACGACCATGATTACAACTATCATAGGCAGGTCACAGTGCTTTCTTCCTAACCTATTGTTAGACTGACGTCAATGATTAATAATTCAGACATGTTAAAAAGATATACCATTTGCTAATGCTTCCAGGCCCCGGCGTATGTATCATATTTCGATGATGCATCAACTAATTTCATTTTCTGAAAGCAACTTTGGGTTAATTCCTTCTAATGGTGTTTGTGTCTGCCTCTCGTGGGCTTGCTAGGAAAATACACTCCCAAGTTGTCAAATGTCAGGGAGAACAGTGCCCCTGCCTTCTAAGTTCATGGGATGTTTATTTGCCATTAGCGACTGATAAGGCATCATATGAGACCGGCTGATCTTTCTGGAACAAGGACTGATCATCCATGAGATTACTGAAGAGTACAGATCAATAAACAATACATTTTGAAAAGTATTATATTATTAATATATATATATATGTGTTTGCCATATGACGCTGTCTGTGCCTTTCCCTGGCATCCTAAATGATTGTTCACATCCATGGAATAACTGCCCACTCAAAGCTTATAGATATGTATAATGATTGTTATTATTATGTGTACATTTGCTTAGTGCTTTGCCCTTTTATTTAGGTTGTCATCCTTATTTCCCCCCTTTCCCACCATGATACCTGTATATACATGTACAATATTTTCCCCCTTTCCCACCATGATACCTGTATATATATGTACAATATTTTCCCAAATTTCTTATGTTTTTTTGCCTCTATCGTCTTCTATTTTGTTCATCATTTCTTTTTTTAAATATTAAAACATAATTAATAATCTGACAGGGCAGACCATACATAGAGTATAAATTATTGTAACTTTGGATGTCGTTCTTCGTGATATTTCTTAATGATTCTAGCTTGTTCCATTTTTAAGCGCGAGCTTCAAGGATTTGAGCAACATAGAAGTTTTAATATTATTGTGAAGTTGCATAAAATACTCAAAAAAGAAGACTGGCATTTTAAAAGTTATATATCCATAGCTTTTGAAAAGTATTCCCAGGTCATTCTTCACACAATTTAGTGTTTCAGCTTTTATGTTAATATTTTGAACGAATTGTGACTGATCCATGATCTACCATTTTGTGTGTGACCTGCTGGTGCATCTGTATTCTGTTCAAGGCAGTTACTAGTACTTCCTGTCAGCATCATCACTAGCAGGAAGGTTCTTATCGGACATGGAAACGAGTGATCTGTTAAATAATATCGGTGCAATTTTTGCACACCTACTTCTGAAATGTTGCTTTGATGCATAAACCAGGCACCTGTGTGTGCTTTGGGTGTTAACACACCTCGACAGAGAATTACTTCCAGGTACACATCACTTGTGTTGTCTTCAGTCCAGGTAACTCTGAAACTGCGGGCGACGTAACCTGCGGGTAATCCTTCATTAAAAGGCACTGGTTGTCTGTTTTGGCAAGAGAGAAAAAGTGGGTAAAATGTTTAGGAAACCTACAGTTATTTACATGTGCCATAGGGTGTGCCTCAGGGTATATAAGGTAGCATGTTATTTTTTTTTGCGGAATTTGTTGTTGATGTTGTGACTAAATTAGGTAATTTTGTAACATCAAAAAAGGGGTAGCGTACGTGCATACTAAAAGTGAGATCAGTAGGCAGCTGTGTGTATTAGACCAGGTGTACGTAGACCTAATAAACTACTCATGGTGCAGATTAGGTGTGATAATCCGGGTAATGTACAAGTAAAATAAGTTTAAGTCGTTCTAAATACAACTGATTCAGTGAACTTCCTGCAAATAATTACCACCCGTGGCTGATTCCTGGTAATGGTCCAGACTTAAACAATTATTGGTAGTTGACATATGTGTGCCCAAAAGAGCCTTCTGTTGGATTGGGCTATACTACATTTGTGCATGGTGTAGGAGGGTACCGAACTACAGACGCCATTTGTTGGCAGTCGTTATAAAGTGGGCCGTTGTGCTAGTGTTCGCAGGTGGGGTACGAACTAGATGAACTTGGTGGAATGGACCTGATGACTTCTCAACATCAAGTCAGACAAATGTTTTGTGTAACATTCACACATTCACCACTCTGTCAGTCTGGAGTAGAAAATGTAATGCGCAAGACACAGTGTAACAATCCTAATGAGAAACGTATCACCATGCAGTTAAAACGACGACTGTCATGCCATCTAGTGGAGCTGGTTAGAAGTACTGTTGGTGTCTTCATCATCATCAACATCATTCGTTTCCAGGACTTGTAATGAATTTTGCTGGAAAAACAAACTCAGCTGATTTTCCTAACCAGTGTGTCCACTTCAATAGCAGGTAGATGGCCTTATTGTGTAGCAGGTAGATGGCCTTATTGTGTAGCAGGTAGATGGCCTTATTGTGCGCGGAGATTGGACACATTAGTATGTTTGTATCTTTTTCAGGTCATTCTTCAAATGGTATTTTACTCCAGATACCAGGCAAGCAATATCCTCAGGCCGAATTTCAGGGAAGTCGTATCATTTGCTTGATGCTACAAAAGTAATATCAGGTTGTTAAGCAAACACTTTGTTCTACCGACGCCAATACCTGATCAGGAACTAATTGATATATAGGAAATAAAGTCACAGGAAAAAGTTATGGAAAAAGTCACTGGAAAAAGTAGCAACTTAAATAAATAACATTAATTATGTAGTTCTTTGTATTTACAATAACTTGCAGTATCAAATACATTCAAGAGAACATTCATCTTAGTCACCCAGATTAATGAATAACTAATAAAAAGTCACTTATGAAGCTTTCTTGTGCTCAAATGTCAATAAAAATGTGCAAGACAATGCCAGATTTAATTCTGAATATTTATCTTATTCATGCACCAAAATTTGTTATGTTCAATAATTAATTAGTAAAATATATGCTATTCAGCTTTTTATATAATATTATAATCTTCAAATAAAATTACGTTATAACTTAAGTTCCTGTGACTTTTCCCTAACTAAAACTGTGTCTTTAGTTTGTGACTTTTTTTCCACCGAACTAACAAACATAAATTCTACCACACCAGCAACAAATGAACGTGGTTATAAGCCTGCTAACATGTGATAATTATATAAGTATATATAATATAATTCTATATATAAGATTTATTTGATGAGCCATTTTCATTACAGCACCGGTGTAACCTACCGGGTAAGTTTGGTTGTACCTGTGTAATTAGGAGCAGCTCTAAAGGGCAACTCAGATGCTGTCTGCTTCCAATACAAACCTAGTAAGACTACACTCTCTATCCCCGCCCTAGACTCCTCCCAGGCTGCGTAAACATCCCACTGGAACCCCCAATCTCCTCTCTAATCCTCTTACACTATCCCGTTTCCCAAACACACGTGTGCCTCGTGGTTATTTGCCTAGTCTGTTTTCCAGGAACTTTCTACTGTTTCTGGGTTAGCACAACTACCAGGTAATGGGAAAATTAAAACATCTGCATATGGCTGATAATTTTTTATAATCTAAGTCAGGGTTTCCCCCAGTGCCTTTGGGTGGGCGGGCAGTGGAGTGTAAAGAATTAGCCTTGAGTCAGAGTTGTAAGTTCTTTCTGTGAACTTTTAAAATGGATGTATTGCAATTTTCAAAGATTTACTCATTGAAGGTCATGAGTTTCATATAACTAAAATGCATAAATTCTCTTAACTTATTGATCTCAAGTTATATATAAATTAACAATGTTATACATTAATGCTTTAGTCTTTGTTGCAATTACCTATTTCTGTTTGAAATTGTATAAATGGGAATTAAAAAAAAAATATGCAGGAACAAAAAAGAACCAGTTTTCGGTGCTTGCTGAATGATGTCATGTTTTTTAGTTTGAGCAACCAGTCTTTTATAGTCAAACAATGTGATGTTGGTATTTGTTAGTATTTTATAGTATTTCAATAATATTTATGAAAAACATGTTGCTTCTAGTATTTTATAGTATTTCAATAATATTTATGAAAAAACATGTTGCAGCTGTGATCTTTCATTTACATGTATATTCAAAGAAACTCTTAGTTATGAAATAAATCAAAGCAAGTTTTACAATATGTAAACTGTTGTACCGCAGATTTTGATATGCAAATGAACCTGCAACCAGCTGACATTTACAGTTGGCGGATCACTACAAAATGCTTTAAACTCTGATTACTCTGCAAGTAAAGGGGAGGGAACCAAATTAAGAAATAAAAGGACTCTTTGGATAAACACAGACAAATGGACCTGACAACCGTCTCACCTTTTGGTGAGGGAACACAAGAAAGTGGGCCTAATGAACCCGATTAAGCCCACATTAACCCCCAACACACCCTCTTGAAGTCTGGCCCACCTTTGGGTTGATTCAGTATGGCACTCTCTCTCTCTCTCTCTCTCTCTCTCTCTCTCTCTCTCTCTCTCTCTCTCTCTCTCTCTCTCTCTCTCTCTCTCTCTCTCTCTCTCTCTCTCTCTCTCTTCCTGCCCATGTAGTGGAATTTCCCCCAGCCAGCCCACTGGGTAATTCCCACCTCACCCCCTCAAGGGAAAACATATGTTGATTTGCCTGCTGGGGTAATGCTTCTGTAAATGTTTCATTAACCTATACAGTGGTTTGAGGCAAAGTGGTTGGAATGAGTTGATTGATTTTACTTTTACGTCTGCTAGAAGTCTGTCTTCTTAGATAGATAGATAGATAGATAGACTTCATTTTCTTGTGGATGCCATGTGATTTGGTTAAGGTTTTATTAACTGACGGGATGGATTTGTTTCTTGGTAATTTGTACTCGTAAATTTGTGGTTTGTTTCAATTATTGTTTTGCATTTATCCAGTGGACATCATGTGTTTTAATTTGCTAGGACTGACTATCATTTTTCATCAATGTGATTATTCAAGAACTCTGTAACTGACAAGACTTTTGTTGCTTCAGTCTTCCTTTTCGTTCTTCCTCCTTCAGTCCATCAGGCTCCTTCCACCTAACCAAACCCAGTGTAGACAACACAGCTACATTCAAACACCAAACCCATTCTTAGTTAGTCTGTTCAATGTTTTTGTTATTCTGCACTTGGAAGTGTTTGGCTTCAACTAGTTTGTCATTTGACATATTTTTTGTAAATGTGTAAAAATATGTTGTTGGGAAAATGAGCTATTTTGTGCTCAAGATTTGAAATTTATGTGCATTTACATTTACCATCTGATGTCTCAATATAAACTCCCTGGATACTCGTCTCTCATTTAAGCACAGGTAACTGTAAAACTGTGTGTAAATTCACCCCCAGGCAATACTTAATTAAAGGGCATCTGTTAGCTATTTCGGCAAGATGCAAAAAGTGTGTCGAATGTTTAAAAAACCTGTGTCTGCACACAGTGTAGAGTGCGCTTAAGTGCGTTCGACAACATGTTATTTCGGTAGCAATAATACAGTCAAGCACTTCCGACCATTACATTCCAGCTGAGACAATGCTCTACACGTAGCAATTTGTCGCCACGTCTCTGGGACATATAATTGTCAGCACATCAAACGTTTGAGCGACTGACTACATGAATATGCATCGGTTCTTCTTAGCAACAAAGCTTTCATGTGACGCGGACATCATTAAGATACAGTGAGAGTTGGTCCATTGTTAGTTAAACTAGTCTTTCGATAGATTCTCTTTGATCTGGTCACAATAGCTCCGGTGTCGAGAATTGATTCTCCAGAGCGGACACACATGAAGGAAGTCTTTGATTGACGTGACAAGGTTACAAGGCGAGGTCAGGCCCCTTGCCACACTGATCACTGCGGTGTTCTCAATCGTAATCACCAGAGAAAACCCGCATTAAGCCAGTGTGTGATTCAGATGCGCCAATTCCAATGACAGAAACTCGGTTCGTTAGCCGGATCGCCATCAATATGATTTGTTTCACACTGCCACCAGGTGGACAACCTGCATAACTGGGCAGGTGTCGCTAGCCGGAATCTTCTTCAGCAAAAAATCAATGCCACTTAAAGAAACCAGTTGCTGGAAACATAATATCATACAAGCGAAAGGGATGGAAAAACAGAACTCTTTTATTTACGGAGGTGGGAATGAAACGGCTTCCTGTTGGCGGCCCGCACTTCAAGAGGCAGGAAATGACTAAAATTAGCGCATTGTTTATGCCGTTCTATGTTGAACACGCAATTAGCTGTGGTAAGTTAATTACAGGGAGTCAGCATCATTTAGCAGGATTGGCACGTCTTGTAGTTTGCGGGTTCCATGACAACTAAGTCAGCACAAATGCCATCCGGGAGAGAGACAGACGTTTCTGTGCAGCACTGTGTAAACCCACTGAGTTTTATATCGTGTAATTAACTCTGTAAACTATGGTTGAGTAATGTTGACTCTCTTCTATGGCTGAGTTTTCCACAGGCAAGTGGTATTTGTTGAGCAGGGACTTATATTTTAATAATAATAATATTTTTATTTTGTTAAGCGCCACATCAAATGTTGTTCACAACACTTTACAATGATATACAAATTTAAATTTAAAATAATGCATTTGAATAAAAACAATAGTTATATCGTATATAAAATGAATTAATAATAATAAATAAAATGTAGTGATTAAGACAATAAATAGAGTAGAATTAGAAAAGGAATGTGATATAAAATATCGTGTAATAAAATAAAAAATTAAAAATATTAAGATCATAGTATTATTATTTTAATAAATAAAGTAAGATTAATGTAAACATCAATAAATTAGGCTAAAATGTATATGAAAATAAATAAATAGATCAATAAACAAACGTTAAACATCGTAATAAAAACTAGCTTACATTTGTAATAAAAACTACATTGCACCCACCCAAGGAGTAACAAACCAATGACAAAGTATAGCCGTTATAGTGGTGCCATCTGGCGATTTTGTCACCACTCCATTCTCTCAAGTAGGAGAAAAGCCCACTAGAGAAGCATAGCATATCATAAACATGAAAGTGACTAATTATCGTTGTTTGTTCTTAAATACATCGCCAGTTGGTAGATCGAAGGCCAATGGTCCAAGGAAGTGACTGAATCTAGGATGAGACGATACTGTTACAGTTCTGTGGAGTTACAGTATTACAATACTGTAATTATAGATCGTAATAATAATACTGTTCTTACATTTCTTGTGTTTTGTTCATCTCAAACCCATGCCAGTGGTGACTGAAGGCAGATTTATAGTACATGTCTTAAATATTCTGTGAATGAAAACATGTGGCCTGGATTCTGTTAGATATTGAATGACCTGTTCACTATGGTGCCATCTAGTGGTAACAGTAAACACTGTCAGTCAATCATGGATGTGTTTATGCTGAGCACTAGAAGTGAGTGGCTAGTAACATTGTAACATTGTAGCAAAATAATGAATATCAAAGTAGTACATTTATTTACTACATTTAGTTATCAGTTATCAAGAAAACTAAAAAAGAGAAGTTAAGGATATGATATCTTCATGTCTAAGCTAGTTGTTATAGGAAGCCAGATACTGAGATGTTTCCGGTGGCATTTTAGATATGAGGTGGTTGGCAGAAACAGAACGTCTGGTTGTGAAGCATTTGAACAACCTTAGACATATAAATATCGTAATTAGTTCTGATGTAGCTCCAAAATCTACCTTTGGTAAACATCTCTCCAGTTTAGGAACATAACCCCACCCCACCCCATCACCACCCCATCACATAATCTCAGGTAGAATGGTCCTTGGTTTCCTAATATCCTCTAAAGGGCACATCAATTCTTATTTCGTCATCATAAACCTGTGACATCGCCATTCACAGAAGCCATCATCCGTGGAATTGAACCTACTTGCAGACCTGCAGGTGATCAAACTCAACCAGTATGGCACAGATGAGATTCTATCTTCCACTAATGAACACATCTCTGTATCAGTCTCCAGGCATGGCGGCTTTATTGGCGTCATCATTTCTTGCCTCCCGCTGTTAAATCGGACATTTCTGGTTGCTGTGTCCGGAAGGTAAATATTAACACAGCCTGATCCCGTATGCCAACGAGTGGCTGCCTTCTTCCTACGTATTGGAATCGGGAGCCAGTGTAAATATTCCGGCAGGTTCACAGCCAGATTAAAGGCAGATTTTTATTACCTGTCAATGGTAGCTTTATTGGGCTCCAGTAATTGCATGGCACCCTAGGGAGGTTCTGAGTATTGCCAGCAGGGGGCATATATTTGAGTGTATTCTCGGAGCAGTCTGGAGGGGAGGCTAACATTTGTTTGTCAGTGTTGATCGAATCCTGGATTTGCTTGATTATAGGCATCGTAAATAATATTTAATTGTCAGATTGTGCCTGGATATTCTGTGTAGTCAGTAGGAAATACGTTTGTAGCTGTGTCTGCTTAATGTAATGACATAAACTATATTTTTGGGATGTTTTGATATGTTTAATTATTTATCCATCTACTTATGTGATATTGGTTAGTTAATTTATCTTATTTATCTATGCATTAAAATATATATTTGCTAATTATTGTTATTATTTATCTTAGTAAAGGTGCATATTTTTACAGACTTTGTGAAACTTGTAAAGCGCCTAGGAACATCATTTGGATGGGGCACTATATAAGAAAATATTATTATGATATGACATAGGAACGTGTACAGACTACCGGAGGAATTGGGTGAACAAATCCATGTTGTTGATCAGGGCAGGTGCTTTCGATGTGATCATTTACCAGATTCTTTCCTCTCTGACCAGATATTCCAGTAATCCAACTTTTCCAGGATGTTCTAGGAATGGCTATAAAATAGGTGAACAGTGCAAAAGAGAGATTTGTTTTATTGCCAGAGAACTTCCTCAGAAAACAACAGGCTTCAGATAGTGCTAACGGTATTACTTCAAGCTGTTGATGTATGGCTACGTGTTGTGGTTTAGAACACCCCTCAGTTGATAAAGAGGAAGGTTGTTTGATAGCTGCCACTGTTTCAAAACTTCATTCGTAGATTTAAATTTTTTCAAGATTCATCCGGGGGTGGGGATCTTGGGAGTCACAATTTTAAAATGGTACTTATCTCCTATTTTTTGTATGTATGGGGCTGACATTTTGTGTGTGATATAGCAGACCCATTGGGGTATTTTGTAGATTTGGATTTTTCAAAATTCATTCCATGCGGTGGGGATCTTGGGGGGTCACACACATATCACTGCCTTTTTCCCCAGACAACCCCGAGCAATGGCTAGTCAGATGTAAAACGCCTGGCCACATGTAACATCCACCAACAGCCAAGGTGTACTGGCGTCTCCCGTCTCATTACCAAGGGAACCACTTTTTAGTCGGACAAATCCCCTGTCCTCTGAAACCCTGGGAGCGGAGTCCACCTGGGCAATATCACTGATGAATGCAGGTGTTGGGAGTTGTTCCCTACCCTGCCAGGTAGTAGGCTGCTTCCTAAGATCATCCATCCCCTGTTTCCTGTCTCCCTGCATCCTCGGAGAACATGTTTCCGTCTCATCTCCTTTTTCCTCCGTCCAGTCTCCTGTGCCAGTGTGGTTCAGTGTGTGTCAGTTATCGAGTTAGAGCTTGTACCATTCATCTTTGTAGGTTTTCACAGATTTTGGTTGTTAACTGAAAGATAGTTTGGTTTTGAAGTAGGCCACATTTTGGTTTGGGACCAGAGCCAATGTGTTGGTTTTGGATGGGACCACATTTTGGTTTCAGGTTGAACCACAATTTGGTTTTGAGTTGAACTACATTTTTGGGTACTAGATAATACGTTCAGTATTTTGCTAAATGATTCTGATACGAGACATGTAATTGAGGATTAAATGACATTAAATTAAACGACAATATCACAGGGTAGTTGATAAATCCACAAGAGCATTGACCGATTGATGGTAGTGCTCCTTCCAGTGTCCACTGATACTGGCCGGCCATAACCTCTTCATGTCTGTTGAACATACACCTTTGCATGGCCTCCCCAGTGTATGACATACTGTCTGGCATTGTCATGTTTCGACATTTTGAGCTGCCAAGTAATCTCATTCATCACTGTGCAACAAGGCCATTGTGTGAGGAAAAGTCTTTTTATAGGAATAATGTGTGATTACGCAGACAAACTTAAATGTTACAAGTCAGGCCCGCGTTGATGCATGCTCATTCGTTCGTGAAATTGTATTTATAAGAAATGCTGTGCTACTATTTTTAAAAATGTATCTACATAAGTTTGGTAATGTCACATATTATAATGATACATTAACAAAAGATACGCAATTGTTTTGTTTACAATTGTTGCACATCTACCCACTAGGTGGAGTAGCAATCAACTGACATTCTAGTGGTCAGTACGATGGGTTAAGGTGGATACAGATCAGAGATGAAATTTAAGCAAAATGATGATAAATGATGAAAAATACATTGATGAGCCTCTGTATATCTTACTCTTGTTCACGACTTTAAAATAACTCTGTTATTCTTCAGGCGACTAGTTCATCGGGTTCGTGTCCATCTTCGCCCGGCTCCAGCAGTGCCCCCATTGTCGAGATTAACCCGGAGATTTACTGTCGCGTGTGCGGCGTCTCGTTCAACTCTACGAAACAGGCTCATCAGCATTACCATGGCAAGAACCACGCAAAGAAACTCCGGCTCGACAACAAGCGACGGCCATGTGGCAGCACTGGTGTCTCGTCATCAACGCCCAGGTGAGTGTCAGTTGTCAGAGATGTGTCGTGAGAGGTTAGTTGTTCCATATCACGGAAAGCAACGGGATGATTCTTGCAAAATAAATCGGTTTGTTTATTGAAAATCAATAGCTGCAGTCAACATTGATGTTTTGTGAATATTTCCAGAGTTTTTCATCTGTGTGCTGATCAAAATTGAGAAGTCGGAGACATCAAATACCAAATAACTAGTTCGCTGTGGCTAGTCACATATGCACAACCAGTCCTCACACATACTGATGGAACAATGCAATCGGCAGCCTCAACTGTCACTGGTGTGACCCTTGCAATTGGCAATTGTGTCATCCTGACATTGGCAGATGATTTCTGGGTCTTTCTTTCCTGCTGTGGTTCTAAATCATCGTTACAGACAAACAGCTGAATTGTAAATACAGATGTGTCTTGAGTTAAATTTATCCGTGATCAAACACGAAATTACATCAAATCAGTAATAGTGTCTGTGCTCTTGTCAGAAAGGAATCAGCACATTTTACCTGTAGTTTACAGTAGTAGGCACATTTACAGCCATTTAGTTACATTATTTTATGGAAATCAATGTCTAAATTTGTGTTGAATTTAAGAAAAAACTGTCCACACTACTGAAAAAATCAATAACAAAGCTACAGTTCTGCATGTCAAATTTCCAGTTCAAAATACTGTAATGGTAATAATTTCTTCCCTCGATTTGTTGCTCAGTGAGTGATTATGAGCTTTCGATTAACTTGTCTGTTAAATGTCACCAGTAGATCTTCAAGGAATCTATATAGTTTTGTGCAGTTAACTTTATACAACATGTCTCATCTTTCTGCTTGAATATGACAGAATTTAAATTAGTAAATCGCACTCGCAGCAGGACACGTATGTGCAATGCACTTGTCACAAAACAATAAACCAAAGTCTCACGCATCAAGCCGCCCAAGCTGGTGGCAGATTTGAGAAAACAAACACTGCAGCAATATTTCTGTGTGCGGATCACAGTCTGGTCGCAGGTGTCGGCTGCTGGGACAATATTCCTGACACCTCCCTTTTCACAGCTGTGTCGGTGGTGCTTGACGCGTCACTGTCCTGATGACATGTCGGTGTCGATTAAGTTTTCCACTTGGTGTTGCGACAGTAATCAACTGCCGCCTGCTTTGCGACAAGTCCGTCCATGTTCAAGCCACACAGGGGAGTTGTGTAAATTAGGGCAGGTAAAAAATGTGGGGTTCCAGGTGGTGGGTGGGTCAGGGATGTTTTTGTTTTTCTGAGCATGTCATCGGGAGAAAGAGTGTAAATTTACAGTTGTGATTTCAATTTTCAAACCACTTGTTTTACTTTCTGTTTATACAAACGGTGTATTTTACTTTGCAAATCTCATGTTAATTGTCATCATAATGTGCACAATTACTGTCTAGAAAAGAAACTGTTTGGTTTGTCCATGCTGACAGCGGATTACTAATTCATGATTACTGGATTCATGACACAAAAATGAAGTTCCAGTGATTTTGATGTAGCGGGCCTTTTTGGTAATTTTTGCAGCATGAAAAATTGCATAATGACACAAGTTGATAACATTTGTTCTGCATGTTGATTAAAGCATAGATATTAACATAATTGAGTTATGAATTTAACACTGAATTGAAAATGTTACCGTTGTCGCAAATGGGAAGATTAATTATAATAATAAATCCCTAGCTGTCTATTCTGGACAACGTTGTCGAACCATAGCTCTAGACGAATTCGCTGATCACAGCTCAGCAGATCCAATTGGGGACAAGCCGTAATTACATTTTTAGCGAGTCCTCACAGTTTTGTGGAGTCAATAACATGAAATTAGGCCAAGTTTATGTTGTCTCGTATATGATACACACACTGCATCCACATAGCTTAACGATTTTTCCTAAAATGTATGTGCCTATGAATGGGCTGGCCCTGGATTCCACTGAGGCTGGATATATAGCACGATATAAAATGTTAGTAATACTTATAACAATAATAATATGCCGTAACTGATTTTGTGCAAAGGTACAAAGTCGCATGAAATCTGTCAGTTTCATTCTATTAGGTGCTTTCAAAAAATAAATTGCGATCTGGTATTCATGTTAGATCGTAGCCAATGTACACGCGAGTTGTCGTTGTGGTTTGATCTGGTGATCACGAGTGAAGCAGTCGTACATTAAGACGGCAGATTTCTTGATCTGGCTATCTCTTAAATTAGACCCTTCACCGGCCGAGACATTTTTAACGAAACAAGCCACAAAAAACGTAGATTGAACCATTCGGTATTGATCGTCATGGCCGCGTGCAATGCCATCGCTTATTCGACTATCCAAGTGCTGTTTGTGCCCTCTCCAGTGTGTGGAGGCAGTAAATTGTGCGCCTGTCATGTCACTGATGGAATGAGATTACTGCCACGGCCCATGTGATCAGCGGTGTGGCGACGATATGAATTGCTCTACCATTACTATTTAGACAAATATTCCCGAGTGCTGTCAATGTGGTCTTTGTTCATGCTTCATCAAACCTTCGGCTTGTCATTACCATTTTTGCGATTCGTATTCACATTGTCACCGTGCTAAAAGCGCTTGACGGATACCCGTCCGATTTGTGACGTTTGCGAGACGAGACACAAATTGCAGATTGCGGTACAGGAAATGACGGAATGCTTTTAAAAGCTGCCATCTGCAACCGGCCTTAGTTGTTATACAAGGCAGGCGGTGATATTTTTATACTTGTTTGTGGTTGGTGGTTTGTTGGATGCGCAACATGCTGCGGTTGTCATAAAAAATATTGTGACAGGAAATATGCACTGACAGAGAGTTGCAGGAAAATGTCACACAAATAAAATTTTATCAGTTTGATATCATTTTTATAGGCACAGAAATATAATCGTGGCAGTATATCTTTTTATAGAATGTATTTAACAATGTTAATTATTTTACAGTATGTATTAGAATTTTTGTACATGTCATGGTGATCTGAATATTTTTAAATATCTGTATTTTACAGAATTTGTAAACACTTTTTACATAAGTCTAGAAGTATTTATTTGTCAGAGTATTTATACATTAGTTGTGTGGACAATGCTAACTTACTTTTACTTAATTATGTTGTTCACTTAATGTGGTGACATGTCAGAAGTCGCCAGTTAGTGTGGAAAACATCTACATGTTGAGATTGTTGATGACTTACATTGTATCTTGGCATTTGATTATTTGAAAAAAGTAAATTATAATTAAACTTTGACTGAATAGTTTTAGTTACTCTCTCTAACAAAAATGCATCAGCAATTGTTCATTTATGTAACATTTTCCTGTAATTTTTGTAAAAATTTCTTGTAATAGTGTATTCTGTGACATTTTCTTGTGAGTTTCTTTTTGGTCATATTTTCATGTAACTTATTTCTGTGACATTTCCTGATAATTTTTTCCTGTAACCTTATTTCCAAGCACCTGTTGGTTATTTGTTTATTTGCTTATTTAAAAAAAAGTGAATCATAATAAAACCATAGACTGGATTATTTTGTGACTTTCTCGCATGAAAAATTATTCTGACTTTATGTGACATCTTCCTGTGGCTTTATATTCTGTGAAATTTTCCTGTAACAGTATTTTCTGTGACATTTTCCTGTTTTTTTGTGACTAGTTTTCATGCGGCCTTGTTTCCATGCACCTGCTGCCCTGTGAGATCACCAGCTTCCTTGTTTTAAGGCTGCTTCCACGCAGTCATTACAAGGAACTCACACCTGTATCTCTTGTCTTACCTTCTCCCTCTGTCCCTCTTCCCTTTGGCTGACAGTGTGTGTCTGGGAAGACCTGGGTTTTGAGGGCATCATCCCAGAGGGAAACCAGGGTGTGGCCCACTTGTATGGGAAGTAGTGGTCGGATAAAGGGTTCTAGGATGTTTTGTGTGTTTTTGTATTGATAAGGAAACAGAAAGTGGTCAGATTTTGGATGTCCAATTGGTTAGGTGATCTCGTTCTTGGACATTGGTCATTTTGACAAGTGGACAGCTCTGACTGGACATTGGATACACTTCCTCATAGGCAATGATGGTTTCATACAAGGCACGATGTAGGGTGTACATCACTTTCCATTGAAGGGTTTCTGTGAAAATAATTACAAGTTAATGTTGGTGCCTTCATGACATTGACATTTTAGAAACTTATTTGTATGGATAAAAATATATTATGTGTCTATCCAGCCATGTTCATCGACCTTCCAGTCCATCTGTCCATCCATCTCTCTGTCTCTCTGACTGTCTGTCAGTCTGTCCGTCAACCTTTCTATCAGTCTGTCCGTCAACCTCTCTGTCTGTCTGTCTCTCTGTCCACCCATCTGCCCATCCGTCAGTGTAGTACAGATGCAAAATGTGAAGTTTCCCCACATCCTAGCCCCGTCACCATCAACATCTCACACCCATTGTGTGATCTACACTGATAGATTCTGCCCCTCTCTTTCTCTTACACATTATGTTCGTATCATCTATAACCTACACTTGACGGCAGTAAACAGGAACACTGTCAGCTGTCCAAATTGTCTCTGCAGGAAACCGCGAGTTTCATATACCGTAATTGTTTCAGTTCATTTCTAACAAATTGGTAGACCTATAGAACATAACATTAGGCTCTCAATTTACAGGAATAGGGTATGGATCCATTGGCTGCTGTTTGAAGTATAGGCTGTTTCATTCCCGACATGTTAACATCTTCACTCAACTGTGTATATTAATAAGTGGCAATTGACAGTGGTACGATTAGGTGATTAAACTGTCTTTATGTATTAATTGCAGCATGGCTGAATGCTTTTCAGAGAAGTTGTATTGGAGTTTGAATTAACAGTTCTGCCAAAGGGTGGAGTGTTTCAAAAGCACATTGAGACTGACATCTGTTTTCCGACAGAATGTTGCACCGCTGCTGTTTATTAGTATCTTATAACATTTCAATAAAATTAGTTGTAGTAGTAGTAGAGGCAATCTTCTGTCTCAACAGACAATGATTGTTGTAGTTGCATCAGGTAGGTTGACTTGGATTCCAGGCATGATGTCTTGCATGCTTCGTTTCCTGGTTTATCTGGTATGCTTCAATGTCATTTGCTGAACCACCAGTGAGACAGACTCGCCATATGACTCTGTCCTCAGCAAAGGTCTGTCAGCGTAGAGGTTCGATGCCATAGTCTTTTAGATCTCTCTTGACCACATCTTTGAATCTTAATTTGGGTCTGCCTACTGGAGGTTTTCCCTCAGTCAACTCCCCACAGAGGATGATCTTTGGAAGGCAGTCACTGGGCTGTACATGTCCCAAGCCATCATAGGCTTGTGTGTTTGAGGATGTTGCTTAGTGGCGTTGACTTGCATTGCTGCAGGATCTCAAGATTAGTAATTTTATCCTGCCATTTTATGCCAAAGATTGTTCGCAGGCAACGAAGATGAAAACTGTTGAGTTTCAATTCTTGTTTGCGGTACATTGTCCATGTCTCTGAACCATACAATAAAATGCTGACAACACAAATATGGTACACTATTAGCTTGGTGTGCAATGTTAGGCTCTTGTTGGACCAGACACAATTCATGAGTCTTCCAAAGAATGCTGCTGCTTTGCCAAGTCTTGTGTTCAATTCTTTGTCAAGTGTAAAGTTTTTAGACATTATAGAGGCTAAGTAGGAGAAATTATCCGCAGTTTTGATGGGTTCACCATAAACAGTGATTCTGGCTTCTTGATTCCATGGCTCATGGCGACAGTCTTTTTGACGTTGATTTTGAGGCCAAAAGCTGTGCAAGTATTTGCAAGCTGTTCGAGATTAGTTGTAACTGTTCCTCGGAATTGAAGCAGAAGGCAGCATCATCAGCATAGAGGGCCTCGCATACATGAAATGCTGTTTTTGTCTTGGCCTTCAAGCGTGATGTTGAGTAGATGTTTGTGCCAAGCCTGTTCCTCAAACCCACTCCAGGATGAACAATGTTGGCATTTTGCACAGCTTCTTTGAGTAGAATAGAGAAAAATATTCCAAAAAGCATTGGGGCCAGAACACATCCCTGCTTCACACCATTTGTGATGGGGAAGGGCTCAGATATAGATCCATCAGCCTGAACTGTGTCTTGCATATTGTTGTGGAAGGCTTGGATAAGACTGAGTACCGGGTAGTACTGGTGGACACCCAACTTTCTTCAGGACCACGAAGAGAGCTTCTCTGTTTACATAATCTGAGTATTTCAATAAAATACAGATCACTGTATGATCTTTCATTTCTGTATATATATATATTCAAATATTCATAATTTTGCAATGAAATAACATCCAAGTTTTGTAACCTATTAAGACAACACTACCTTATATTTTGGCACATCAATAAATTATCCAGGGACAATCGTCATACATTCACTTGAATGCTGTAAAACAGCCTGGCTTGTATGGAAGCCATGCTATGCCACGGAATGACTATTTTTGAGATCAGGATCAGTGTGTGATTAAGAAACCATGATGTGGAGATTTACAACAAAAACCTAGACCGAAGACTGCAGTAGCAGCTGGGAACAGAATATTACATGCACATAAATTATTCCCATATTGATATTAGCCCTAAGAGTTATGCTACAAAAACATAAAATTCCCTGATTAAAAACATGCTTTTGTAATGTGCAGCTGCAGATATTGAGCTAGTTTTGCCACCTGCGTGAACCCTGGTTCTTTCAAGCAGATACATACAGTTTGTTAGTTTGGAAAAAAGTGTTTGGAAAGGAATTTACTAGGAAACAGTATGTTTCATTTCCCACAGGTGGTTGGCAAAAACTGCTCAACGTTTGATTAAAACTGACACCTCAAAATTTTACATAAACACAGAACATAGATTAGTAAGTCAATGAAATGTGTTTTTATTTCATGGGGGTAAAACTTCCCATGAACATCGATAAAACAGCAAAATTTTCAAACTAGGAAGGACAGACATTTCAGTGGCAAATTATTATGGATCATGTTAAAATTGTTGTATGGCAATATTTGTTTATTGTCTTTAAAAATCTAATAAATGAAATAAATGTTGTCAATGTATTAGAAGTAATGTTAGCCTACTAATGGCATTTCTTGTTTATTCAGAAATCATCATAAATTGCTAGTGTTTAGACATGATATTGGACAGGCAGACAAATAGATGGAAAATAGGCAGACAGACACACAGCTATATGTCAGTATGGCATAGTAGGTGTCACAACTATTCAATTCTGTCAGTTCAATTCTTTATTTCCAATTGAACAAACAACAAAATAGATATTCAACATATGCACATATTATGATAAATTTAAGAAGATCAAATGGAAAGGGAGAAAGTTGAAGCACATTGGATATTAGCACTTTCCCCGAACATCAATATAACTTGTGCATAATATCGAACATAAATGTGTACCCTTTTGTAGTATAATTTTACTAACTATGTGATATACATGAATTGCAAAAGTGAAATCCACTTCACTTTCCATGACAATTTAATTCTACAATTTGTATTCAAATCTATATCACACCCATTCACAGACACCTAAAGCAACTGACCAGCTGACCAGTGGACAGTGTCTGTACTGGCCAATGACATCAGTACAGTGGACACCTGCACTGGCCATCTGTAGGAAACAGCTGTCATTAATGTTTATTCATGACCCTGACAAGTGACTGAAAACTAACCGCATGGTACTTGCATAGACAATCACTACAGAGGGAGACCACAATAAATTTTTTTGCTGAAGACCATTATAATGTTTCTTGGAAACCTTTCCCCACAATTTTCTTTGAACTGTTATTACACTGAAAATACCTTACTTGCTGTATGACAATGTGCATCATTTTTCACACACACGCTGTTCTAAACACAAAACCTTTCAACGTCTCCCCAGGCCATGGTTCATTTTAAGATGACAGCGTGTTCAGCGTAATAAGTTTTCTCATAGACAAGATTGGCAACCATTTATTGGCAACACCTGTAATCTGTAACGATGTGCTTCAAAAGAACATTAAATCAACTCACTGTATCAAAATAGAACTGCTCAAAATGATATCGATCATGCAGTACATATTTAGATGTGTCCTATCTGGCAGTTGCAGCTCAATCACTTGAGGCGTCTGGTAGAAAAGATGACATGCACAATCATGTCTTAGAAAAGGCAGTTGGAGAACATAAGCTCAGTGATATAGCATTAGAGAGAATCGGTGGGTGATAGAGAACATAAGGACTCTTGCACTGGATCGATGAAGTCACATTAGTGAAAAGACAAGTAGTCTTGCAGAAGAATTCAGCGGGGACTTTGCTGAGAAGATAGTATTTTTACGATCTGCCGGTCTGCATGAAGGAAATACATCTGCACTTTAAAATACAAGAATGTGTTATATTATGGAAGCAGAGTCTGAATTCTTTCTTTTAAATCATGGTATGTATGTGTGGTGGCCTAGGAAAAAGAGACATGTTGTCAAAAAGTAATGTATTTTTATTCTAAAAATGGAAAGCACCTCAATTGCCTATACAAGTTTTCTTCAACTTAAAATAAGAGGAAGCAAATTGCCTGAAGATTCAAACATGACGTATAACTTTGTTGATTTGACTTCAACTTGTGTTTGCTTTTTGTCTATTTGGCTTTCATTTCATCATCACTTTGATGACAAGATGTTTCTGCACTAATGTTTGAATGTTGAAATAGCCAGGTGGACTACACATAGCATTGTTAATTTGGCTTCAATTCCAGTTGGCTTTCTTCTCCATTTGGATTTCATTTCATCTACTTGATGACCGGTAGAAGTTTCTGGACTAATGTTTTAATTTTAAAATAGACGGGTGGGTTACGTGTAATATTGTTCACTTGGGTTCAACTTCAATTGGCTTTCATTTTATCTTCTCTTTAATGATGACTAGAATTTTCTGAACTATTGTTTAAATGTTAAAATAGCCAGGTGCATTATCTCAGTGGTGACAGCTCGCAGGCATGGTTTGGCATTCTTGTAACAGAGGCCACAGTGAGTCATCAGCGGCAATGGATGTGATCAAATGTAAATAATTCAACTAGATTAATGTTGTTTATTCCTCACAGATGGTAAACATTGTTGATGTGAAATCATAATGCAATGATTGTGTGACAAATTTCCTCCTGTTGAGAATGTTGATGTCTGTTCAAATGCCATCAGATGTGAGGTTATGCAGTGGATGATTATGTATGTGTGTAAATAACACAAAGCTGGTCGTAACTGAAGACGTGTGCATGATGTGCACAGCTCATCTGCCATTATCTCTGTGGGTTTTACATAACATATAAAATATATAAAAAACTTATTTATTTTCTGAAAATGGGTTTTACCTGATGCCTTTTTGTCGCATTTGTAAACTTGCTGGTGTCAACAGTTAACTTATCTTGTGATTTTCCCATCTAGGTAGTGAAGTAATCTAATCCACAAGACACCCTGTTATTCCCAAACTTGCTGGTGATAAATATCTCCAGGGCATTGAGTATATAGACTGGTGTAGTTGTCTGTTATTGTGTTGTTTATAACCTGAAGTATATAGACTGCTGTCTTTCTCCTGTGGGCTTCCTGAGTTGTTTACGAGCACTGTCCCTCAGTTATTGGAAGTATTCTCCTGCCTGCGGTCTTTATGACTGGATTAAGTGTTGCCTCCGACTGTTTCATCCCATTAAAAACAGACACCTCGATGATTTAGGACGTAGCTACAGGTTCATCTGTTATGTCTTTTGACGTAAGATAGGGCTATGTAGCTATGGATATATTTGCTGCATTTCTTAACTACATAGTTATATACGTGTCAACTTCTTTTTTGAAATTCGGGAGATTCATCAGCAGTTCAGCACACTTCTTGTGTCTGCCGTCTCATCGCACTGACTCGGAACTTGACATCGGAAGACGGGAGGGGGGTGTGCTGTTGGAGATTTTTCATTGGGACTCCATCGGTTCGTAATCTCGGAGATGGGGGGTGCTGTTGGAGATTTTTCACTGGAACTCCATCGGTTCGCAATCTCGGAGATGGGGGTGCTGTTGGAGATTTTTCACTGGAACTCCAACGGTTCGCAATCTCGGAGATGGGGGGTGCTATTGGAGATTTTGTTTCCTCTGATCTCTTCCCCTCACCCTGTCTCCTCTGTCAGGGGAGGCTTCTTCTTATCTCTTCCCCTCACCCGGTCTCCTTCTCTGTCTGGGGAGGCTTACTGTGATCTCTTCCACTCACCCTGTCTTCTCTGCCTGGGGAGGCTTCCTCTGATCTCTTCCCCTCACCCTGTCTCCTTCTCTGTCTGGGGAGGCTTCCTCTGATCTCTTCCCCTCAACATGTCTCCTTCTCTGTCTGGGGAGGCTTCCTCTGATCTCTTCCCCTCACCCTGTCTCCTCTGTCTGGGGAGGCTTCCTCTGATTTCTTCCCCTCACCATGTCTCCTTCTCTGTCTGGGTAGGCATCCTCTGATCTCTTCCCCTCACCCTGTCTCCTTCTCTGTCTGGGGAGGCTTCCTCTGATCTCTTCCCCTCACCCTGTCTCCTTCTCTGTCTGGGGAGGCTTCCTCTGATCTCTTCCCCTCACCCTGTCTCCTTCTCTGTCTGGGGAGGCTTCCTCTGATCTCTTCCCCTCACCATGTCTCCTTCTCTGTCTGGGGAGGTGCTGTTGGAGATTTTTCACTGGAACTCCATCGGTTCGCAATCTTGGAGAAGGGGGGTGCTGTTGGAGATTTTTCACTGGAACTCCATCGGTTCGCAATCTCGGAGATGGGGGGTGCTGTTGGAGATTTTTTGCCGGAAATTCAGCGGTTCAGCACATGTCAGCACATCTTGATTTTCAGAGAAAATCTGGGAGATTTGCCTGTATTCTGGGAGATGCACCCAAATGCGGGAGATTCCCGAATTTCACTAGAGAGTTGGCAGGTATATAGTTACGATTAAAATATTGATACCAGACTAGTTTACACCTGAATATCCATCCACGAAACAACAAACCAAGTGCAGCAGTTATCACCGTTATCTACCTTTGATCTTCCCATGGACCATTTAGTATCTGCTGTTGCCAGTCGTAGCGTGCTAACCCAATATTTCCCAGTCAGCCTCGTAAAGCCAGTGGAATGCACCAGTGGCACCATCTGGAGAGTGGTATGAACATTAAATGAAGGGGCGATCCCCAGCACTGGGGTGGTGTCATACTGTCCCAATGTTAACGTATTAATAATAGATCGATTAATTTGTGTCACCATTGTAGTGTCCCATCCAAAAGGCTGCATGTCATTGCAGATAATTTGAAATGAATGTGACCAGGTGAGGGGGTTATAACCCGATTATTCAGCCGCAATATTACCCAAACCCCATAATAATTTTACAAACATGGTCAGTAATCCTGACCATCCACTACCCTTTTACCCTTAACATTTCATGTAATTTACAGTCTGCCACCGTACCGATAATAGAAACACACTCTAAACAAATAATTGGCTTTACACATGTAAGTGTGCTCAACCATTCGCATGCCTTATATATATATACACAACCATGTAATTTGTGCGGTGATGAAACTTTTCGCCTCCCCCGAGAGGTGAGAGATTATGCACAACCAGATGAACACCACCCAGAAGAAGTACTCATCCGCGCTGATCCGTTTCTTTCGCTATGAAATCAATGAGTCATCTGCCGCTTGTCAAATGACATGCTATGTATTAAAATCTGCTCACATGTCTATTTCCTTTTAATGTTGCCATGGTTTCCATGAACGAGTGTCAGTCGGTGGTGTTAGGTGCATACATCAAGTATAGTTATGTCCCTGCTGACCGTCATTCCAGGTTTAATTGGTCAGTCGGGTTAATTAGTGTTTAGCAGGCAATGTCTGATTGTTTTTTGAAAAATCGTGTGGTGTAATTTCAGCTATATCTGTTCTAACACAAGAATGTCCAGATGCGTTTTATATAAGGAACAACAATTTGTAAATAACATTTGATACATAACAACATTTTACCTGTTTACGAATGTGCACTTTGCCGTTTAGCATGTAAATATGATATTTGAGTCGAATCAGTCAAATTAAACAGATAATGATTAAATTATATATTTTTTTAATTGTAGTTCATTAAAACATATTTGAGCAATCAAGACAGTAGTTTTAATGACATGTAGCAGATGAAAATCTTTGTAGATTGACAGATATTATGTTTGGACTTCGGTTATTGGATTAGAATCTTTGTAGATTGGCATATTTTATGTTTGGGCTGCGATTGTTTTATTTATACAGCTTATCCAGATAATCGATATTGCTCATGCCGAATAACGATTATTTAAAACAGAAAACTCTCTCTGATCTCCTCCGTCAATGACAAAACCCGCATGTATTATGTAATATACAATTTTCAGTCTGCAAATTTTGCCAACAAAAAGTGACATACATATCGCAGTTGCCTTTACCGCATTCCACAGATCAACAACATGACTTTTCAGCACAGGTGCTTCCTACTCTCACTCCCCTCCCCTTCCCTCTTCCGTGGAAACACTGCCTCTCTTGGTGCCAAAAATAATGCAACTTTCATCAAGGGTCGGTGATGAACGTTATCCCAGCCTCAGAGGTATCCCAGTGCTTCCTGTCTCTCTCTCCCAGGCTGGGGAGGAGGGGCAACTTCTCTTGTGGGTGGAGCTCTTTCCCTTAGCCCGGGACAGTTCCCAGGTGCGAGGGAGTCTCCCTGTCTCCTTGTGTCTTTCCCTGTCTGGGGAGGCTTCCTCTTATCTCTTCCCCTCACCCTCTCTCCTCTGTCTATGGAGGCTTCTTCTGATCTCTTCCCGTCACCCGGTCTCCTTCTCTGTCTGGGGAGGCTTACTGTGATCTCTTCCCCTCACCCTGTCTTCTCTGCCTGGGGAGGCTTCCTCTGATCTCTTCCCCTCACCCTGTCTCCTTCTCTGTCTGGGGAGGCTTCCTCTGATCTCTTCCCCTCATCATGTCTCCTTCTCTGTCTGGGGAGGCTTCCTCTGATCTCTTCCCCTCACCCTGTCTCCTCTGTCTGGGGAGGCTTCCTCTGATTTCTTCCCCTCACCATGTCTCCTTCTCTGTCTGGGTAGGCATCCTCTGATCTCTTCCCCTCACCCTGTCTCCTTCTCTGTCTGGGGAGGCTTCCTCTGATCTCTTCCCCTCACCCTATCTCCTTCTCTGTCTGGGGAGGCTTCCTCTGATCTCTTCCCCTCACCCTGTCTCCTTCTCTGTCTGGGGAGGCTTCCTCTGATCTCTTCCCCTCACCCTGTCTCCTTAGGCTTCCTCTGATCTCTTCCCCTCACCCTGTCTCCTTCTCTGTCTGGGGAGGGGAGGCTTCCTCTGATCTCTTCTCCTCACCCTGTCTCGTTCTCTGTCTGGGGAGGCTTCCTCTTATCTCATCCCCTCACCCTGTCTCCCTCTCTGTCTGGGGAGGCTTCCACTGATCTCTTCCCCTCACCCTGTCTCCTTCTCTGTCTGGGGAGGCTTCCTCTGAGCTCTTCCCCTCACCATGTCTCCTTCTCTGTCTGGGGAGACTTCCTCTGATCTCTTCCCCTCACCCTGTCTCTTTCTCTGTCTGGGGAGGCTTCCTGTGATCTCTTCCCCTCACTCTGTCTTCTCTGTCTGGGGAGGCTTCCTCTGATCTCTTCCCCTCACCCTGTCTCCTTCTCTGCCTGGAGAGGCTTCCTCTGATCACTTCCCCTCACCATGTCTCCTTCTCTGTCTGGGGAGGCTTCCTCTGATCTCTTCCCCTCACCATGTCTCCTTCTCTGTCTGGGGAGGCTTCCTCTGATCTATTCCCCTCACCCTGTCTCCTCTCTGTCTGGGGAGGCTTCCTCTGATCTCTTCCGCTCACCATGTCTCCTCTGTCTGGGGAGGCTTCCTCTGATCTCTTCCCCTCACCCTGTCTCCTTCTCTGTCTGGGGAGGCTTCCTCTGATCTCTTCCCCTCACCATGTCTCCTTCTCTGTCTGGGTAGGCTTCCTCTGATCTCTTCCCCTCACCCTGTCTCCTCTGTCTGGGGAGGCTTCCTCTGATCTCTTCCCCTCACCCTGTATCCTTCTCTGTCTGGGGAGGCTTCCTCTGATCTCTTCCCCTCACCCTGTCTCCTTCTCTGTCTGGGGAGGCTTCCTCTGATCTCTTCCCCTCACCCTGTCTCCTTCTCTGTCTGGGGAGGCTTCCTCTGATCTCTTCCCCTCACCATGTCTCCTTCTCTGTCTGTGGAGGCTTCCTCTGATCTCTTCCCCTCACCATGTCTCCTTCTCTGTCTGGGTAGGCTTCCTCTGATCTCTTCCCCTCACCCTGTCTCCTTCTCTGTCTGGGGAGGCTTCCTCTGATCTCTTCCCCTCACCATGTCTCCTTCTTTGTCTGGGGAGGCTTCCTCTGATCTCTTCTCCTCACCCTGTCTCCTTCTCTGTCTGGGTAGGCTTCCTCTGGTCTCTTCCCCTCACCCTGTCTCCTTCTCTGTCTGGGGAGGCTTCCTCTGATCTCTTCCCCTCACCATGTCTCCTTCTTTGTCTGGGGAGGCTTCCTCTGATCTCTTCCCCTCACCCTGTCTCCTTCTCTGTCTGGGGAGGCTTTCTCTGATCTCTTCCCCTCACCCTGTCTCCTTCTCTGTCTGGAGAGGCTTCCTCTGATCTCTTCCCCTCACCCTGTCTCCTTCTCTGTCTGGGGAGGCTTCCTCTGATCTCTTCCCCTCACCATGTCTCCTTCTCTGTCTGGAGAGGCTTCCTCTGATCTCTTCCCCTCACCCTGTCTCCTTCTCTGTCTGGGGAGGCTTCCTCTGATCTCTTCCCCTCACAGCTCCCTGGGAGTTGCTGTGTTTCACTTGTCTGTTGGTCCACCGTGAGGTTGGTTAGTGGCATGAAATTATAGGCTATAGTTTATGTCTTGTACATAGGTATATATACCAAAACATTGATACACCCAAGTACATACATGTAACTTAAAAAGTATATAACATGCACATATACTCTCTCTCTCATGCACACAAGCACACGCATGCACGCACGTGCACAAGCACACACAATCAGACTTCCCAGAAAAGTACAAAATGGTGTTGGATAGAACAGATCTGCCAGGGAGTGAAATGCTTTGAGCAGTCCTAAAGGCTAGATACCTTGCTTTATAAGAACTTTCTCTTACAAATGTACGCACGCACGCACGCACGCACGCACGCACGCACACACACACACACACACCAACACACTGACGCACGCATGCGCACAAGTGCACACACACACACAAGGTGACACTCATCCACTACCCCTTGGCTGCTCATCTAATACTAATATTTAATTACTGAGTCAGCTGCAATGACTGCAGGTCCTGCTGGGAAGGCTGAGTGATAATCCAGTGCTGTGTTTTTACAGCTGTCACCTCTTAGTGCCACACCAGGTCCCCTGGTAGCTCCCAAGGCCACAAGTCTGCTGTCAGCTTCTAACTGTGCAGATGGCACAGCCCCACAAGTCCGTTTTTACTGAAGAACCTGCAGACAACTTACATACTGTCTACACGCTCTCGCCGCAGAATAATTAGATTTTGCCATGGCCGGACAACTCCGGGAGACGGCATTGTGGAGAGCGGCGACTGAATAATTGCGTAGGTTTAATTTGAAAGGCCCGTGCTAAGTCGCTGTCGCCAGCTGTCCAGGATTAGGGGAGAATTGTTGTCAACCTGGCTTTGGAGGAGACTGGGGAGATGGTTTTATGTTTCATCAACCTTTGTTGGATCTCATTGACAGTTGGGAGGTTTCTGCCGGACACGATGGTGTTTTATCAATTTGTGTGGGGCATGTTGGTCTAGCTGTTAGAGAATCGGTCTCAATTGACAGGTGCAGGTTTCCAAGTATCCCTTCTACCATTTCGAAACTTGAGCAGTTTTCGTTTCCCATATGTTTTTGGAAATTTTACAAAACGTCCGTATCTTTTAAAATCTGATAAAATCTGCCTTATAAAATCTATTGGTCCCTTCTATTGCTATCTCATGTCTTTTTAGAGGGTGTGAAATCTCACACAACAAAACGGGAAAAACAGAATTGTTTCGATAGAGCTACATAAACCCATGCTAGCTCTGTATTAGCTGCTGCTAAAACGCTATCTCTAGTAATGGAGTAGGCAGCACGAGCACCTCGTCAATGGGGGATTCTGATGTTACATAAAATCACTCATAATTATTACTATTTCATGAGCAACAAAATTAGATTTTCCGCAAGGAACGAATGTATTCTGCCAATTTTCTAGTGAGCTACAAAATGAAATTTTCTCTAATAAGCAGAAGCAATCTGCCAATTTCATAATGAGTTACAAAATGAAATTTTCTGGAAGAAAGGAAAGTGTTCTGCCAATTTAAAAAACGCTACAAAATTAGATTTAATGTAAGAAAAGAAGTTGTTCTGCCAATTATTTTAATGAGCAAGAAAATTAGATTTTTCTGTTAGAAAATAAGATACGAGTATTTTGTCAATTGATTAATGAGCTAGAAAATCGGGAGGTTTTCTGTAAAAAATGAAGATATTTTGCTCATTTTAGAAGCATTAGAAACTTAGAAGGTTTTTCTGGCATTCTGCCAATTTTGTGCGAGTTACCAAATTATGAGATTGGCTTGAAAAGATGGTATTCTACCAGTTTATTTATCATTGATTGTATTACTTATAGCTCATAAACGTCTCATTTTATGTACCGAATTGTAGTCTCGCTTAACCGACTCTCGCCTGGCTGCGTGACTTCGTCAGAACGATAGTCTGGCTCTGAATGGCCCTTCTGAATGTTATGCCATGAGAGCTGCCACCTAGTGAATATGCATGTGATTAAAAGGCATTAAACTACGAAAAAAGTTTAATGTCACTTTATTTTTTGTGTGACATGTTTCAATATAAATTTAGTGTTGAATAGTTGTTATAGTATAGTATTATCTGATAAAAGTGTATCCTTATTTAATTTGTTATTTCATAGTTGGCCAATCATCGTCTCTACCCGAATCTGGGGTAAAGCCCCCTACCGGTAACATTGGCTGGAACTTAATAATCCAGGCAGTTGTTATGGGACAATGCTGCCACCTCACGGCGCCTCGATAATCTATTGAAAATCCATGGTCAAACAGTAGTGCAAATTACCGTCACATCCTAAATGAATGTAACACAATTCATGATGAGTCTGCATATGACATTCAACGTGTGTGGCAGGCTAGTGTATCAAACGAAACAATATCTAATGTGAATGTTTTATACAAAATGTTAGAAATCAAAAATGTGGTTTTAAGATAGGCACTATTTTAAACGATGGTGTTGTCTGCCATATTATTATTATGGAAATTACTGTATTTTAAAGAATATACAATTGCCATTCTCAATGTGTGAAAATAAAGATTTTATTTTATATGCACACGAGACAAAAATAGCTGTCCAGGTCGTGTTCCATAAATTTGATGCTTTTGCTAGAAATGCTTATAATCTTATATTTTGACGTACAGTTTATTTTCCACAACAAACAATCCAAAACTGGTCATATACGTGCATCTACAAACCCATAGTTAAAAAAACAATAGACCATATGCCTCAGTTTTTTCCAATAAATCAAAAACTACTGAAACATTTTGACAATTGAGGTATCATTATAAAGCTCGTAGTCTGTGGAATCCAAAAAGGTACAAAACTCCATTTCACATTTTTGTGACTTTAATAATACCCGTTTTGCAGTGGCAGATTACATATGAATAGATGTACATTTTGCCATGGCGACATCGTCCGCACTTAGATGAAATGCTGTGTTTTCGCTGTTACAGTTTTGCTGACAGACCGGTGATGAAGACGAACGACAGATCAACTGGTGCACTCAAAGGCAGGTGGACATCAAGTAAGGATACCGGTAAGTCCCTCAATATCACTTATAACTGCATCGTCTGATCCCTTCGTCCGCGACACAGCAGGGTAATGTGAAAGCAATGGCCAGTGAAAGACGGATGCTGCTTTCTAAGCTACGTAAGAAATGTGGCTGAACTCGGAAACGTTACTTTGATTAATTGAGTTTATTCAGTAAAATTATATATCTCTATTAAGGTATAAAACTCGTCATGTAAGTCACGTCCGTATACGGGAACACAGTTGAAAGCCCCGTCTTAGCTTGCTCTGTTTTGTGTGGCTATGGTTATAGGAATATCAGATATATGGAACAGTTTGATCAAGTTCAGACATGTTCCTTATATCGAGAAGCCATTGTCTGTTTCTAGAGATCTACCATCTGTAAAATAAAGGTGTCAAGTAATGTATATTATTTCAGGTAATAGACGGGTTGTGAGACACTCAGGGATAGGAACACTCAGTCATAAAGTCTTGGTTTCCAAACTTCAATTTCTACTCTTTGTATCATTGCTTATAGGCATTGTAGGCTTCAGTGCACAAAATATGTTGTGCACTTGTAGCAGCATGGCTGATTGCTTCCCACTGTCCCAGTAAATGTCATATGTATTGTGCCCGTGGAATGAATAAGGCTGTAGGATATAACGTGAAAACTACTTAGCTTTCTCCAAAAAGATCAGAAAAGTGTTAAGTTAAGAAAACTTAATTTACATTGTAAACAAGATGTTTAATATAATAAATAAATAATAAATGTACACATAACTTTTCCAGAGGTCATCCAATCAATGTTTCATTTCCAAATGAATGAAAATATAACAAAATAGCAAAATTTAATGAAGTAAGATAATATTTCAATATCTTAAAGGGGGAAATTGAAAGTATAATACTTTTCGGACACACTCATTTAGCACTAGCAATGTGGCTATTAGAAGTAGGAAATATGTCTGAATTTCGGAAGATTAATGAGCTAGAAAATTGAGGACTCATGGAGTTGGTGTATATCTCTAAACCCACTAGTACAAAACACTTCTGCCTTAGTCCTGCATATTGTATATCGCTGTTTAGAGAATAGCATAATTAAACTATGCAATTTATATCATCGTAAGACAAAAAAGGCACAAACCAAATAATTACATTTCAAATTCCAAAGAGGAACATAATCATGTTATTTGCCGCCAGATGGTAGCACTGCAAAAAATTAACTGCAGAATTGATCTTATAGTATTCACTGTGTGGCGCCACGAGTCTACTTGTGCTTATTTTTGTATTCGGTAGGTGGCGACTGCGTGGCAACTTTGGATAAATTAATGTATTGCAGTGTGGCGCCACCAGGCATGATAATTGTTATTGCATTCACCAGATGGCGGCACTGTATTGGTTGTTGCACATGGTCCAGTAAATGCCAGCCCAAACTGTACCGTGCTTGTTCCACGCATTACTACTATTGATCTTCTTTTATGTACACATGCTTGTAAGACAATAATACATTTGTGTCATTTCTTTATATTCTAAATACATAACACAGATAATACAAATTACCATTTGCGTACAAAACGGTTTGGTCAAATAATTTCCTAAATTATATACTTTTGTTGTTTGTGGAAACAACTATGTGAACAGTTTATATGATATTATATTATACAAGTAGAGTAACCTTTAAAACAATTACTCTTATGGATAAAAGCTAAAAAAGAGGAATGTTGCAGTGCATTTTACTCTATTGGTTGAACAACATAGGTTATCCTACTTGGAATACAAGTAAATTAACCTTTTCAGTGAGCCGATTCAGCCAAATACCAGTGTTACCAAGAAATGCCACGCAGCCGATTACGCCAGTTTCATTTTGCAACATGTACTGGCATTGGCTGGTGTCTAACACCATTTTAAACTGACCAATAAGATTGCTCATTACAAAAGGGATTTGTTCAACTGCTGGTTTTATACTTAGAATTGCGCTAGTTTGACAGTGAAAGTAAACCGGAAGTCGTAACCAAAAACGAAATTCCATATGTTTACCGTGCAAAATGCGTCGGATGACAGAGTAAGCACATATATTAGTGAAAGTAAATTATGTCGTGTCATCTGACCTGACTATTACATTTTTTGAACTAATTAGAAAATTATCTGTCCTTTCAGGAAATGGATAGTTTATTTGGTGATATCTGAACACTAAGCGCATTAAAATACAAGTTTAGAACAGCGTGCAAGTCTCAAAAATGGCTTGGCACTTCTTGTATGTCAGCACAATTTTGGCTTGCCCTGAAACGGTTAACTAATTTAAATAATTACTTTATGCTAGAAAAGGAATGTTGTAGTGATTTTACTTATAATCCATACATATATCATTCATTTCTACGTTCTCATGTTATAGCAGCTCTGTAAGACCCCTATTGTCAATTCTGAATTGCCAGATCGTTATAGCGGTGGCACTCTATAATACCACCACCATTATAATATGCACCATATCGATACAGTACAATTCATTTATGTTTACTTAAATATATTATATGTGAGATGTTCTAGTTACCATTCTTAAATTGTGTGGTTTTCCTTGATGATAATTAAATCTTTTTACATAACAAATTGTATTTGAGATGAGACACCAAATGCAGAAATTAAGATCTGCTTATAATACAGTGTTATTTTGTCGAGCTTTACTTATCGCAGCAACTGAAACATTTCCGTGGCGATGTGGCACATCATTTAGACTAAACAGCCAACTGGTCCGCAGAGCCATTTGGTGGTTATGTTTCTTAATGAGGGCACCATTGAAGTCCTGCTTTATCGGACACAGAAGATCAGCAACGATCAGAATAATCACATCAGTGAATGCGATAGTACTTCTAGAACCTGTCAGACTTTGTCTCAGGCGACAACTGATCACGCGCAGACTATGGTAATCGCATCGTCCACTAATTGTGAGTTATCTCCTCTGTGCGACGCAGACGTTCTGAGCGCACCAGATTAATCCACGCGAACACGTTCGACTTGTTTGCACAAAACCTTTTTGATGGGTTCCTCATAAAAATCCCAGCTGATTCATTTCCGATCAATCTAGGATGTAATAATTTAGCCGTACGAGCAGTCAATGCCGATTGGGGTGGGAGTGATGCTAGCAACCATAAATTCAGTTGACTCGATTGGTTTCTATGTTGGATGGTTTTGATTGGAAGTTCTTGGTTTTGAAACAGTGTAGCAGCCGGAATATGTTAGTAACTTTTTCTGATAAACATTTATATAATTGTTAACTTGTAGAAATTATTAGTAAAATAACTTGTGACATGGCAAGCATGCAGCTGTGTGTGTGTGATAGAGAGGAACTTGTGACATGGCAAGCATGCAGCTGTGTGTGTGTGATACAGAGGAACTTGTGACATGGCAAGCATGCAACTGTGTGTGTGTGATAGAGAGGAACTTGTGACATGGCAAGCATGCAGCTGTGTGTGTGTGATAGAGAGGAACTTGTGACATGGCAAGCATGCAGCTGTGTGTGTGTGATACAGAGGAGGAACTTGTGACATGGCAAGCATGCAGCTGTGTGTATGTGATAGAGAGGAACTTGTGACATGGCAAGCATGCAGCTGTGTGTATGTGATAGAGAGGAACTTGTGACATGGCAAGCATGCAGCTGTGTGTGTGTGATACAGAGGAACTTGTGACATGGCAAGCATGCAGCTGTGTGTGTGTGATAGAGAGGAACTTGTGACATGGCAAGCATGCAGCTGTGTGTATGTGATAGAGAGGAACTTGTGACATGGCAAGCATGCAGCTGTGTGTATGTGATAGAGAGGAACTTGTGACATGGCAAGCATGCAGCTGTGTGTGTGTGATACAGAGGAACTTGTGACATGGCAAGCATGCAGCTGTGTGTATGTGATAGAGAGGAACTTGTGACATGGCAAGCATGCAGCTGTGTGTGTGTGATACAGAGGAACTTGTGACATGGCAAGCATGCAGCTGTGTGTATGTGATAGAGAGGAACTTGTGACATGGCAAGCATGCAGCTGTGTGTGTGTGTGTGATACAGAGGAACTTGTGACATGGCAAGCATGCAGCTGTGTGTGTGTGATACAGAGGAACTTGTGACATGGCAAGCATGCAGCTGTGTGTGTGTGTGATACAGAGGAACTTGTGACATGGCAAGCATGCAGCTGTGTGTGTGTGATACAGAGGAACTTGTGACATGGCAAGCATGCAGCTGTGTGTGTGTGATAGAGAGGAACTTGTGACATGGCAAGCATGCAGCTGTGTGTATGTGATAGAGAGGAACTTGTGACATGGCAAGCATGCAGCTGTGTGTGTGTGATACAGAGGAACTTGTGACATGGCAAGCATGCAGCTGTGTGTATGTGATAGAGAGGAACTTGTGACATGGCAAGCATGCAGCTGTGTGTGTGTGATACAGAGGAACTTGTGACATGGCAAGCATGCAGCTGTGTGTGTGTGATAGAGAGGAACTTGTGACATGGCAAGCATGCAGCTGTGTGTATGTGATAGAGAGGAACTTGTGACATGGCAAGCATGCAGCTGTGTGTGTGTGTGATACAGAGGAACTTGTGACATGGCAAGCATGCAGCTGTGTGTGTGTGATAGAGAGGAACTTGTGACATGGCAAGCATGCAGCTGTGTGTGTGTGATACAGAGGAACTTGTGACATGGCAAGCATGCAGCTGTGTGTGTGTGATAGAGAGGAACTTGTGACATGGCAAGCATGCAGCTGTGTGTGTGTGATAGAGAGGAACTTGTGACATGGCAAGCATGCAGCTGTGTGTATGTGATAGAGAGGAACTTGTGACATGGCAAGCATGCAGCTGTGTGTGTGTGATACAGAGGAACTTGTGACTTGGCAAGCATGCAGCTGTGTGTATGTGATAGAGAGGAACTTGTGACATGGCAAGCATGCAGCTGTGTGTGTGTGTGTGATACAGAAGAACTTGTGACATGGCAAGCATGCAGCTGTGTGTGTGTGATACAGAGGAACTTGTGACATGGCAAGCATGCAGCTGTGTGTGTGTGTGATACAGAAGAACTTGTGACATGGCAAGCATGCAGCTGTGTGTGTGTGATACAGAGGAACTTGTGACATGGCAAGCATGCAGCTGTGTGTGTGTGATACAGAGGAACTTGTGACATGGCAAGCATGCAGCTGTGTGTATGTTATACAGAGGAACTTGTGACATGGCAAGCATGCAGCTGTGTGTGTGATACAGAGGAACTTGTGACATGGCAAGCATGCAGCTGTGTGTATGTGATAGAGAGGAACTTGTGACATGGCAAGCATGCAGCTGTGTGTGTTTGTGATACAGAGGAACTTGTGACATGGCAAACATGCAGCTGTGTGTGTGTGATACAGAGGAACTTGTGACATGGCAAGCATGCAGCTGTGTGTGTGTGTGATACAGAGGAACTTGTGACATGGCAAGCATGCAGCTGTGTGTGTGTGATAGAGAGGAACTTGTGACATGGCAAGCATGCAGCTGTGTGTATGTGATAGAGAGGAACTTGTGACATGGCAAGCATGCAGCTGTGTGTATGTGATACAGAGGAACTTGTGACATGGCAAGCATGCAGCTGTGTGTATGTGATAGAGAGGAACTTGTGACATGGCAAGCATGCAGCTGTGTGTGTGTGATACAGAGGAACTTGTGACATGGCAAGCATGCAGCTGTGTGTATGTGATAGAGAGGAACTTGTGACATGGCAAGCATGCAGCTGTGTGTGTGTGATACAGAGGAACTTGTGACATGGCAAGCATGCAGCTGTGTGTGTGTGATACAGAGGAACTTGTGACATGGCAAGCATGCAGCTGTGTGTGTGTGATAGAGAGGAACTTGTGACATGGCAAGCATGCAGCTGTGTGTATGTGATAGAGAGGAACTTGTGACATGGCAAGCATGCAGCTGTGTGTGTGTGATACAGAGGAACTTGTGACATGGCAAGCATGCAGCTGTGTGTGTGTGATAGAGAGGAACTTGTGACATGGCAAGCATGCAGCTGTGTGTATGTGATAGAGAGGAACTTGTGACATGGCAAGCATGCAGCTGTGTGTATGTGATAGAGAGGAACTTGTGACATGGCAAGCATGCAGCTGTGTGTATGTGATAGACAGATATCTGCTTGCATTTACATACAAATATGAATGTGAATATGCACATGACATGACACATACACATATTACACGTGTGTTGATACAGCATGCATTTACTCACAGATATGCATGCACATACAAACACTTGCACCCATGCACACATACACCACACATGCACTCACACATGCACATACACCCACACGCACACATTCACAGATGCACTCATGCATATATGCATACACACAAACACCCGCAAACACAAGCATGCACACTATCACACACATGCACGCACGCACGCACGCACAATGCACACACTAACATGTACTAATGCACACACATACAGATGCAAACGTGCACAGACTCACGCACACATGCACGCACGCAGCTGGTAGAGTTTCCGAACAATTACCGTCTCCGTGCGTAATCATACTGTCTGCTGCCTTTGTGGCCGAAGCTAATATAAATATCTTGCATTTGCCTCCGGTTTGCTAAAAAATTAATTTGCCTCTGTGTTGATTTGATATATCACCGCAGCCGTCGCTCTGTTCGAGTGACCTTTTCCAGCTTCCCCGGTGTAACCTCTGGGTTACGTTTCCATGGTAACACGCATGAGCCAGTGCTGGGATGCGCCACTTGTGAAAAAGTTAATAATTCTGCGACTGTCGTCTGAATACCAATTGTGTCGTCTCTTGGTATACCCACTGTTCTTCACAAAAGGCGTTGACACTCTTGTGCACTTTAACCACATAGGCTCCCGCACTTAAATAAAACCTATCCATCAATACACTGCTTTCACCAGTGACATTTTCCAGATAGCTGTTTTACTTTACAGTTGTTAAGTATTATTAATTACATTTTAGTTAATTTATTATTATTGACATAGATGTGAAATAAAATAAAAAAAATTGATGTTTAAGTATTATTATTTTAAATCTGATATTTAATTACATATATTTACTGTAAAAAAAATTAAACTGTGCTGTGAAGAACATTGTTATCATTATTTTGACATAAAATTTGCAATGGGCATATCACAGCCACAAATAAAAAGTTTACGTTGATTCAAAATTCTTTAACTTTGCATTCCTCTCACCAAACAGCTGTTCCTGTGGTTTGTTTTTTCGTTACACCATACACGTAAATATACAGGGACCAAACAGTTCTAACTAAGAATGCATGTTTGTCAGCACATTTCTGGGGGAAACTAACACAATTTACTGTAGTCTCTCGAACAAAATGTTCAGATAAGAGATTACTCCGTTAACTGATTTTGTGCATACCAGGTAGTTTATTTATTTTATTATTTTTAAACAAAATATGTTTACAGTGCCCTGCTACTCCATGCAGAGCAAATGGGCAACATATGTTTTTTATAGTTAATAACAGTATAAATAGTCACTGTGATATTTGTGATCACAAAGAGGAACAATGCGTATGTCTACGTTGTGCCTCTTTATATACCCCACAAACACGAGAGTGAGTGTTTACACAAAACCTTAAACAAATTGTAATTTTTCAGCCATACTCGATAATGTTTCAAAATAATGAAATTTCAAAATAAATTCTCTTTTCTCTACCAAGATGCATTTCTAGGTTCAAATTTAATTTGTGTAGTCGTTACATTAATAAAAGAGTATACTAAACAAGCAAACTTATAAATGAAATAGCAATTTTGTTTGTCAACTTCTTAACGTACACTGTTTCTCTTTATGCATGCGAGGCGATATTCTCATGTTTTTTGTTTCATAAAGTTGCTCTTAACCAATCAAGCTGTGGCATGGGCCACTGGACAGATCTGTCATTAGTTTCCATTAAAAGTGGGATTGTTGCTTCCGAATTGTTGATTTTTGACCCTTGTAGCACCATTTTAAAATGCCAAGCATGCGTTTGCCGTTTGATTTGTCTCCTGCCCCGATCAAGTCCTGCCAGCCTGGATTACGTTTGTGGAATTACTTGAATACTAAGAGCCTTATTGCTAGTTGGTCTTGGTTAGTCATTGTCGGGACCGCCCAGTTGTTACATCCTCAGGGAGCATCCGTTGAGCAGCTTAATTTGTTTTTTATTCCTGGCCATGGACTCTAAGAAATTGCTTCCAGCTTTAGAACATTGTTGTGTCTGCTCCGTTAAACATATTGACAAGTTCCCCCACAAATTATGTTAAGACATAAAAATAATAAATTAGGCATTTATTACGCACTGAATATACAGGTAAAATCCTGCTCAAAGGTTCTATAACATAGTTAAATAGGTCAATATATGAAGAAATGTCTGTCAATTAAAAATTTGGTTTCATTAAAAATTGTAACCAATAATATTAGTCTTAGTATTGAAAAGTAATCTGGCTCCAATAATAAAGGTATCCTGTAATCTTACTCTTGATATTTGTAAATAAGCTGGCTCCAATAATAATGGTAAACAATTATATTGCTCTTGATATTTGTAAATAAATTGGCGCCAGCAATGAGAAACAAGTATCTTTCTCTTGACAGTTGAAAATAATCTACTTAAATATTACTGTAATAATGGTAAACAATAATACTGTTCTTAATATTTAAAAATAACCCATAACAGATAAGCAATAATCTTCCAATTGATGTTTAAAAATAGTCTGGCTACACTAATAACGATAAACAATAATATTGTTGATGATATTTGAAAATAATCTTGCTCCAATAATAAATACAAACAATAATCGTACTCTTCGTATTTGAGAAATTCTTGCTGAAAAGAAAAGCTTTCAATGGCCACTACATCACTAAGAGATGCTGCAGCAGACTGACACACTGATGCCTAATTAATTAATTAACATGTCTAATCAGCAGAACAGGCCCCCTGGAAGATGACAGTCTGTGTGGGGGGACAGGTGTGTTAGGTTGCCATGACAACGGGATGTTGCATCCATGACTGTGGGATGTGTAGTATTGTTTTCTAGCATCCTTGCTTTATATGACAGGCGTGGATGTCACAATGGACTTGTCACTTGGAAGTGTCAATAGCTAATTAGAGTTCCTGTGAAGTAATTCTAGTGTAGCGATGGTCGTTTTGGTAGGCTAAATGTCTTGAAAGATGTATTCAGTCATTATATTCGTTCTGTAAGAACTTCTGCTGCCACTAAAATGAAAATTAGATCAACACATTTAAGATAGTTTAGCTATGTTCAGTAGTGAAAATTGAGAGTATGGTATGATAATATTACACATTTGACATTGCCTTTGTTATAGTATGAAGATCCATTAAGTAATCAGGTTATATTATGAATCTTGTATATAACTTAGTGTATCTCTCATTAGAGACTCAGAGCAGACATAATGAACTTGACATTTTTTTAACCTTGAAGAAATGACCAAGAGGGTCACAAGATCTTCATCAAGCACAGCAATTTCCGATCCTGAATCGTGACTAGATTTTGGGAGCAGGATCATCATCACACCCGCGGCTGCACAAACATTCGTGTTCACAAGTACAACCTGGCCTTAGGCCAGCGCACATTTGCTTATAGGGGTGCGAAACTATGGGACGCTATCCCGGAATCTACACAGAATGCCAATAGTGTAGATACCTTTAAAACAGTCTTTTTAAAATTTCTCAAGAAGGATGTATACAATAGTTTGCACTTTTCAATTTATATGCCTGAATGAGTATTTATTTTAAATGATGATTTGTTTTAATTCATTCATCTTGATCTTATTGACTATTATTATTGACTTTAATCTTTCTAGAACTGGTAAATGTATTCATGATGTTGTTTTATTTGTAGTGTCATATTAATCAGTTATTATTTAATTTATTGTTATTTATTTTATTTATTATTATTTATATTTTTATTGTTGTGAATTGTATATTTTATAAAAGCTGTGTAAACGTTGATGTAAGAATGTAGTGTGAGATGGCCCATTGAAAATCACGATATAACGTGACATGGTCACCATCATTAAATAAAGCTTTTACTTACTTACTATCACAGATTTGTCATGTTTTTTAAAAAGAACTAATATACTGGTTGATGCCAAAGTGTTGCCATGGGATCATAGAATTCAAGTTGTATGCGAAATCTTAACAAATTCTAGATACTATTACAGGGAGGTTACCACTTCTAGAAATTATTAGCAGGAAGTTTGCAGAATCAGTTGTACTTTGTCCTAGTTTGTCCAGGAAAGTGGGAACAAGCCAATGTCAAATCAATAAGTGCCAATAATATATAAGCAATAAATGTCAATACATTTTTTTTACAAAATGAACATTTTGTATACAATTTTTTTGTAATATCCGTATATCTTCAACATATGCATTCTAGTATTAAGAACAATGATAATGGCAGATTCTTCGCATCGGAAGATCAATAAGGAAGTCTTTGTCCCTGGGGATGGCAACATGCCTTCTGGTGGATGTAAAGGCCTAATCTGGACTAGCAGGCTCTGGAGCAGGTTGGAGACAAATGTATAGTTGGCCGGATGTTTCCTGAACAAGAACAATATATTTTAAACAAATGTTAATCAGTGAGAAATGGACATTACCCCATTACATTTGTTCTATTGTTATATAACATTCATTTCATTAAGTTAACTAAACTTAAACTAACCTCCCCCCGGGTTATCCAATCAAATGTTTTCATCTAGCACATATGCCCCTAGGATGTCTAAAGAGCATCATGTAACATCTTCGTCTCTCTCCGGTTGTTTATAAGCGCGTGGCATTACGTCTGCCTACTAGGCGGTTGGCAAATGTTGTTGAATCCAAGGAATGTTTACTCGTAATCATATCTATTGTGCTGTGTCTTGCAGTGCAGCTAAACAAACAGCGAGACAGAAACACCATTGCAAATGTTACACCTTGCTGATTGCATCTGGCTGCCTGAGTCCTGGTCACCTTTGTCCGAATGGAATGTCCAGCCTTGGTTCACCTGCCTGGTCAATTTACCCTCTAAACAATATCGCTGAAATAGACACCTCCAAGCAGACAACAAGGCTAATTCCCCTGGGTGCGCTGACCTTTTGCACCCTTGCTGATGAGCCAAATGACAGAAATTGATCCACTTTGGCAAGTCTGTTGCAGATATCAATCATATCAGTGGCTCGATTAAATGGCTTCTTTCAGTTGGTGGGAGAAAAATGATTTAATTTCCCTAGAAACACAGCCCCGTCATGGCTTCTTGTGTTGCTAACTGGCAGAGTTATCTAACTTATCAAATTGCTAGAATTGGAATTTCCACAAGCGGGTGATTTCATTTGATGCCTCCAGATTTACCTTTTGGATAACCAAGATGAAACGCCAGCTTAAAGTCTATGATGTAATCTTTCTAAAATCAATGAATATTTAATTATGTATGCAATTGATGGGTAATTTGGTTAAATGTTGAACGGTTCTGCAGCCTGTACAATCTAATTAATGCAGGTCATTAATATAAATTTTAATTAACTTTTCAGTGACAGTGTTTAGTTAATAAAATAATGAAAAATTCTTTCACATAAAATATGTTAGTAACCAGGTGTACACATTCTAAAGGTAAAGTTACAGTTCTCACCCTTATAGCATTACCAACTTATGGGAAAAGCATTAAGCCATGGTGTAATTACTACATAAAAGCCCACAGAATGTGATAACTTTCTATACACCAAGTAATCATTTGCACAGCTGAGTGAACTGGAGTATTGTGGAATGAACAAAGATTAAGAACCTCTAATGTATTGGCAATAGAGGACTTGAACTTGAGACAGTTAGCCGACAGTCTGCCGCTCTACCACACAAAGCCGCACATCCAACAGTGTTTTGTGCATTCTTCAAACAGTCAGATATTTGCATCTAAATTTGCTGAAAAGCTGTGGACTGCATACAATCTATCTATGCTTATTTACGAGCTTATTTGGGACCGAAGCAATGCTGTATTCTGTCTGATAGATATGCAGCAAGCATGCGAATTAGACATTTTTTATTGTGCCACGAACGGGATGAGAAACAAAATGTACTTCCTATGTTGTGTGGAACACAGGATGTGACAGTAACATGTGAATGATTATAACTGATTTTAGTTGCATGAATGTATGTATAAAAGTATATCCTAACTAAGATTTTGTGATAACCATAATCATTTTGTAAGTCAACCATTGCATGTCGCGGGCAGTTAAGTAGGAAATATTGGTAAGAAATGTGAGTACAGACGACTTCAAATACGATTGTGATTATTATCAATGTGATATTAGTTAATGGCAAGGTTCAATGGAAAAATATCTCGCATTTACATTAATGTAAGTTGAGACATTTTTCCTTTTAAAATGAATGTTGCTAAAACTACCTAATATTCACTATGACCTGTTAGTATGTTTATAAAAAAATTGTCTGTACTTTTGGTGACCTCATAAAACAACTATGACATATTTAACTTTTGGTGAAGGATTAATTCAACTGATTTTACAGTTCACTGCTGTTATTAATGGGTGCAATCTTGTGAAGTGATGGTGAGTCAAGCCAAGAAGCAAACCACCACTTTAGTTGATTGGCGCTAAATTTAAGCTATGCAATGGGGCTTTCACAAGCTACCACATATAAAGACCAAAATAATTTCTTTCGATGCATTCTTTTAATAAACAGATTGCATACGTTGCTAGTCTAATATTCACAGACTACACATTTTGACATAAAAGAACCTGATTCGTGATGGGAAAACAAGCTGAAGAAGCAGCTTTTATAACAAACGAATGCACTCTTATTAAACAACTATGCATATTTATTTATAAAATATTATGCACTAGAGATTTGACCACAAACCACTCTTGACTTGTGACAGGCCAAACCAATTGATGATGGCATCTTACTGCCACCCAAGTCAAAAGATGAGGAGGACTTGTAAACTTAGAGACTGATGTCTGTCTCCGAATGGAAGAAGTAATTTACCCGAGGGCTTGCAGAATCTTGCAAAGGAAACCATGGTGGGAACGTCCCTCGCTGAGAACACAACGCCACCAAACAGCTGGAGTTTCTTCAAGTGTAATCCGTGTTTCTTTTAATTCGCCCCTACATGTGACTTGTGCCTTGGCCTCGGGCATGGAATACCACCCACACAGGACGTCGTGAATACCCAGGTTTGAAGCTGTGTACACGGGTATATCGTTTGATGGTGATGATCATTTCTTGGTGTGGCGTGGTGCCCAATGTTTCCCAGAGTCCTGTGGGCTGACAAGGCTGTGGTATCCACAGGAAGTGCAGCTGGACATATCATAGATGTGTACTTGGGTCTGCAGTCCAGATCAGTTTACCTTTAATTGACAAGTTGATTAATTAGCTTCAGATTGGGTGAATCATTAGATTTAGATGTATAGATGGTTTTGCCTAACATTTTGGGTTTGGGTGACTTATCATGGGGTGCTTATGAGGGGTGTGGTTCATGAGTCACGTGGTATGCCTGACTGTAGTCTCATGCTGAGGAACAAGTAGTATGAATTACTGAATCAGTGGTGGATGTTTTCATTGAACACTGATTGTACTGGTCATGGTAAATGTACCAATCGTTTTTAATCATAAAATCATGTTAATAGAGTATAAACTATAACAAATAGTTTAAGATTTTGGCTACCGAAATTTAAAAATATAAATTCACTATTTTCTGTTTATGAGTATTGACTTTCCCATTCTGGGTGCAATGCAAACACGATATTCTGGGGGAAAGAACAGTAAATTATAGTTTTAAATTGTGGTACTTTGAAACACATTTGCATATGCAATATGTTAGAATAGATGTTGTTTATACCGTCTGGTATCATTTTGCGACAAACAAATTATTAAATGTTGTATCTTTAATCATTTTAATAATGCGTTGATGTAACAAATATTTTACTGTGGCCATGTCAATTCAAACATCTGTGGAAATATAATTCCATCTTCTAGACATTATCCGTCCAGTCAGGATTAAGCCATCTTTATCATGACATGCTTTCTGTCGAGTATTGTGTCTAATACACTAGAATTTGTTTATCAATTTCACTCATCCTATATGTATAATTAATACCAACATCTGTAGGGCATGGAATGTGAAAGTTGTGGGAGTTCTGTGATATTCCCACTCGCCAACTTATATATTAAAAACAATTGCACATAGAATCTAATAAAAACATTGACTGTGTTCCTAATATCAAGGGTATCAGCAAATGACATCTGTTGCTACTACTTACATCAGTGTGGTCTGCAATGTTTGGCTCGTTCTGTCATCACAACAATATTAGAAACATAATCTACTGGTAAACCAGTGGTCTAGCAGGATCATACATCTCGGTGCTGACATATGTGATGGGTGCCTGACAGCCCAATGAAATACAACACTTGAGAGGCAAGCTGACGTCAGTGATACATATCCATGATATTAGGCCACTGGACAGCATTGAGCAGAACTCGCACAGACAAACAGCATCCAAATTATGCAAATGAGTTCTTTTAGACATATCCAAGACGTGAATTTTTACCTTGTAGAGGCTTTCGTCTGTGTAGCACAAAAACTTCTTCAGTACAGAAGTACAGTACAGAAGAAGTTGGTGTGTCACATGGACGAAAGCCTCTACAAGGTAAACAATTCATGTATTGGATATGTTTAAAAGAACTCATTTGCATAGAAATGAAGTATCTTGCAGAATGTTCAGAAATCAACAACAAAATTATTTTTGGTTGAAACAGCAGCTTAGTTAGTGTATGTGATTTTTCATTTAGAAATCAGCACTGACGTTACAGTTTATGTTAAGTTTTGGTTGACTTGAATTATTTATGGCAAGAATTACTTTTTTGTTTTGACACTTCACCAAACCAATTGTAACGTCTTCCTCCTCATTAAACTTCCTCCTCCTCATTGAACTTCTTCCTCCTCTTAATCAACGTAACGAATGTGAGGGCCATGTGACAAATTCTTCTCCACCATCTTAATGACTTGTCTCCGTTGCTCTCGATCTTCTGCTAGTTTCTCTTAGTCTGTGCTCATCACATCTGCCTTTTCCAAATCTCTTTGCACTGTGTTTCCATCTTTGGTCTTCCACTTCACCTTCTACGACTCCTTCTGTTTGTCATGCTCTCCTGATCAGTCTCCTCGTTTGTTCTTTCATGTGTTTTGCCCATCGCAGTCTGCTCCCAAACTTCCTTTCTTCATATTTCTTCACTCGGTTTCCAATCCCTTCGTGTTTCCAGTTTTCTCCACCACCCTTTTTGTCATTCATTTCAGTCTACATATTCTCCAAACCAAGTTGTTCTGTGCTGCCTGCAGCTTTACTATAATGAGTCATATCGTCTTAATGTGACATGTTGTGGCATCGCGTACATGTGCGACATGTGCTTGTGGCAAATGAAACATGCTCACAAAAGAACCCAGGTATGTTTAGAGTTCCACGCACCAGCTGTCCATGTCAAGACTAAACAACAATGAATGCCCACATTCAACCCCATGGCATCAAGTCAGCCCCTAGTCCACCCCTTCCACCCTCTGGTTACATCCCCTCACCTCTGGAGGGTTTGCCTGTGTCAGACAAAATAAAAGGGTTGGCGAGTTTTGATTAAGTAGCTGTCAGCCAGAGGCAAGCATGCCCCAACCCTTATGATTGTTATTCACCCCTAGGGAGCTAGTGGACACTGGCCACTTACAGAAACAGTGGGGATGATTTGATGATTATGTTAATTACTGAGAAAAGGTGCCAGGTGAAAGTAGGGTAATTAACAGGGGTGGAGGTTGTGTGTTGTTGGCGCTAGGCAACAGAAGACCGAGATTGCGATGAGATGGATGACTCAGCGACAACATGCTGAGTCAATAAAACCTCACCAGAGTACCTTGGTCCTGTTGTCTGGTGAATGGGGGGGGCAAATTACTGGCTTCCGTTGGCACCTGTTCCCTTCCTCCCCACACCTTCCCCTTTGTCTCCATCTCTCTCTCCTCTCCTCTATCTACTGCAGTATTGCAAACTCCCTTCACTCTTCTCCCAGGTCTGTCATGTCTGTAACATAAACAATTAATATGTATTACAGTTATTGCTGGTCAAATAACAAACATAATTTTACCGTTATTTTATTTGACTCATATTTTGGATGTATTCTATCTTATTGACAGTTTGCTTGTAATAGACTACACTTTATAGTGTAAATGTTATTCGATCCTATTAAATTATTTTATTTAATGTGTTAAAAACAATATGTTAACACATTAAATAACATAATATTATATGTATATATAAATATTATATATATATGTAATATATAATAATAAAAATAATGTTTTATTTCAGACAAGCATTGTGTCCATATTGGAAAAAAGTACATCAATAAAAACATCCGTATAAAATAGAAACAAATAAATAAAGATAAAAAATAAACATGTTAATAAAAACATGATATTTAAAAATTATACAGGATCTTGATCCACTGATGTCACAACTGCGATGTACTGTATATGTCGCTAGTAACAATACTCTGAATAGTTGTATTAACAGACTGTTAATCCTCATGATTAAGCTAAAAAATAGCTGTTCTGATAACACATTTACATGATTTTACATTAGCTGTAGCAAACATGTGGCTGGTGCTACATCTCATCAGCAGATTGTTCAATATTCTGTATGAATTGTTATAGGCAACAATAAATTGCTGAAAATTAGCTTTTCTAAAATTAACCCATAGCGCACACATATAAATATTACTGAAATATGCAGTAAACAGTAGAGCAGTAGTAGAGCAAAAATGAAATTTTTGCCATAACATGTTACTTTTGGGCATAAAGAAGTCTCACGTTGGCTTGAATGTCAGCTTCATCCGAGTCGTTACAAATGACATGCCCAATTTACAAGAGGTGGCGAAGTTTAACTTCTTTCTTCCTAAAGTAATTTCCCTGGCAAGATTAGAATTTCTAGAATATCATGACCAGGGATTTATCAGCAGTATACTGAATGTCATGCTCACACCCATAAGAGTAACATATGTCAAGTAAATGTTGTAGTCCCTTGGCGGAAGGAGCGAATAAAAGTAGGTCATCAGCATATATCAGGTGATTAACAACCATAGTACCCAGGCTACAACCAATATGTTGTTTGTATAGTTGTATACTCAAATTATGCATGTAAATGTTAAAAAGTAAAGGGGATAACTTTCCACCTTGTTTAACACCGTTGCCCACTGAGAAGAAATCCGAGTAGGTAGATCCCCATCGGATACATACACATTGGTTATTGAACTAATTGCTGAGTATTCTTAGAATATATTTTGGTACGTCTCGCTGTTCTAATTTCGTTAACAGCTTATGTCGATTGACTCGCTCAAATGCTTTTGACGCATCCAGAAACGCAACATTCATAGCTGAACCATGTTTAGTGTAAAATCTTAATAATTCTTTAAATTTAAACACACACATAGCTCCGTTCCGTGTTTTGGCTTAAATCCAAACTGATGAGGCGTAGTTTGCAAGTACGTTTCCATTCTGTTGAATAACAGTATCTATTATCTTGGAACATATGTTAAAAAGGCATATATATATATATATACACGTACATACATTTACACATATATGCATGCATATATATATATAATTTTATTAAAAATAAAATAAATTAAGTACACTGCATTGTAATTTGCACCACAAAACTGTTTAATTATTGCTAATAGTAATATAATTATATCACTAAAAATGCAAGTAATCAATTATGGGAAGACATGTTTTCCACATAGATTTCTCCCAGGGCTTAGCTGTTGTCCCTGGGGTGGGGGGCTGGTATCTGACACCAAGGAAGGCATTAACATGGGAAATATAAGAATTTGTATAATACCGGTAAATAACATAATGAGATTGATTTATGTTGACATTTCTGTCCTTTCTCGTGAGATGAGCCCCATCCTGTCTCGACCATTATATTTCTCTACTGTATTCTCCATCACTATCTTTGTTTTTCTGTTCTCCAACTCCTGCACTTCTGGCTTCTGGCAGCTTCCTTTGTCCCATCTTCCCACCACAATCATGCCTTTTTCCTTCCTTCCTCTTCCAACATCTACCAGCTCCCTTCAGTGGTCAACCTTCATTCAATCGATCAATTAATCAATCTGTGATTTCTTTCCAACTACCACCAACAGTACATTACAAAACAACAATACCATTTGCAACATGTAAAACATAAAATAAACAATAGAATGCTTGTTGGTGGAAACTGGAACGGGGTTGAACAGAAGTGTGATAAAAACACTTATCTCTGGTTCATCCTAATCTTACAATAAATATAAATTACAAATCCATAACTAACGAATACTGTGCTTACAAAATATAATGTGTAATTATATATATTTTACTTTTAGATCGGTTAGAAGATAGCGTAGAAGGTTTTTTTATATGCTGCACCTTCCACAAACTTATAAATCACAACTAAATAAATTGTTGTTAACAACAAGACCATAATTTCACCTTTGTCTGCATGTACAGTGGAACCTTGCAATTAAGGTCACCCTAGGGATTAGACAAAAGTGGCCTGAATAAGGAGGTGACCATATTAACAAAACTAATTTCCTATACTTTACTGTATATGGAAATCATTTGGGACTGTCTACAGTGACCTTAATGACGAGGTGGCTGTAAAGCGAGGATTGACTGTATTTAAACACAGTATTTTATAGAAATTCCTGTTCTGTGTTTCAGACAAACCCTGCCACGAGCTGCTTCGTAGTTGTGAAAACGGCCACCAGAGCGCAACCGTGAACAATGCAGCATTCCAACCTTCACTTGCAAAGAAGCCTCGACTGGACTTCTCGATGTATCGCACTCCGAGTGGGAAGTATTATTGCTCAGCGTGCAACATGACCTTGAACAGTGACGTTCAGTTTGCTCAACATGTCGAGAGTAAGAAGCACAAATGCGGCGGCAGTTCGCAGCAAAATCTCAACGGTGACACGTCATCCACAACGTCATCGAGTTGACAAAGTCATGATTCCGGATTGGAATAACAGATTGTCATCATCTGTGACACCAGTGACGAGATATTGTCACAAACAGCAGAATTGTCATTGTTGACTTTGGTGACAAGAATTGATTGTCACCAATTAGTGAGAGACTAACGATGACATCTACTTGTGTCAGTCCCGACAGATCTGTATCTGACAGTTGATGTGATCGTTGGCAGTTTTTACCTGAGTCGACACCGCTGGTGTCAAGGGCTGCTTCTTCTGCGATTCTGAGCACAGAGACTTGCAGAAGTTTGAGAAGCGACTCGGTGAAGGACAATGAACAGGGGTGAAAATGTATAGTCAGGAGTTAGACGGAACCAGAACCGGTGGCTTTTATCCTGCCAAAATGGTTGCAGGACACACCCCGGGAATGAGGAATATGATATTTCTGTCATGCTGGTGTCTTTGGTGAATCCGAGTCGGCAAGTATGTCAAAGGAGAATGTCTGGCAAGTGACAGGTCGGACGGATCTATTCCGGGTGGGTGATGCAAGTGGGATGTATTTTGTGCTGTTTGGCGAGTCCCATGACGTGGGCGAAACGTAGACATTCCAGAGACAGTTAATTTGGCCGACCATGCCGAGTTGTGTTTGAAATACGATATTAACATGTTTCTATCTCCGCAGATTGGTGTGTTTGTTGGTTGGTGTATGTGAATATTATTTTGTGGGTCCAGAAATAAATGCAATCCATTCAGACGGCTGACTGGTTGGTTTGGTGTGCGTGAGTCATTCGTTAGGTTATGTAATTGCAGTCTGAGAATGTATGTTTGTGTGCCAAAACTGAGTATCTCTTGTGAGTGTATTCGTTGCATCTTTAGTGTGTACTAAGTACACTATCAAACACTGGTAAACTGCTAAACAATAACTATAACAAAATGCTTCAGTATTACTCAAGAAACACTTGTCAAACTGTGTGTGCTTGACACTGTATATTATACGGTGCCAACAATGTGCACACATACACGCACACACTTACACGCACGCACGCACACACACACAAATACACACAAACACACATAGACACACTCATCAGAATGAATTTCTGGCCAGGATAACATGTTCAGATCAAGACGCTCTCAAACTGAAATTATCCTAAGCAGAACAATCTCGGTCCAGGACAGTTACAGATCAGAATAAGGTTAAATGACACAATCTTACGTCAGAACAAACTTTGATCATAATTGTGCAAGGTGAAACAACATTAAACCAAGACAATCACACACCAGAACAATATTTGATCAGGACAGTGCAAAGAGATACAAGATTAGACCAAGACAATATTGCATCAGAACAATCTTTGATCAGATAGGGACTGTTACGAACCCAAACAATATCCAAAATGGAAAAGTCACACACAAGAATAATCAGGTGTATGACAGTTACATGATGATAATATTGACCTGGCACAAGCATAGAAGGAACACTCATATCACAATCATCTGACACCAAATCAGACTCTGGCTAGAACAGGTTCAGATTGCTGCAGGGAATTACAATTATTCACACACTCAGTCATGCATCCCATGAGCTTTCCAACAGCACCGAGTAATTTGCCACCTGGGGACAATATAAGACTAGTTCTTCCCATGTAAAAAGCAACTGTAGAAATTCCCAGCACGTCTTCGTGGACACCATTAAATTCTTTCTCCCTCCTGAACATAACCCTGTATCTCCTAAGGCCCGTTGATAAACCGATAGGGTGCATTAGATGTCACCTGCCAGTTTATGCGTGTAGGCTACATTGATTCCAAGGTCTGTTTCAATCTTATCTTCTCCGAATGCCACTCGAAACTGAAATAGTATTATGCAGAAAAAGGGATGTCACACGGTTGCAGCATTCTCTGCAGCAATCACTGCCCCACTATATTGCAACAAGCTCAAGATATTCCATTGTGCCACATAACAAGGATTAATCATGCAGCAGCTGATTGCTAGGGGCAGTACATTGTAAGAACCTATTTCCTTTTCTAAAAAATGCACTGCATAACAATATGGCGTCTGTCTAAAAAAAGTAGTTTCTCCCAATGGGCATGTACCCTGTCAAGATTATAACCAAGCAAAATCCTGGCTGTTGTCAGCCGATTGGAATGTTTGCTTCATTTGAAAAGTATGCCATCTAGAGTTCTCAGATTTCGTCAACTCTGCCAAATCATGGAGTGGTTTCCCATTTCTTCACTGCATCCAAAATTGTTGAATTCACACCAAAACACATTTTATAGTTCAACGACATTGATTTAAATAAAAAGTCGACACCCAATAATGTGTGTTTAATTATATATAGCCATTATTATAGGTGGGTATATTTGTCGTAGAGTAAACGAAGCACAATTAACTTCCAATGGTGTCTTTCATACTGGTTCCAAGAAAATCAACGAATAGCCAGACGTTGTAGGAGATACAATAATTTTATTGCTCGACTTTCTAGGCCCAGATTTGATACAGCCAACCTGTTTCCAGTTCAACCGACACTGCTGTGGTAACTGTTTCCTATAACATCGCACCTGCACTGCATAAACTGACCACTCTACCGAGACGAGTTCTAGGTATCATTGGCACTCGTAAATTCCTTCCAGCCGCGCTGCTTGCCCAACAACGGAAATATCGGACGTTCTTTGTCAATCTCTGACTTTGATTGGCGCAAGCACCTGAGTTGGTACACCACAGCACTGCTGTCGTGCTATCGTTGTGATGTGGTCGTGGGACACATGAAGCATGTCTGATTGAATCAGTCGCAGAGGACACCCAGCATCGCTAAGCTTCTAGTGCTCTGTCACGCCGAGTCTATGTTAGTAACTTTAGCAGTGATCGAAGTGGAAATATACGCCATGTTTGTTCGTCTCTCATTGGGTGTATCTGATATATTACTAGATTATTAGTCAGAAGTCGATCGCCTGAATGAGGTTAAATATCATGTTCACAAGTGTTCTTAATTAGCCAAATGAGTCTGTTTCTATTTTGATAACCTCCCCTGCCCCTGATATTCCAAGCCACACCTTAGTCGTGACTAAGGATAACGTACAAAACATTATTATAAATGTTTATAATCGTGAGTGCGTGTGGGTGTGCGTACGTGCGTGCGTTTGTACGTGTGTATCTTCGCGCGTGCCTGCGTGCGTGTTACACATTCAATTGTGCCGCTGGCGTGTACGTCATTCGTTACGAACTCTTCACACCAATCCAGCATTTATGTTCGTTTCATTCGCCGTCCGCAGGCCTCCTGTCGGGTCTCTTTTGTCCGTTAGATCTGCTGATGTTGACAGGGCTGACGGTTTTGGCGTTACCAAATCCACACCACCTCGCCGTCGTCTAAAACATTTGTGTTGTTAAGGATCGGAATGTTGATGTAGTCACGCATATTTTCGCAACAACTTTCAGTCGGGTTCAACCATAACCGTGCGATATCGTTCGTCGCCGCTGCTCAACGCCACATTAGGTAGCGCAAATTGCAGAAGCAAGTTCTCCAGCATGCGCTCAACCAAACGCACACTCGTGCTGCTGAAAGCTAATCAACCAAAGTTACGCATCATTTCAGCGCACGCATTATTTCGACGCAATATATCCAGCTCCGATTCCTGTCGAAAACTGGAAGCCACAAATCATAGCGGCCGGTCGCTTTTGAACGCACCCAGTCGTGCAAAATTCTTATATGTATTGTCGTGGGTGCGTTCCATTCTAATCTAGACTGTCACCGAGGGGCGCAGCTGCCAGTGTGATTTACACCTTTTGGTGAAATGAAAACGTTGCAAATCACACGTAAAAAGCTTGAATTGACGACGGATGCGTTGCGTTGAATACGTATGGTTATTAGCACCATTGCCAACGCGACAGATAGTTCGCGGTGCCAAGTTTTCGTTTGATTTGGGACTGTGCTAAATCGACCCGTTGATGAAAATCTTAATTACGATTTCGATCAACCTATATATGTCCTTTATGTCGATCTTTTCAAACATCAAACTAATGTGAAATAATTAACGCAGCCTGCGATGAAAGAGCGCGAGTGTGTATGGCGGGAATAGGGTGGAGTTGTTGGTGGGAGGGTGGGTGAGTGCGTGCGTGCGTGCGTGCGTCAGAGAATGTGTCTATGCTTATATATGCGAGCGTGCATCAGCGTGCGTGCCCGCTCGTGGGCGCTCGTAGGGCCTATCTTACGAGTTCTGTGTACATCGTGTTACGAACAATACGATTAGAAACATTCAAGTTAAACAGTTAACGCAGAGAATGGTCAACTTATCTGACGGATTGTAGCTCAACGTTTCATAGTGACAGAAGATGTATGACCTATATATTGGATCTGAGTGATGCACCAAATATAACAAATACAAAATCAGATCTATCTAAATGTCATTTATGCGACCTTATGTATAGTAGTTTCTCTACTTGGCTACTTTCTTTATTAGGCCAATAATCTAGAATGTCGTGTCCGGATTGTGGTTTTATGTGACGGGTCGCCGTTGACCTTTCGTTGTTCTTTGCTTCATGCTGTCAGCAATCTACAGCGTGACGTAAGTGCCAGACTTCCTGTTTGTCTGTCTATGAATGAAAGGTCGCATCTTGCACAAACCATTTTTGCCTATTAAGATGCCTCTTAATTTCCGGCTTCTCTGGCGCGCGTGGCGGTTTCGAAGATAGCAGACAATATCTGAAGCCACAGAGAGTTGGCCTGCTGGTGACCTTCCCGGAGAAGACCAGAGGTCAGAGTTAGCGGCTTGCGCAAAAGTATCATAGAGTAGACCAACAGTACACAATAGCATAGTATACGATATAGGCGAGATCCCTGCCCACGAGCGGCCGTGGTGTAACCTATGGGCCTCGGATGCCTTCATCTCGTCTGAACCAACCATATTACGTCCGACGGCATGTCCTTACTAAAAGGCACTTTACCTAAATACAGCGCTAAATGAAAATGTTTTCCTCTTCGTGGTAATATGTCCACCAAGCACCAAGCTGCATTAAGTATATTACACATATACGTCGAAACGGGGAGTTGGGGGCCGAGCCTCACAATAATATTTAGATGGGGGACTGGAGATAGGATTATTTAGAAAAGGGCGTGGATGTTGAGGTGCAGTTTGAAGTTTTTTTGTCAGCCTCAAGGGGCGGGTGCAAATTGGTGTTTGTGGAGAGCCTCAAGGTGGGGTGTTTTTGGCGAGTATCAAGTGAAGTGCAAATTTAGGTTTTTGGAGAGATGTTTTTGCGAGCTTCCAGGAGGTGCAATTGGAGGTTTTTGGAGATCCTCAAGGTGGGTTTTTGCGAACCTCAAGGGGAGTGCAAATTGCGGTCTTTGGATAGCCTCGATGTAGGTTTTGACGAGCTTCAACGGACCGTGCAATTGGAAGTGCTTGGAGAGCCACAGCCCCCCCCCATATCCACCAAATTCCGATGCCATTGCTATAAACCCAACAATAATGTCCACAAATGGTTTGTCATCATCAGGGGAGAGTGGGCGCCTGCAATGGTGACAGCTGAACAAGCGTGACCTGTGACCCTAATTTGCTCCGGGTCACATATTTTGTTCCTAACCCCAAACCCAATCAAATATCGTGGATAACCCTCTGTTTGTTGTCGCATTCGATAGCTGGTCCGTACCATTGTCTCCGGCGTTTCCTGTACGTCTTGATATGTATATATAGACGACTATATGCGCATCGTATGATCTTGCGCATTGCCAGTTCCCCGGTCGATAGAAGTGCTTCTACAGATGCTAAGTTCGTGTTCGGTCACAGGAACCGATTATTATTTGTATCATTAGTATTAATTTAAACGTATATAAAGGGCGGCTTCTGGCGAATAGGTGATCACGACTGCTCTCTCAGACGTTTCCTGCCAAAGCAAACGCAGCACAATGAGGTGCTTTCTGTCTCGGTCCGCTGATTGCCAGATAAAGGTTATCAGCAATCACAATTGCACGTTACATAAAATAACGTGGATGTTAGCAATCACTATAGTAGGCGTATCAACGTCTGACATGTGTTCGACATGCGTAGGCCTACCACAGTGATGCATATCAATGAAGAAAAAGAACGGTATTTCCAGTGACGCGGGAACGAAATTCATATTATTGGGGGGCCTGCATATCTTCATATCTTGCTTGTGGCTGTCTCGGTTGGGGAGGGGGCTGTTGAAAATGTTTCGCCGCTGCGCCGGTGTAACTTCAGAGGTCATGTTTTGGTTACGAAGAAAAATGCAGTGTATTTTTGAGAAATGATTTTTTTTACAAAATTCACATGCTGTGACATAAGTGCATTTGCGTAGGCAGATTTTCATGTGTGATTGTAGAAGGTGTCGACTGTAAAATTATGGATTTTTAGATGATTTAAATAAGCGGAAGGATATTTGGCACAATTTGCCTGTCTGACCTGTTTGCGGAGTAATGCTTGCCGGCATTTGTAAATATTGACGGGTGTCACACATACAGGCATTTTACGAGAGCTGGATGTATGCAATTTCTGTTAAAATCTATCAGCATGTCAATGAAATAATGATAACAGCAGGTGAGAAGTTTAACACATTTTGCAGGTCACGTTTTCTTATAATCAGACAAAACGTTAACATTGTCGCCAATAAGAAAACCATATGGGTATTGACCCCTTCAGCTCCTCCGCTGTCTCTCCTATGAACTCATGACATCCGAACAAACACGGGGGAGACAGTGCTGTTGATAAATTTCATTTTTACGTGGCGCCGCTGCTGTCAATTCACCTTCTCTCCGCTATCTCCGCTGAAATGATGACATCCGAAGACGGGGAGGGAGGTTGCTTTGGAAAAAAATTCCATACCACGCCGCCTATTACTAGGGGCAGAAATATATGTCTGCCCCCACAGAATTCCCCTATTCCCGCGTCTATGGGTATTTCGTTTCGTAAGCGGCTCCATGATATAACATAGCTACGGGCCACACGGTGCGGCCACCCCTGGGAAATTAGTATCTACACTGTCAATTGATATGCGTATATTTGTAACAATAAAATATGCTTATCTGGCAGTGACTGGTAATTTGGCTCGGGACTGCGCCTTTTTGCGCACTCGCAGACAGCAAAATTACACGTTAAGAAACGGGAATTTGTGACGTCACCAGCTCTACGGTGTCGGTGTTGTGGAACTGCTAAGCGTTATTGGTGGTCCGCTCGATGGTCAGTCTTCGTGTGGGAATGATCTTTATCTACTGGGTCTATACACGGACATGTAAACAGCGCCACTGGCCACGTGTAGCGCACGACAACAGTAAATGACATGTTCTATACGTATAGCCGCAAGATGAATCCCACGGTTTTCAGAGGTCGGATGTGGTTACAGGGTTCGAGGCACTAAGTATACAGTGTCTTACACTGGTGGACTCCTTACTTGTTTTGTCGTGGCTTTGTGACAAATAAATATTCTTTGTTATAATTACGGCGGTTTTGGAGGTATTTATGGACATTGTAAGACGTTATGCTTGGATACACGCCAGGAACACAATTGCTCAATTATGTAAAATACAGTTTATTTTGGGCGTAAAGAAACCATATGCGGGTGTTTTGTTGCGTAAAGAAACCGGTTTGTTGCATAAAGAAACCGTTGGATGTTTAATCGGCATTGGCTTCACATGTTTAAAAGAAAAAAACATAATATCTTTCTTCAGAAATTAGTTACTGTTGATCCTAGATGGAGCCATCTTTATGTCAAACACGTCTACATGCATCGATTTAGGTGCGTTGACAAGCTTCAGGTGAATATTCCATGTTAACACGGTTATCGCATCGTCCTTCCCCAAAGGGTCTGAGGATGTATATTAAGAAAAAAATGATAACGTTAAAATCATTGATAATCCAACAAGAATCAGTCAACCAACTCAATGATCAGATGATCCGGCTGGTGTCATCGGGTCTAGTGACCGTTTAATTAAGTGATCCCATCTATGCGACTACATTTCCGTTTTACTGGTCTCGTGCGCACGGCTATCAGTCGACATTGTGTATACTTTTACGCATTGGCGCCTAAGATATCGTTTATCTCGCTATCAAACACATCTCGAGGCGATCGTGAAGTCCGTGACAGCAAAGACAAACAATCTGCGACGGCTGTGCTGCCCGCCCGCATTTGTTGTTTATGTTCATGCACGGATGCGCCTGCGGACTGCTGACATCCGTTATTACGGACGCCCTCCATACAAGACGGAATTTGTAGGGATCAGTTTCTGTGAAAACACAGATAACAAGTTGGCGTCCGATGGTGTAATTTATACCGCGTGATCAGAAAATTGTAGTAGAGACTTCGCGGAACGTTCCTCTGTGACTACATGTCTTACTTTCTCCTATTTCTAAACACATAGTACACGTATGTGTGTGTGTGCGCGCACGCACGCACGCACGCATACACACACATTGCAAGACTCAGAAGATAACGGAGCTGCGCTTTGAGTGTCGGTGTTCTGTTCAGCAACATCTGCTGTCTGTGACAAAAGCGTCTGGTCTTTGGGTGGCAATCTCTACTGCAAATGTTACAGATATGACCAGTTTGTTGAAGAAGCATGGGCAGCTTGGTGGTGGCCTCTCTCTTCTCAGCCCACAGTTCGTTTCTCTTCTATTCTGTCGTCGTCGCGCTACACACACCTCGATCAACACCGCTTCTTAAAGGAAATAAAAACAAGGCATTAGCTAAAATCCGTTTTCCATGTGTACAGAAAGTTTAATATTGCATGTAACATTCGAGAACATTTAAAAAATACATAAAAAATACATTTATAGCATAAATTCGATTTTAAACCCGTCTGTGTAGCGATTCCCGCGGGAAAAAAATTAATGAGCTAGGTGATCACGTGGTATCTTAACGTCACACATGACTCAATTCGCAGCAGGCCGACCCTTTCTATGCATTCAGAGCATGTTTACATGGATACTGTTGGGGTCGAAACGAGCGTCAGAATGGGTTGTTATGCAATAATCCGATGTAATACAAACACTAGTCATCATAGAGGAACAAGTAGTTGTCTTACGGTTCCACATGAATTCAATTTTATTCAAAACAATGAATGCGAATGAGCTTACAAGTCGACTAGGTTTCGCCGAGCTTGGCCCTGGGCTCGTTTTCAGAATAAAAAAAAGTGTAAAATCTCATAATATCACTAGAATATTGATGTATGAAGGAGGAGTTGTACAATTTATCATAACAACTGAAATCAGTCAGCGAGTTGCTGTCGGCCTTGATAGCTCAGTTGGTAAACGCGTTGGTTCGTTTGCGTCTGTTTTACAATCGGGCGACGCCGGTTCAATCCTGACAGCATGCAAACTATTGATTTTCTTTACACTTTTGTTGTTGATGTTTTCACGAAGTAATATAAACCAAATCATTTAGTATTCTATGATGCACTGTTTGTAAATATTTATTTTTATTTTTGTAGTAATTATTTATTCGCCACAAAAATGAAAATATGGTCATTATATACAACGATGTTTCTAAATTGTATTTATTCAGACAGATCACAATCTGTTTTCACATATATAATTACAATATATTACTGTACAATATATTTACAATTAATAAATTAGATATCCATTACATTATATTTGTTTGAATAAATAAAATTTTGAAACATCGTTATATAATGACCATATTTTCATTTTTGTGGCGAATAAATAATTACTACAAAATAAAAATTATTTACAAACAGTGCATCATAGTATACTAAATGATTTGGTTTATATTACTTCGTGAAAACGTCAACAACAAAAGTGTAAAGAAAATCAATAGTTTGCATGCTGTCAGGATTGAACCGGCGTCGCCCGATTGTAAAATGAATGATAAGTAACCAACGCGCCTACCCACTGAGCTAGCGGGACAAGCGGAAATATTTAAACTGATTTAAGTTGTTATGGTAAATTGTACAACTCCTTCATATATCGATATTCTAGTGATATTATGAGATTATACACGTTACTTTATGTAGCTGGATACAATATATGTTTGCTATGTATGTTTATTGGTGTAGATTATCTCCCGTTGGTTGCATTCGATATAATTATTCTGAAAACGAGCCCAAGCTCGGCGAAACCTAGTCGACTTGTAGGCCCATTCGTATACGTTATTTTGAATAAAATTCGATTCATGTGGAACCGTAAGATAACTGCTTGTTCCTCTATGATGACTAGTGTTTGTATTACGTCGGAAAATTGCACAATAACTCATTCTGACGCTCGTTTCGACCCAAAAGCTATACTTGTAAACATGCTCTGAATGCATGGAAAGGGTCGGCCTGATGCGAATTTGAGCCATAAGTGACGTCACATCTCGGCATCCCGAAAAGCGCGCCAAAAACATGCAAATTCGAAAATGTCCGGATGTACAGCATAAAATGTGGAAATTCTAATTCATTGAATTTTTTTATTTTTTTTGCTTGGTGGACATGGAAATAGATAGCAGGATGTAATATAACATAAATTCAAGCAATAGATGTTTTTATTCCCTTTAAGTGATTGAATCTCGTTATGTTGGTTTAGCTTTAAATACGCAATTGCTAGAGGTACGCATTCTGTTGATAATGTATACCAGGCTATGTCCCTCCCAGGAAACACACCTTGTACGTCTCTGTTCCGGCGAGACGGGAACCGACGAGAGAATCTCGGGTAAAAGAACGCAGGAAGCGATACGGATGTACATATTTGACACTTGCAGGAAGTTGTTTATGTATGGCTGTTCTTTCTGCGGAAGATTCGAGTGCATTGCCAACGCACGGAACAGCAGATGCCAAACACTAGCAGAACTCACTTAGTTAATCATTCCTATCATTCGCTGGTAAGTGTATGTCAAACACAATTGTTGAACACCCGATGATAAGGTAGAATACACGGTGTAACTTTCACAACAAATGTTAAGCCGAAGGTCCAGTGCCCTCTCGCAATACGGGGTTATGTATCCCAGTTTATTATATGGAACAACCTCGTAAAGGGAACAATCACAGCACCCCCTTTCTGGCATGCACTGTCGCAGTGTCGTACCCATGCATATAAGAACTTCACGTACGAGGAAGTGTTTGCAGGGCAAGTCATATGAGTTCCATACAGCGAACGATAGTCCACTATATCTATAAAAATATAGTTAGTTAAGTCAATATCGTTTTAGACGCTGTTTGGCATATACATGTAATTTGTATGTTAACGTTTCAACCGTTTTTCTAGTTTGTCTGCTGTAACTAGTTCTGAACTGTTCAGCTTTAGTAAACATATAGCTACAGTGTGCATTTGCATAAAACCACTCAGGTTCAAATATTAAGTCATTTTGGTGCATAGTGTAACGGCGCCCCTTTTTGACAGTTCCATTTAGTTCTTATAGATACAACTGCTCGCGCGTGTGACCATGTTTCAATTCCAAGAACGTCCGTATACAAAACAATTATGGAAACCGTTTCTCTTTGAGTGAAATATGAAACATAATTAACTCACTGTAGCGCGCATGACCGCGAGTGATTGCGTGTGAACATGCTGTGCAATTTGCCCCAAAGGTTTGTAAGAGTGTGAGAAACAGGAGAATAATGTTGCTTGCTTTCCGCCAAATACATCCGAATTCTCATTGTCTTCGTTGCCGCGTGGACTGCGAACAACAGACATTGGCGTCGGAACGTGGTGAATTTGTTGGGCTGAGACTAACCAAAAACCTCAAATTGCACACCCCTTGAGGCACTCCAAATGCACCCCAAATATTGGGAGGCTAATCCTCTATATAGCCCCTCCATACAAAATATTGGGGGCTCACCCCTTCACCCCCCCTCCCGGTTCCGACGCCTTAGACATATATTAACGATACCTAGGCCTACTTAAGACAGCTACTATAATTATGGACAAGCAGTTGGTGGAAGTATAGGTGTAGCTGGGGTTGGATTAGCAATTCATTAATTGCCGTTCTCATAATTACGTGCCCAGTTAGAGCTGACTTGGACGATTACACAGCATTCATCATCAGTGGCGGCCATCAAACGAGCACCTGTTGGTGACCACGCCGGTCGCGATAAGCATCTATTTGTCGCGTGTCTCGCGTCCACGAACATATGCGAGTGTGACATAGCTTTACAACACTGCTATTTTTAGTCGTCAGCACAACCGAAAACTCGTTGGAATTTCTAAGACGTTTTAGTAATTCTAAAACACTGTAACTGCTACGTCTACGACGTAAATCAATAATGGGATGATGACGACCTTCAGTAAGAAAAGCATGAACTTGCAATAGTTTACATGATAATTTATACTCTATGTTGTGCATCGTGAGCTTTATGACATGTCATCATGAGCTTTATGACATGTCATCATGAGCTTTATGACATGTCATCATGAGCTGTATGACATGTCATCATGAGCTTTATGACATGTCATCATGAGCTTTTTGACATGTCATCATGAGCTTTATGACATGTCATTATGAGCTTTATGACATGTCATCATGAGCTTTATGACATGTCATCATGAGCTTTATGACATGTCATCATGAGCTTTATGACATGCCATCCATAGTCTGAGAAGGGAGGATTGCGTGAAGAGGGAAATTAGAAAGATGGAAGAATATGAAAGAAGATAGGGTTCTGTTAGTGGGAAACAGTTGAGGGCAACAAGAGAAAAAGTAGTGCCATATAACAGGACCCAAGTGTCACACCTGTGCATCGGAAACACGATGAAGAACAGATTGATACAACATTTACCCGACACAAAAATCGCAACCGTCTGCTCGACTTAACAGAGACGTACGAGTATAACAGAGATTGTGATGGATTTCAGTCAGAAACCCGTAAAGCGCGGTCGACACATACACAAGACAACGTCGCAATCTTCAAAGGGAGTACGACAGGCCACGTAATGGCTTCGCCAACGGGTGAACGGTTCGGTAACCGAACGGTGATTGCGTGAATTCATCAGCGCTTCTGTTAATTCTGAACACGTACACGCGCGCAGACGCTACGACCAACTCGGAGAAACAAGTTATAACCGGCACAATGTGAACGCACGATGACATTGTCGTACAAACGTTAGGCCTCACTATGTTCAGCACAGACATATCAATTCACGGGACCACCAAAACGGGCAATCATTTGTCAAGTCGGTAAGACGAGTTTTTACATCTAGTTACACCAGAGTTTAAAGTAAATATAGACTGTCTATGTATTCACCAGAAAATAATTGCATCATGACGGACGTACATGAACATTTTTCACATTACGTAACCCCCTATATGTTTTTGCATTTCTAGTTTTCTTTACAAGAAACTCCTATAGACTATTGTTATCATGAAATGTCGCTTTAAAACTGCACAAATATGCGAGTGGTATTCACTTCCGGCTTTAAGAAAATTCAACAATCGCCGAATTCGTCAGCCTTCGGCAACATGACGGTTATCTGCCCTATGCTAGTACAAAGGACCTAATGTATGTCCCTGGAGTTGTATGCAATGGTTACGTAACATACAGCTAGTTATTAAATAACCGTATCGTAAATGTCTTTGTTGTTTGTTTATAACATAATTATGACCTATTGCATGTATGTCACTCTACGTCACAACTTGGTAACATAATTAGCAATACTTATATTTTGGTTTCTTCTTCGACCAGTGTGGAGACGTTGCCGAATGCTGAATACTCCAGTGTCTCCAAACAGGAATGTGTTATTGTGCATTGCGCAAGCGCAGTGAACAATGCGAACTACCCCTTTGATCTCGTGACTTCAAATAGTGTTGCCGTGCCAAGAGTAGCCGAAGTTTTAGTTTATAGAGGTATAAATGTGTTTTAAAGGCTTTCATTGTATTTTTTCTGTAAAACAATTGCACAAGTTATTTCATTTACTCTACGTGTTCTGACAAATTATTTAAATACTAAACTGAAATATATTATTAGCGTAAACAATCTTAAACCATCAACTAAAAGTAGCTTATATTAGCACCTACTTCTGGCATGGTCATGTAGTGGCTCGAACATCATCAACACTATCAAATTTTACCATAAGAAAAGCGCGCGTGTGATTGCATGACCGCTGACAAACTTCACCTCTTTAGCATGCATATGAGTTGCGTTCATTAGATCCTATAATTTCACGGTAATTGTACATAAGCACTGGAAAATTTTAATCAAACGTCTGAAAGATAATCCGCAAAGATTACGCGGTACATTTAAACCAGATTACTGATACGGCTGTTGAGCAGTCATGGTTGGTTGATTCCATTAGAAATCTCTTTCAACAGATTTGCTGGACATATTCCAGATATCAGTCGACAACTGGATCAAATCTTGACGACGTATAACTACTGTCTGCTGCTTTGTCTGCCTAATTTTTTAGCACACCTCCTTCTATGGGGCATTTTACTGCACAGACAAAGGGGGTATTGCCTCGGGAGGGATATTAAGCAAGTTGCCCTGCTTTTCCAGCAAGTCAAATGCAGTACTTGAAAGTTAGGCATAACGCATATAATAATATATGCAAAATAAATCTAGCTATGCCTGCTTAAGAGTTTCACGGTTCCATCTATTTCAAATTTGAAAGAAAGTGTAATTCTTTACTATAGTTTGACATATTTTATACGCATGCACGCACTTAAGCATACGCACGCACACGCACGCACGCACACACGCACACACACACACGCGCGCGCGCACACACACTTCTTGCTTTTTCTGGCATGCAGGCACCTCATGTAGACTTCCAAAGCTATAGAGAAAATCGGATTGGGTTATCAATCTCAAGTGGCTCCTGTTATTGGATAGCATAATTCATGTTAACCATGTAGAGAAAAAAGTTAAACACCAAACACAATGTAATCTATATGTTATCGGCTTAGAAGCGCTTGAAGTGCATGCTAAATATTCATGGGAACTTATCTCAGCACACAAAAGCTCGGAACGTGGTGCATTTTTTATGCACCGGACATTATGTGTAAGGCCTACCGTTACACGTATGCACGTTCGACGTGCTATTGCACAAAGGAGTAGACTTGCTGACTTCATCATCCATACATTACGTATAGGGTCTATCCATATTTATAGATTGTCTCAAAGGTGACTCATAATTTTAAACGGGAAATTAAAGTTAACCACCAAACACAATGTAGCCGATGTGTTATCGGCTGGCTTAGAAACGCTTCAAGTGCATGCCAGATATTCATGAGTAGGCTACTTATCTTTCCACAGGAAAGCACGGGAACGCATTCTAAGCATCGGATATTGCGTCAAGCACTCTCAGCGTGTTCGATGTGGAACGATAGTCAGATATAGAATAGTGATCAGACATTGACGACATCATCCGCAAACGACGTGTGCATTTTAAAGGTTGTCTCAAAGTTGGCTCACGCGTTTTATAACCTCTAGTTACTATTTTGATTGACATGTTTAAAACTGCAAAACGATAAACGGCAATGATACCAATCTACAGAATCCATAAAAGGCACCAATTCGTTTAAAAGGTCTTTGTTCCGTCACCCTGAATCAGCGTAAGGGTGGTAATCATTAGCAAGCAGGTTGCTGGATTGGTTGTCTTGAATTTTGTAACATCGTGACCTGAACGTTCAGAACAGAATAACTAATTATTGTTAATATATTGTATAAGTTAGTTGTCCATAATTATTTGAAGGTTTTTATTTATATTTCGCAGAAAAATTCAAATTGCAAAAAAAATTAAACGCAATTTGACGGACAGTATATAATCTACATTCAACACAACTAGTTGTTATAATCAAGAACGCTAAATTAGGCGTTCCCAGAATATTAATTAATACAAAAACGAGGAACATACTAAAATCCACATTGTCAATTTTGTGAGAGGAGTTTGCTTCCACTACGACTTCCTTCCTTTATTTAATATCCTCGTGGAGAAGCTCCTTCCTTGTCATTCTTTATCTTGGCACTCTGTTGTCGACAGACACTCCAATCAAATGAGAAACGATGAAAGAGCACGCTTAAACAGAAACAGACAATGGTCGATGCGAAAATGAAAAATTAACCATTAAATATTTAGCGTGTATTTCAGGGGTAACGGCCGGTGAGAATGTTTTAGCGTCGCCGCTGGGTGCAGAGCCCAGGCGTCTGCCGACCGGAGGAAGTCCACCGCGCCCGCCGACAACATTCACCGCCCGCACCACCTCGGCGTCCGTCAAATGCCAGAAGCAACCATATCCCGACGAAGCCATGATGATGCATGATTTACTTCCCCTGCGTCCATCTGTCAAGCTCGTCTTTTCAAAGGAACTACACACTCGCCTGTCGATATGATTTATTGACTATTATTGCGTATATATTCACAAACAAATTTATCTCCGGTTTAATTGATTTTCAGCGCGACTTGCGTCGATCCATCAAGCGAGCCCAGGGATTCGAACAAAAGTCGGCTGCTTCCGTTGTTGACCGAGAAGGTGTCACTGGTGCTCGGACCAGCGACAAGCGTGGTATCGTGATTGATTGAACCTAGCGACGTTGCGGTGTATGTCCAAGGCACTGGTCAAGCGGACAAAGCGACATATTTTCGTAATGGCGACCAATGCCAATCGCCACACCTGATGGTCGGTCGCGGTGACAGATGATCGAATGCTGTCCCCGTGGTTGTTTCACCGACAGCGACATTTGACACCTTGCACGTCGGTGAAATATTTCCCGTCGTTAATTAACACCTGCACTCTACAAAGCCAAAAACCACATATAGGCTTTGTTCTTCAAAGTTGCCACGATCATCTCTAACAAAGACCCGACTAGGATATTTCCTTCCTATGCGTCAGTGATGACAATTGTAACCACATCTTTGACTGGTACATCGTGCAGAGAGACAATTAAGTCAAAATGTTACAGTATTATTGTTGTTTTTGGCGGCAAGTGTGTGTGTGTGTGTGTGCGCGCGCGCTCGCGGGTGCGTGCGTGTGTGCGTGTGTTTGTATTTGTGTGTGTGTGTGTGTGTTGTGTCTATATCTGTATGTATGTGTGTGTGTGTGTGTGTGTGTGCGTGTGTGTGCGTGTGTGCGTGAGTGCGTGCGTGCGTGTGTGCGTACACGCCTGTATTGTGTGCGTGTGTACGAGCGAGTATCCTTGTACCATGTTTGTGTGAACGCGCGCGTGTGCATGCGTGGCCAACATATACTGGGAATAACAACAATTTAATAATTACACATACACAATTATATAGGTATTCATTGTCACACTGTAGCCCGGAGCTTCATATGCGTGCCAGGTGGCTGGTGTTTGCGGTACACGCTGTCTGCTTGTCACATGTGAATCATCAAAATATTCCCACAATTTACATTCTGCGTGGTCATTTTATTACACCTGGCACAGTATAGTTATGAAATCTTTGTCTCGTTCGAAAACAAAATATTTTCTCTATCATTCAACTGAAATGTTTGTTGCAGTGATGATTATTTGTTTAATAATTTACCGATCTCAATTAATAATATATATATCAACACAATAATTTATATTTTAAAATACTCCAACGAAGCGCCAAGTCCATCTTTAGAAATAGGTATATAATGTACTGCATGACCATATAAACCCACTTCTTAATAATTCTTTCAGAACATTTTATAGCAGTTCAAATGATCAATGAACTTCGTAGACCATGTTGTTTAACGCTTCTGGCCAAATTTATATATATATATATATATATATATACATACATATATATATATATATATACACACACTCACATATATATATATATATATATATATACACACATATATATATATATATATATATATACATATATATATATGCTGTTATAAATATTACAAACATTAAGATAATAATAATTTCGCGTGGAATACAAATGTCAAAAGTGTTAAGTTCCTTCTATGCAGATTTATGACATGTATTATTTATACAGTTTCCATAAAATACGACCATAAAAGTAAGGCACTAATGTTTAAACAAGTTGACTGCATGATGAGATAATGACGTGAAGTCATACGCTTACGCTTTTAGTAAATATTTAATTATTAGATTGTTGTAAATATCCGATATAATAAACCGTTTTCATAAAGTTCCAACAAAAACATTTCCTTCGTGCAGATAAAATGAATCACAAGTGCTCTGCGTTGGGTAACACTGACTGATTCCCACGGCGAGCGGGTGTTCGCAGGAACAGCTGAACCATATTTCTACGTCATCTCAGCTAGGCTAGTAACTTAACATCCCACCACTGTTTAGCTAAGCATAAACAAATATGCTAACTACAACCTGGCTTGGTAGTCGTTTTTTTTTGCATTCAAAAAAATACAGAAACCATTCTGCACTGTAGTTATGCGTGAAATGGGACCGGCTGTATCGGCTTTTACTTACTCCCCCAAAGGAGACAAATCCGATTTCAAAAGCTGCACCAGCGCACGCGACCAACTCAATTTCTGTTCGACTATTTCCAGAATTCCATATTATTTCCGTCACGAACATGGGTTTGGCGTGCTGCATGAAAAGAACTAGCCGCCTGTTTCGGAAAGCACATCACTACGATAACTTAATTCCATTGCATCATTTGCGAACTTAGCCCACCACTGAAACCTAGTCACCAGAAATGCCCAATCAGACCCCGAGAACTTGCACTCGCTGTACGATAATAATTCATAACTGCGTTAACACCGTTCCGCTGACTAATAAAATACTCGGCATTACCGAAAGGCAAAGCAGAGAGCGCCACGTAGATCACTTTAGTGGATTCGTTCAATCCCTGCAGGCAGACGGTGACTGGTTGGGTGTCCTTCGGACTTCAGTGTGTGCGAAGTTGTTCGAATGCATGTACACTCGTGTGGATGTTCTACAGTACTTGTATTATAAATGACGGGCTCTGCATAAACCTGTCCACTCACTCGCCCACAAAAGTGTTGGTCCTGGCACCTAAAGCGAATTATCTCCAGTAGTCGCGTCTCGTAGCCTATTTATTGGGAATATGTCAGCGATGTGACAATTGAAACTCAATTTTTCACTAGTCACTATCGCGCTCCCTCGCGAATTAGCAACATTTACACCATGTGACCGACATGCAATCCATACAGATCTAATTAAAGCGAACTATTCGACACGTCGAGCTGACAGATCTATTCAGCTAATAAACCAATGCATTTTCTCTATGCGACTTCGTGCAATAATTCTGTGGGATCCCAAAATAAACACCACATTTAAATCAAATCTCATCAACTTATGTTGATCGAATAAAGAAGGGAAAAACGAATTCATTTGCTGGAAAGAGAAATGGAAAGTAATATGTCGACACGGGGAAGAAATAAGAAAGAGTGGCACATGATATGTTTGTGTAAATAAAAAACAAACAAACGATAAAGCTTAATTCGCGTCATTAATTGATACGGTCCACCATTGATACATAGAGTTTTTTCTAAGCCATGCCATGTTGTTTTAAGTCATCCCTACATCATTCCAGCTTTAGTTATAAAAACTGTCTGCAAAGTAGAACGCTGTGATTTTAACAGATCCACTTCTTTCTCAGAAAATTAATCAGATGATAATTCTTGTCATAATTTAAGTAAATGAATTAAAATTGTTAGCCGTTGACAAAAAACAATAGAAAATGGACGACACACTCATAATATAGCGCTACCTTTTTCATTCATCGATTATTCGCAAATGTATGCATTCTGACTTAGACAATAACTAACACATTTTTTGAAAGCGCATCTATAAAACGAACTTATTTGATTCACTCGCAGAAGAAGCAGCATAACAAATAGGGAACTGTCTGGTTCCGGTACAAAACGGCACAAAAAATACACATTAGACCGGCGATTCTATTGATTCAGTCACCAGACACCATCGCGTGCTTCGCACTTGAGGGTTCCGTTCATTTGCATTCAAAGACGCACCCTCTCCATCGATTGTTTTGTTAATGTAAGCCACACCGGAGTTTACGGTTGTCGATGTCCGCCGGGGTGGCATCATCGTCGATTTGGAGAAAGCATCGATTGGGTATCAGTTCGAGTTAGCGTAGCACTTAAGCACGACGCATGATACGTGCGGTTACCTCTAAATAGTTGTTTGCTTAGAAAAATAGCCGCGATTAGACAGCGAATTGCATTAATCACTGTTATACTTACATTGTGTTTATCTGAAATAGAAATCGGAAACATTAACTAATGTTTTATGTAACGGTTGTTCGTCGTATACGGCCTCGACTTATTCGAGGACGAGAACAAGAACATAGACGAACAAGAACAACAAGAAACAGAACAAAACAACAAGAACAGCAAGAAGTACGATAACAACAAGAACGGCAAGAAGTACGATAACAACAAGAACAGCAAGAAGTACGATAACAACAAGAACGGCAAGAACCATAAAACAACAAGAATGACAACAAACAGCAAGAACATCACGATCAAAAAGTGCAACAAAAGCAGTAACGGCAACAGCAGCAGCAGCACCAGCAGCAGCAGCAGCAGCAGCAGCAGCAGCAGCAGCAGCAGCAGCAGCAGCAGCAGCAGCAGCAGCAGCAGCAGCAGCAGCAGCAGCAGCAGCAACAGCAACAGCAGCAGCAGCAGCAGCAGCAGCAGCAGCAGCAGCAGCAGCAGCAGCAGCAGCAGCAGCAGCAGCAGCAGCAACAACAGCAGCAGCAGCAGCAGCAGCAACAGCAGCAGCAGCAGCAGCAGCAGCAGCAAAACGTAATGTTTATATGTGCGCACGTGCACTCACTCACGCTGTTGGAGTGCGTTTTCCAAAAAAAACCTACGACACGGGCACGCACGAATGAATGCACGCAAGCATCCACACGTTTGCAAACGAAAGTATACATGTAAGCGAAAAAGTTACACTTTAAATGTACTAATGAATTCGTCTTATTTCTTCTCTTGAACCATGCGTGGTCCATACATCCTCATTAGCGTTATGACTATGTGGCACGCAATATGTTCGCATCATTAGGCCATATGCGTTGAACCACAAATCGCAGATAGCCGTAGCAACGGCCTTATTCTTCAATGAGCGTCGAGTGACAATATCTGTCGCATAATAAATATTGCTCACAGCGGGTGGAAAAACGTGTCACGATGGAAATGGGCCGTGCGAAGACCGAACGCATATCATGAGACAAAGACGAATGGGTCAATGCATATGACGCATCTACCCGTGGAGCCCAACAATTAATTTCATGCGACAAATGTTGGACGAACTTTACTGAAAAAGGGCGCTAAGAAAATAGCGCGTTCGTTGTTACTATTCTAAACATGAATAATAGGCTAGGCCTAGGCGAAACATTTCTTTGCAAGGGGAATGCTAGCTAGATGACACAACGCACTGAAACAACTTACACAAAAAAAAAAAACCATGAGATGAAAGTTAATCAAGATTTAGTAGAAAGCACCGAAGAGAGAGACGACCCGTTGAGAAGCGCGAGTTGTTTCACAAGTTACCCACATCTCCCGTATAGGCACACGTCGAAGCTTCCCTAATTGGTTCCATTTCTTCCAAGCACAACTCAAGAGTAATTAACGAAGCTATTGAACACCAGAAAAGGTGCGAGTTTCAAGGCGTCTAGCTTTGTCGCCCATAATCGCCCAAACACCCTGTGACTTCTGCGCATTTAACAAATGACTTCGCGAACCGCTGGGGTGTGACCGATGGAGTAGCCCCATTTATGCATTCACGAGCCGATTGGATTTGGCCTGCGAGCATGCGCGTCGCGCCGCATGCCTGCAGCGGCAGTAAGTGGCACTGTGCGAACATGGCGGTCCGGAGTTGGACGTGTGTGTGGGGACCGCTTTTACTTGTTGGAATATTCACAGGATTTATCACAGCACTAGAAGGTAAGATGCATTGCAACTGCAAGTCACCGTATGTTCGTTCACCATAAGTGTCTGTGAAATGTATGGATGTACCGCGTTCGAGACGTGTACAGTTTCGAAGTTAGTGCGATTGCGATCGTCTGCTTTTGGTTCCCGGCGCTTCGATAGCATCTCTCATCTCTGCAGTCGGCCCTGGCAATGTTTGTTATGACCTGTGGCTCGCTCGGTTGAATGAAGTTGGCTAGTTTGATAAACATGCCGCTTTCTTGCGACAGTTGACATGGTGTTCACACAGGGAACTTCGCAACACGCTAACAGCCTAAACAGGGTGCACTGGCACAGTTATTTCTTCAGATTTGCAGTAATGTTGACAAGTAGTGCAGACTCGGGTCCCGACTCTCGCCCGCTCGGCCAGCGAAAACCAACCGATGCAGTGACAGCTGTCTGGCATGTGTTGAGTGGGACTAAGTGTCGTTGCAACTTGCATGCAACATCAGGGCTGTTCATTGTTTCAACTTAGGACGTGCGTGCGTGCATCGCGTCACCAATGCTTTTAAGCATTAAAACAATAATATGATTGATGAAATAAGCGTGTTGACAATGCAATTTCACCACTCTACCAACGCACGCTCAACTCGGTGAAACTGTCACCTTCGCCGAGGCTTCGGTTGTTACCTTGACTTTGTGAAAGCCTCGCAACGAGTCGTTTGAAATTTACAAAAATTACCCCTCACATGCAACAGTAGACAGTTTTCCGCGCCATTATATAGTCGCTTTGAAGTGTTTACCGTCGTCTCTAAATCGTGTAATTAATGTTGGAAACATGTAACCAGTTCAAGTGCTGTGACTGAGTATGACCGTCTGGTTCAGTGCAATATTGAATATTCACGAAGTATGGAAGATTGATCAACATTTTACAGTAGTGTTGCCTCCTCGTATAAATAGTACCCAGGTAATTGTTATTAAATGGCACCAGAATAATGCTAACGTTGTCTGCTTTTATAAAGGAATGCCCGATTATTATGTTAGTACAAGTTTTTGAAGACTTGAGCAGATGCCTACTACTGGTAGTTCTGCACCTGTCGGTTCACCCCTGTGTCACATCCAGTAACATTAATCTTCTGTATTAATTTATCTTGACTTGTTTTTTTTCTGGTAGTAGCTGATTGCTTCTGACTTGAGCCATTTACTACTATCCACTGTCCAGTAATGAAGTAAATACTCCACTGTAGATAAATAAACTAGATAAATGTTGGTGATTACTACTAGTTCTTTACTTACTCTCACACCCTAATGTCTGTAATATGACCATTTGTGTTGCTCTAGACCATTCTTTGTTTTGTAAGCACCAAATCTTGGTACCATGTTCTAATTTTTGGTACAATGTGTTATAACTACCAGTAACCAGTTCCTCGGTGGATATCTTGCCTTGAGTAGGGTCTAAAAATAGGCTAGGTGGTACAGTCAAAACATGTTGCTAGAAAGTAGCTTTTGACATGCAACAACACCTGCATCCACGTATCCATCAGTAGACAGTAAGTTAAGGCATTAACTTGATAAACTCGTCATAAATATATATTGAATACCATCCTGAATAATTTTTTTTATTTCTAATAAGTAATAATATTATATCGTGAATATGTATTTATGGAGCGTAACTATGGTTTGGCTTAACATTTATTCATAAATGGATTGGGCAGAGTGTGTTCATGAAATCCTTTCTTTATACATTGACAACATTCCTTTTTGTGCTTAAATGAAATAAGAATCTGATGGAAGGGATCCCTTTATATTCACCCAACCAAGTAGCATATGGTTCATGACAGTATACGTTGTCATAAATGAATTACAATTTGTTTTCATGGGCAGTTATTTGCCTGGCCCAGAAGCTAGTTGACACAGTGAGTGTGCTTTAGCCTAACAGAAGTGTTGGGATTGACCACCTTATATGAGTAGTTTATGGCTCTATAAGTAGTTGGTCATAAAGACCACAGACCCACTGGGGTGTCCAGCACCTTGCAAGCACCAGTGCTGCTCAGTTAGAATGATCAGAAAACAGTTCAGTTGATTCCACTCACATGGTTAGCTATAGACAGACATGTATTACTTATTGGAATAATGTCAACATTTAAAATGATTTAATTAAAGGTCCAGTCTGTGGTCAGTGATGACCAACTTGGAATTAGTTTAGATGATAATCCTGATGCGATCTTACAGTTGTAGGTATAAATGGGGTGTAGCCAGTTTTGTTTACATTGTAGTTAAACAAATGTAGCCATGGATAATTAGGTAACTTTCCATTGCATCCAACCAAAAATCCATTCAAAAGGTTGGTATTTCTTTTCGTATGTCATTTACCAATCAGTAATTGTACATCCAGGTACTTTTAAATTCCATCCATGTATCCATTTCCTTGCCTAGCAGTATGATTGAGGTACCTTGTGCTGTTATGTGAAGTGATACAAAGAGTAGCAAGATTGCTCTAGCTTCTTGGAGTTGGAAACGCTTAGAACTAGTAACAGAACTAATTAATTTGAATCACACTGTGATAAGGCAAAAATAAAATATAGTTGTAATTCCGATAACATTGATTTTAAAAATAATGTAGGTAGGAAAAACATTTTATTAAAAAAATAATTTATTGCGAAATTTTTTTGTAGACAGACCTATTGTAACATTTTATTTTATAATTTGTTTTTTTATTTTTGTTCAACCATTTTAGCTAGTGCCATATATGGCGCCATCCAACGGAATTTGTTAGAACTACAAAACCCAGACTATATCACTTTGAGCCAGCATAACCTAGGCTGTTGTTATTCCTTTGAGTTTTGTGTTCAAAACCGGAATCTGTACACTTATGTGGAATCTGTACACTAACGATGTGACAAGTATATTTAATTAACAACATGTCTTCAATGTGCTTAGCTAACAACCAGACAACAATCACGGAACGGTTTATGTTAGCGCCTTCTGCCCGCATCCTTGTAGCAGGGGCGCCATGACACTTTGTAACGATTAACACGGAAATCCATCCAATAATAGGGATGATCGCAGAATTTCTGTTCCAAAAGGTAAATTCTTGTTACTTTTCAGGACTTTTGCAATGATTATCTGTATTTTTTATCATGTTGAATGATCGTTGTAATAGTCTTTTGCCGGAGTATAATGTAATGTTAAAAGAAGTTTTTGGTCAGAGGCAAGGGTTGAGGGTCGGCATCATAACAAATATTTTCCTTTTGTTCTTTAAAAAATGCATAGGGTCACACAGAAATATTATTTGGCCTAAAGCCAGTGTTGTTGACTACAGTGCTAAAAATGGGTCATATTGGATCATTTATTTTTAAAAGGAAAATTAAAAAAAGATGTATCATTTTTAATTTCAAACAATAGTAAATGGCGATAGTTAATTTAATAACTGATCAATTATAACACATGTATAGATTTGGTTATTGGCCCATCTAGTATAATATCTAGAGATTTATCCCAAATAAACAGTCAGCAATGTGATGAATCGTACTAATACGTTTATAGTGTACTTTAGACATGGTATGTATGCTCCAGGGGCCGGTTTCATAAAGCGTACTTAAAGTTATGGAATTAGTTAGCGTCACGTGTTTGCGTAAACTCCTATGCTCGCGTATATTAAAAAATCATGTCATTCACTAAGACAATCATCTTAGCATTAAGAACATTCTTAGTCACTTCATGAAACCGCCCCTGGTACTTGATTAATGGCTAGGTTCGGAAATCCTTCTTTGGACATTTTAGCCACAGAAGATGTTAATGAGAGTTGATGATCCCTTGTGAATCCCTAATCACAGAGTCACAGGAAGAGAGTGTGTACAGCAGCTAATGACCGTGATGATTGCTGGAATGAGATTACTGGTGCTTGATCCATAATCCATTGCCTTTAGTCTTGTGGATGACAAGGCCCAAGTATAATCCTCACCAGGGTTTTCCTAATTGATGTAATCATGTGGAACACTGTTTTGCAATCGTCTTGGCTGTCAACGTGTAGCTTGACAGATGGGCTGGTCTGCTATTGTAGGTGGTAGTATAGTGACTGTGTTATCTGCACCAACCTGCCAGTACTATCGACCGTGGATCAATAAGTGCAGTATCTTGAATATATTTCTGTCAGGAGACATTGATCCTGCTGATTGCTTAGGTTGTTAGACCACCTTGGAATACTTAGAACTCATGAAACCAAATTCTTTATACTGGGATTATTCTATGAAAATTGGATCTGCATAATTTTTGTAAGCATCTTGTCGGCGATTAAGTAAATTATTAATTAGGGATTCAATTATTGCATTTATCGCAGTTGGTGACATTTAGTTACAGGACTGAATCCATGGTTAGTAGTTGACATTCTTGTTACATGGAAGTATGTTCAACATCCCTTCAACGTTTGCACATGTATGGTTCGGACACCAGGACTGCTGTCGTCAACATGTGGCACTATCATCAAACAGCATTCATCAATACAATGATTGTATTATGACATGATCTGCTTGTGGGTATATATGCCTGTTGTAGACTAAATTGCTTTCACTGTTCCAGCGTGAAAGAATGTCCACATTGTTTGTTACTATCTATTTCATTTTGTTTTGTAGCTGTACTTGTATAGTTTTTGCAGCTTCCAGTGGCTCGGAAATTCAGACATGCATCTACATGATCTGTAATGTTACAGGCTTAGTAAAAAATATGCCATTACATTAATCTTAATCTCTTTGATAGCTATTCTTTTTAGGTAATCCTTAAAGGTTGACCAGTGTAGATAAGACTTGAATGACATCCTCAGATGTTGCTGTCTGGGTTTTCCTGTCTGGAATTAAAAAATAGGACGGAACTTAGATTGAATTGGCCTTTCAAACTATTTTGGATATAGTCCTATCAAAAATTATTTTGACATACTTTGTATAGTAACCTCAAAGAGTTCAGATGACCCACGTTCCAAATTCCCAAAGCAGTGGCATCTTTTGATCAGGTAAAAGATCAGTATAGAATAACCTTGACCAGTTATTAAAACGTCCTGCTACTAATTTTAATTGATTCAATGCTACGTTTAGCTGAATTTAAATTAGTAGTACTGTAATTGTGTTCTTACTCTGTATGCTTCACCATCAACATCACAGCATCTTTCGCACCTGAATTATGTGCACTGGAATTGTTTCCAACCTCACCTCTCATACCCTCACCTCTCATACCCTCACCTCTCATACCCTCAGTTTCAATAAACAGGAGATGACATTTATTGCCTGGTGACTTTGGTTTAACTCAATGATCAATTGACATCACCTTATAAATAACGAAATGTTGGTTGAACATACGTGTTGATTCTACCACCCATTCTTACAGTGGGGACTAGCCCCTTTCAGTGGGGACAAGCCCCTTTCAGTGGGTGATGTTAACAGCAGCGGCTAGGATGTTGTCATACCACAGTAGGTCATTCTGTCAGGCCCAACTACAATGGTGTTTTCAAAGGTTCATTTCTCGCAAGACTGCTTCCGTTTCGCAGTCTGCTGTTGTCACAGGTTTCATTTGCATGGGCCTCTGGTGAATTACATGTTGCCAAATGGAATTCAGACATGATGAATTACCTTGCTTTAAAGAGCTACACCTAATGGCAAAATGATTGTAGTTTGTGTGGGTGTCTTGGTGTCTGGGCAGAGTGATGATTACTCTGGACCCAGTAATTAATTACACATTCAGGGAATGGGTTTGTAAGGAAGTAATTTCTAATGAGAATACCCAGTACTCAAAATTAAAAAGTTGGTGGTTGTCTTTTAATGACCCAGCATTCAAATGCTGTCTGACACTGACTGATACTACTGACAGATAATTTTTGTTTTCTCTTCTGAAGACGAGTCTGTATCTTTTTATTTTGCTTTTGGGCTACCTAAGGTTTTGTGTGTCAGAGCCAAACTACAGATTGATGCTAGAGACAGATTTTTTATTTCCCCTTCTGAAGACTCTGTATCTTTTTTGCTTCTGGGCCACCTACGATTTTGCGTGTCAGCCAAAATTAGGCAGTCTGGGATGACTGCTAATTTTGAAGACTACCTGTGGCTGTTTTGTAAGCAATTAAATTAAATAAATTGTATGCCTTTTGTATAGATTTAATTATATTTTATTTGGTCATAATATTTATGCATAAATGATTCGGATATACTTATATATTCATGATTACGGTAAATAATGATATTGTTACACAAACTTCTAAATAAACATATTCTGTCATCTCTCTTATCATGCTAGATAATTTTTTTTTTCAAAGTTATAAAATAAACCCTAACAACAGCAGCATATGAATGAGACTATTATTTGATTGTCTGAACTTTGTGAAAACCTCAGCAAGAGTCAATGTCTGCACAGTCAGTTCTTTGTATATCAGCGGAAGCCTGTGTTGATGATTCTGCAGATAGATGCCATGCATTGTATCCTAATGGAGCAGATGATCACCTCTCAGTATTGGGAAGTGGTATTATTGTCGGATGCCCTAGAGGCACAGGGTTGTCATGGTTCAAGATCTGTGGCACTGATACAGCGATTCTCCACAAGTCATCTCCGGTGTTTCTTTGTACAGATAGAAGTGTAAGGTGCGCAGTAATTTTAACCAACCGGACTACAATGACGTGTTCTGCCTTATTAAAGAGTCCGTAATATTTGACGCAGATGGCCACCCTGAGAACTGTGTTAGTACGTGTTCACAATGAGTGGCCAACAGTAAAACTCACTGCATCATAAAAAATACCTTCGTTTACTTCTACCAATAAGTTATGACACCCACTAACTGCTTACTGGCCAGTCATTGTCTGTAGAGTTGGAGTGTAACTTGACTGTTCTGCCACCTTGTTGATTGTCCTGGTGATGTCATTACCTAATCTCTGCATACCTCCTTTGTTTCATGGTTACACAAACAATTGAGTCTATTGGATAATGTGAGATGAACAAGTGTATCTGTTAAAAGTTAATTCCAGTGCTCTGGTGGGAGAAGGGTCAGAGTCCCTTTGGCCATGTAGGCCTGCAGTGAGGGTAATGGGTGGTGCTCACCATTTAGTCATTGTCAGCATTGCCACTAACTGTTGTTGTCTCCAAGGCTTTGTCACATGCCTATGGCAAGTAGCAGGTTGAGGGATGACACCCGTAGATGTCACCTTGATTTCCTGAGGCACCCAACTCTAATGTCCTAAGGTTGTTATCATCTGTGGCCGGTCACAGGTTTTAGCTGATGGAGTTTATTTATATTCTCCTTCAAAGGTTATGGTTCCATATGTCCCAGTTAAACTTAGAGTGTGGTTTCTTTAGTGAAAATATGCTGGATTTCTCTTAGCAATTTTTTACTACTAGTCGATGTCAGATTATAAAAAAGCATTCTTGACCGCATGTGAAGAATAGAATAAAGAAATGTGGCTGTGACATGCACCGCTTGTAGTAATTGAATACAACTACTAATTTACTGCAGAACATCTGCTTCCTTTCAGCTGTCACACTGGTTGACAGACCACATGGGTTTGGGAACAGTGCTTATTTATAACGATCAGCTGTGTGATTGGCTCGGAAAACAGTTGTCTATACAGTTCATGACAGCCTCGATTTAAAGTTATTCTTCATGTCTGTAATGCATGTTATTGTTAGCTCTGAATGTAAGGGATAAACATTGATTGATGTTCAGCACTTTAGTCTTTTAGATAAAAACTGGTTTTGGGGTAATTGGAAGGGCTTAGCGGAAGCTTCATTTAGTATCGTACTTTAAACAATGTTTTTAAAGAAGTTTAACGTTTATTTATTAATCTTCCAGTTCATAAAGCATATAACTTTGAATGCACTCGGTGCAGTTTTGTACTGTGACAGCAGAAGTGCCACCTGGCAAATACAAAGTGCAAACAACTAAATGTAATTCAAAGATTCATGGACATAGGGGCTGTGGGTCAGAGGTAAAATTATATCAGTTTTGTGTAATATACATCCATGTTTTGAGATGTTATGCTACTTTATCTACATTATCTTTTTATTTTTATTTCATGCATTTTATTTATTATTATTATTACTATTTATTGTAATCTCGTTTAACTTGTATCCTTTGTACATATTTATTAACATGTGTTGTATGATTGATGTAAATGGTGTATGAATGGCTCGGCCATCGAAAATAGTGAAAACTAAGTATGTCACCGAGTGGAAATAAAATTGTCAATCAATCAGATAATTATGATTAAGTTGATGTCGCCTAAGAGACTATTTTGGTTATGAAAATAGTTCAAGAGACAGTGTATTCCAATTTTGTTTACTATAGTATAATCATATATTGGCAACTGGGTTAGTTTTATATTGCCAGCGAAGATGGATGTGCTTCAAGCCTGAATGCTGAATGTCTACGTATGCACAGCTCCCACATTTATCATCATTTACTTCAAACAGTAAAGCAGCTGAAAGGGTTATTTGTAAAACAGCAGATTTTCCAATGGCAGTGTTTGTGTGTGAATTGGTTGGCATAGGCAGCTTTCCTAAACTGCAATGTGGTACCTGTTATTATCAGTCATCGTAAAGTCAGAACTGGTCTCAGTAAGGTAGAACCTAAAATTTTGCTGACTGTTTCCTGTTGTGATGGTAACCTATGTCATTTATGTAAGGCATGTGTAGCCATGTCATCACTGTATTAGTGTCTGCACGCCTTCATAGTATATGGATTGTGCGACAACAGAGAATGTATGGGATAGTAAATATAATATGAACAACCATAAAACACCACTGGAGCATTGGTGTCTTTTCATAAGCACTGAGTGCCCTGTGCATGTAATTTACAGGCGGGTTACCTTACAGCGAATAACTGCCTTTGTCAAAAAGTTGTTAACAAATCTGATGCTCATTACAAGTGAACTGTCTTTGTAACCTGTATAGTGTATAGCAGTGTATGCCATAAAATGTGTGCTACATTCCACATATGCCACTTTGCATGCAAAGAATAATAATGGGCGTTTTTTTAACTGTTCTACTCTCTCCATTGTACTGACGTTTTTAATGTGAACGTACCCCTGCAGTCAAAGTATCAGGTGTGAATATTCCCTTTGAAAGAGTTATCCCACAGCTCCAAATTTGAAAGCGTTCATTAATCAGGTCACATCTCCTGTCTGAATAATATCATCAAAAAGCGTCGGCCTTTGTCTACATGTCTGCCACATGTCAAAAATAATGTTCATATCAATGCAGCCAATCGGTTCCACTTGTGCATATGTACTGATATCATCAACTTGCATTCGGTTTTGGAGCTTGACAGAAACCTTGAACTCTGCACTGTGAATTTCTATTGTTAGTGTGCTGATAAACCCTGCCCCATCTTGCTGCCACCCCAATTTTGAACCTACAGGGCGATGATCTGATGACTGACAGTCTAATTGTGAAACACTATTTGCAGTGTCTGTGTTTGCAGCTGAATAGATAGGTCTGTAGATTAGGGCCAGAACGGTAACATACAGTGAAAACTATTAAAATTACATTTTATTTTTTAATTTATTAAATAAACAAAACTATATAATTAAATAACAAAAATTAAGACACTAGTTTAACAAATAAAATATGAATTGCAGTAATATATTGGTTGTGTGTGTTGTTTATTGCACTAGTCTTACAACATTTCTGAATTAAGAAATTGTATAAAATAATAAATTAAGTTGTAAATTAAGTAACATTTTTCAGTATCAACTTATTTGTACATATGATTTGCCCCATTATGTATATTTGAAACCTAAATGTTGTGTGCAAAATGGCTTAGCTATGATGACTGCAGTAAAGCGATGTCAGCTGCTAGAGATTTTTGGGTTTGAAGCTTGCTTCAGTAATCTAATCCCAGACCTGTGGTGTTGGTAACATAAATACAGAGTAGGTGGTTGGCACTGATTTATGCTGCAAGATGTAGAGTCTGGTGCCAGGCAGCAGTTATTATCTAGTAATCGTCCTCACACTTTGGATGGTGGCCTTAACCACTTGGCAGCACAGTTGCCAACAACTGCTGGCAGATAAGATTTTTTCAAGCGGCCGCCTACAACAGTAGCACCAACCAGCATGATGACTAGCATCACTGTTGACAGCTTACAGGAACAATTTACTCTCGCCACAGTACACCCACACACCCCAGTTTCTCAATGGACCTGAAAGGGTGAAATGTCAGCAGGGGTTATACTCACTATACTGACAGGTGAAATTTCAGAATGGAATATTTTGTTGGGCTTTTCAGTGTCTCTGTGTGAACATCTTAGTCAGGCGGTGACAGTTTCTGAAAGAAGTAGTATCATATGTGACATCCTTTTGAAAGAGGGAGATATTTTGTTGTAAAAAATTCCATGTTACCTGGAGAAGCTAAGCAAATCTCCTGTCAAGTAACACAAATCAGCAGTCATGCTTGAAACAAATATATAGGCATTTCAGCTGAACCTGTCATCTCTGTCCATTGCCATGTAACACAGTTTGTCCAGACCTGTGGTTAATATTATAAAATGTGTGTCTGACAGTGTTGTTGAGAATAATGGTATGGGACTAACAGGGCCTAGAAACCAATTATAGGAGTACTCATAACTTAAAAATTCTGTCTGTCGCAGCATGAAGCACTGAAAGACAGCAGACTGTATTGCGGATTTAAAAAAATATATGTTTTACAGCAGGCTTTTTGTTGCACTAAATCATATGTTAATGTCATAGCCAGGTGCATGTAATGACAGCTTTTACTGCTGTAAGTACGTTTTTATGACAGAAAACGTCGCAGTACAGAAATTGAACAAACATTCTAAGCTGTGATATTGTCATCATTAACACATTACCATTTCTAATCGTCAGCACATGTGATAGGAACTGAGCACTGACTGATTGCAGGGGACAGTTTTCACGGTAAATTGCTGCCAAATGCAGCCACACTTCTTGACTGTAACAGTGGCTGTCAATAGGGCAGTTCTCGCTCATCGATCTTGGTAATAATAACCTCTTTATTGCTCACTGAAAGGATAATTAGGGTTATTTTCTGATCCGGTGACGGAGCTCTGGATGCTCAGAAATAACTGGACCAGTGTATAACTTCAGACTTCGGTCACTGATGTTAATTTTTAGGATTTTTTTTGTAAATACAGTGCATACCAGAAAGTCATTTATTTATTAATTAGGCAGTAATTTTTTTTAATTCTGGCTTGAAGTTGAGGTTTGATTATTTAATTTGTAGATAAATATATTGTACTAATAAGAAATAAAAAAAAAATGTATAACTGGTATAGGCAATTAATTTATTTCAACACAGTGGTTTAGTAATATTATATATATTGATTTGTAATATGTTTCATTACCAACACTGACATGAATAACTGAAAATGGATTTTACTCCGCACCAACAAAAATCAATGCAAACATGTGGATTGCAGCATTTGCTAGATTATTTTGCATGGTTTCACATTACAACAAAGTTCTGGTAAAGTAAGATTGTTATGTACTCTAACATTGAAAGAATGTACCAGCAACCACCTGAATAATAAATGCCAGTGGATCTTTTCACAGCTCTCCAGAGAGCGAGTATGTCATATGCACAAGGAGGCATCTTGGTCTTGTCTTTGTACTGCTCGTTTGATTGTAATATACTCTGGCAGGCGTTCTTGCTGTGAATGCTGTTCCCTTTAATGACTGTCGCTGTTCTTTTACATGCTATTGCACCAAAGGCATTCCTTATCAAAAATAACTTGCACAACTGCCACATGCAATTTGGGTGATTGCCCAGTAGATGGTTGTCATCTTTTGCACTGACCTACTTATTTTATCAACTTAATTTAATCGTGTGTTTATTATTGATGAACTTAAAACCATGTTGCTATTGCAGTACATCAATATATGTTATTACATTTACAGAAATGTTTGAATAATTTGTCATCAAAATTTTTCACTTAATGTTCAAATAAATAATTACAAGATAAATTGACATAACAAAAAGCCACATTGTAGTGACTATCAAGACAGCTCCAAAATGAGAGTCATTGAGAGTTAAATTGCCATCTCTAGCTTACACCATTAAATCTTAATTCAACAATACTGAATCTTAATTCACAATACAAATCAGACAAAACAAACATCTAGGGTAGGTAGTTTTACTACAGTTCCAGTTCTACAGTTGAGAGAAACCACTGATGCAACATGTTTTCTATGAATACAAAGTGTCAGTTTCTTGATGACTGATGTCAAGTTCATCCATTAACTCCCGGTTACAATAAAGCAGGGAACAAATGTTTAAATATTTTTGCCATCTGTGTTACGTAAAGGCCTGTCACGGGTTCAAAAAAGGTCATCTTGGGGACCTTTTTGTAAACAATACTGTTGCACTTTTTCCTCTCCAGATGGTATACACATAAATGTGCACAAGATTTATGATTCTTTGCATAACATCTGAATAATAATAATGCTGGTGATAGCTGGTATCATGTGTACATTTATGAGGAAGTTCACACATTTCGTATTAAGTTCTCTGCATAACAAATTAATCAGATCCGATGTCACAAGTATGCGTGACTTGCTCCCACTCCCAGTCAAACAATGCTTCATAATGTACTATTGATTTAGAAGCGTCCTGTCACTGTTTACAACAGTAACGTTACACTGCATTATAAACAAATCCATCATGAACATAGAAAGTTATATTGCATGTTGAGTGGCAATGCCAATATTCTTGAACATAATTATGATGATTCAGTAACATTTTAGACATACGTCAGCAGGCATCCTGTGACGGTTGAGTGCTGAAATTATCTATCATTTAGTAGATTTTATTGTAAGCTAGTTAAATGATACAGCCATGCTATGCAGATTTACCAATGTTGTTAAGTATTGGGTCCATCTGCTTTATAAAAGAGTTTGGTCACAGTAAAGTATGTATTAAAAATATTTTCTAAATGTAAGTTACCACAAGAAAGGACACATTACAGTACATAAAAAGAGAATCTGCTACAATTGCTGTGGCCAACTAAACAGTTGATACAGCATGTGATTGTAGTCTGTCATATTAATCAGTGACTTGTGCTAGGCACTTATGTTACACGCGATTAAGCACTCCAATGATAGACCTGTACAATTATAGGTAATTACATATAATAATGTAGATGAGTGCGCTCTTATTATAGCACTTACACAAAAGTAAGCAGGTGTTTGAAGCACGCCCGGAGCAGTGTGCGAGCTATGACCAGTGTGAGCAAATGGCCATCCATCTAGATGTTAATAAAATGGTGGTAGCTTTCTGGTCATCACAGACCAGGCGTTAATAATTGACCAGGGCATTTGGCCATTTTGGCGTGGTAATTATGACCTGATTATTATTACCTTCTTGATTGTAATTGCATTGTCTACTGGTGAGATAATAAGTGACATGATAAAAGCAACTTCAGATCAGTCAGATGTAGACAGAACAATACAAAATTCCAATTGTCATAAAACAAAGCTGGTCCCTAATAAAAACAAGTTATAATAACATTGTAATGTATTGTTAGCCAGTGCAGTGTAGCAAGGGGAAGCTTTTTTACTGTTTGGGGTGAATTATGAAGGTATTAAACTTAAATGGATTCAAATAAAAAAAAATTGCACAGCTGTGGTGCTGTGATCATTTTGTTTATTTGGTGTCATGACTTTTTTGGGAAAGGAACACCAAGTAGTACTTAGTAGCAAGATTGGAGAATGAAAAACGGTATTAAATCAGAATTGATGAAGAGCAATATGACATGTTCAGGTCAATATATTCATATAACATTTCTTGTGTTGCAGTGACTGTGTTAGATACAAGAACATATGAAACATTGGACTGGAGTAGGTATTCTGCCTCAAATAAAGGAGCAACGGTGAGTAGATTTTGTTGTTGTTCTATACATACTATAATGTACACTCAATTTTATGTCTAGCATTGGCACTATATTTGACAGATTTTGTTCTTGAAAACAATTTGGTACCTGACCTGTTTGACTTTGACTAGGGTTATCAGTTTGGTGCTATTTTTGCTTAGAATATCCGGTGTGCAGAATTAATTGTTCATAAGAGTTCACTTACAGGAGTTTACAAAAGCCTGGGCAAACATTCCTGTCTGTAAAAACCATGAAATTAGCCTGTTTGAAATATGAAACCCTCGGCTTATGTAAACTTGCAGGCAGCTAGAGGCTGAGTTTCATTTTCACAGGGCTTGATAAGCTCTGGTGCACAGCACTGTAGGATTAAAGTGTTCCAGACCACTACATGCCTAATTAATACCACCTAGTTGATAATTAACTCACAAAATGAATATTCAAAGTTCATTGAAAGTGCCCACAGCATTGCTTCTTTGACTGTTGAAATTGCAGACCAGTGAGTAAAACTTTAAATGTTTAATGACATTCAATTGCAAAAATAGTGCATGAATTGGAAAAGATGTTTTATTTTATTTACTCAAGCATAACTTGGTGTACAATCAGTGTTTGAAATTACTGCCGACCCGGAAGCCCGAGACTGTCAAACATTTTGTTGGGCCGGTAACTTTTGCAGACCGGCAGAATTTTAAAAGGAAAATAATGGAGCACTTGTCTAGTATCCAGGCCAAACTTGATTTTGTCATTATATCTACACGGCTACAAATTTAGTACCTCAGAGATGGTTTAATTCTATCATTCATAATCATCCCAGGCTTATTTATATTACGACGAAAATATTGCATCTTAGCACACTTTTGAGGTCCAAATAGTGACCCAGTTTGCGCCTGTCTGCGTCGCTGCGGCCGCGCGTTACCGCAGTGAGCGATATAGCAGCATATGTTGTTGCAAACTGGGTTGCTCTTTGGGCTTCAAAAGTGTGCTAAGATGCGACATTTTTGTAACGTAAGTACGCATGGGATGGTCTTGAATAATGGCAATAAAAAACACGAGGCATCAATATTAGGCGTAAATGTTGTTATAACGACGAAGTCGAGGTGGGCACGGGTAGTACACACAAAGGTGACATTTGTGTACTTCCGACTTTTTCCGAAATTTAACGTAAGTGTAGTACAAAAACAAGTTGGAAAACAATAAAATGTTGAGCTGATCAATGCTGATAGATCAGTTGAGTTTAGTTTTGTAGTGCTGGCACAGTGAAACGAGTGAAGAGTTCGAAACCGTATGAAGCCATCCACAGTGTCAGTATAATCAATGTCCATCTGGATTCAAACCCATCCACCTGTAGAATACATCCGAGCGAGGATGCCCAACTTCAAATCCGAGTTGGACTCGGACAGTGAATCACCAACCAACTTTTCAGCTAAGGTGTAGAACACTGTACAATTCATTGAGATGGGCAAGCCACAAATTTTATTTTAGACTTACCGTTTCTGCATGGCAGTAAATCCTATACTTTTTTTAAAATCCCAAAACAATTACAAACTGTTAACAAATTATATTTCATGTATCTGAATCTATAACATAGCACAGTGGTGCAGGGGACATGGTGACAGAACTGGTTAATTTACATTCAGCTAGTGGCCTGGATAATCCATTCGGAATACTTAACAGATATAGATCTATCTTTAATTACAACCATAATATTCTTCAAAGATACATCTTGGCAAACACAGAGATGTCAGACTTCTAAAAAAGCATGCTATTACCATACATTTGATGCTTAGTGTAGATTGAGCAGACAGTTGACCTTTGCTGTCAGCTTTTCTGTCTCTAGGGAATCTCTTAATGTTTGATAAATGAACGCTGAGTGATATAATCTCCATGCGACTTCACTTGACTTCTTCATACTGTTTAACTTGTTTTTCTCGCCATTAAGTGGCATGCCAGTGATGCCACTTTGTATGGGAGGAGAATGTCAGTTGGGACATCATCGATAGCCTTTTGGTGTGATGTCAATAAGTGAACTGGTAACAATGTGACGCCAAAGTGATATAATACAATAGCAGCGAGATCTGTGGCATCGGGCAGCTGCGTTTGGGATCAAAATGTAAGATAATCCATCCAATTTTGTTTGTAATATAAAACACTGGTTTAGCTATCAAAGCAAGGACAATGACATTGTCCGTAGGTCAACCTTTCATGTCTGGTTTAAATTATATGTTGCAAAGGTGAGAAAATGTTGTTGAAAAACCACACTGCAAACTGTATGTGTGCAGATAAGAAAGTCAATTGGATGCATTTGTGGCCTTTCTACTTTATTATCTGATTTATTCCACATGGCTAAATATACGTCTGCACAAACATCGAGGTAAGACGTTTAGTTGTGATTGTTAACGACAACTGTTATCTCGGCTCATAATTATAGATTTGCGTGACCTTACCCGTTGAAGTGGAAGTTCTCCCACGCATTCAATGCATTCAATGATAATCCATCGTTTACCACAGGCTACATACTGTCATAATAGCAAGTAACTAAATATATCCATTATTATTATAATTATTCTGAAGCATGCGATTTTCTGTTCACATTTTGATGTGGTTTAACACCCACTAAACAGATTGCCTCCAGGGATGGCATTGTAATGTTTTTCTGCCAACACCATTGCTTTGATCATGTTCCCTGGCTGGAAACTAATATAATGTATGTGTCCAATGTGCCAAGTTTAGAATTGTGTCTCCCTGTGATGGTGATGTTGCAAATTAGTATGTGCAATGGAAAGGAAACGCGCAACAGGTATATTCATAGACATCTTATTTGCACGCATCATTATTATGGCTTACGCAGTATGCAGAGGAAGCAGATGTGCGTTCACACGACATGCACTAGCTTGCATCAAGACAAGATTTAGGGCATCAAGCCATTCAAATTTGACCATGTCCCACCAGGTAAAATGGTCATTATAGGCTATTACCTGGTGCATTTTGTGTAAACAGCAGCCTTAGTTTGCTTGGATTAAAGCATTGGGTTGCCTTGTAAACAATGCCATTGGAGTATCAATAGATCAAGAAATGTGCATAGATGCTTTGTTTTGCAAAGAATTTCGGAAATAATCAGACTGGCAATTTAAGAAAAGACTATAATTTTGTTTTGTGTATATTATGTGTATTGGTTTCATCGTTCATGTATTATTACATTTAATTAAATAGTGAACTAAAATACTAGCTACATGTCAGTATTGTTAATCCTGCTTTAGTGAGAATTTCTGTGCCATATTTTTAAAAACCATTTTAATAAATTAATTTAGGAATTGTCCCATGTATTCATATTATAAATGAAAATATTTTTACTTTCTACTTACGTAACCTATTAGGTAGAATTTTCTATGCATTATTAATTATTTTGTCGTGTAATGTAATCACATTTATGCAACAAACTTGAATGAAGCCACAGTATGCAAATTGAAGTGATGTTCGTAGGCGATGTGTTCGCAACAAACTGTCAGTGAATTCATTGCGAGTCCGGTAACACGTAGGTGTTTGTTCCACCGAGTCGGCAAATGATGTTTGTGACAGAATTGAAGCCCAATAAAAGTAAATGGTTCTCTGATGGCTGACTTTCTACGGATGCATTCTGTTTGTGTCTGCAGCTAAAATTAGTTAACAAACGGCATACATGTACGGTAATGGACGAGTGAAAAGGTTGCAGTGAATACTTAGTACTACCCTTCTGGTTAATTTTTCAGCAGACTAGGGAATTAATGGGATAATGTGGGAGGGAGTGGATTATCCTGAAGAAATGTGTCTGTCGTACTGAGTATGCACAGACTAGTAAGATTACCTGTCCAGGTAGACTCTGTTCACAGAGTACAGTCCACACCGAAGTGACAAAGGAGCTTCATGAACTCTGCATCAACTCTGAGTAATTTACTAATTGGCTTTCGTGTTTGCAAAAGTGATCATGATGCAATGTTATTATTGCTGATTGATGTGGCCTCAAACAAACAGGTACACAGCAACGAAAGGAAAACATCAGGCCGAGTCACATGGTTAGGGTTTGGAATGAGTAAGAGCAAACAGTAATGACATCAACAATATAATTGGCACTACTTGACCTGGTTATTTGTTCTCTGATAAATAGTACTGATGTTGTAATGGGAATTCTGCAAAAAAACATGTTAAAATAGGCAAGTAAGTAACATGTTTTTATATGAAAAAGAGTACATTTTCTGAAGTTTGATTTCTTTTAGTACATTTCCGAGAGAAGCATAATACGGAAAGGACTGGGGATGTTCTAAGTGATAAATAAAAGGGACGCGGCAATATAAAAACAGACAGCGACAATTGAAAGCCTGATTGATTCATGTCTGGATGCAAATAGGCACGCTTCAATGCCATACATCTGGGTGACAATAATCACACCAAGGTGTCTCGTTCCCCGCAATATTCTCTGCGATATTCCCCTGGCTAATGAAGCAGCATGCATAACTGTCTCCCAACAAACTCCACAACTACAATTTATCTTCTGAAACTCTTTGCATAGCTGAGCATGATCCTTATATGGCACCCAGAGGACAGTTATTTCCCTGTTGCTGTGTTAGATGGTCGTTTGTGTGCAATATCTATTGAACAGCCTGCAGTAACCAGGAAACATCATGGACCATCTCACAAACAAGTGCTTGCCACACTGTCAGTGTGACTCTGCTACTAAGCAGGCCACACTTTATATGTCTGGCCATGGGTCACCTCAAAATAAATAAAAAAACTAATTAAATAGTTTACAAAAACATTCCAAACAAGTTCATAAATTTATATTTTTTGACACTATCTCTAAGGAAACGTAATATTTTTTGTTTTCAAATGTTTTGACTATGATGTGCAATCAGTGAAGGGCTGTTGCTGCACTACATTCAAGGAAGTTCATAAATGTAAATTTAGCAATATGCTCACGTGGATGCTTTGAATATACACGTATTATTGAATCCTTTGTAAATGAAACTCATGCACATGCTAGAAATCTAGTTTCTGTAGTTTGACAGTTTAGAAAAAAAACATCACAAACAAGTTGACGTGAATTTAGCACTGCTCATTTAGCTGTTTTGATATCCATTTGGTTGAAACCTTTGTGAGTAAAGTGAAACCCACATAAAGCAATCTGCTCCTATAGTTGATCAAATGTGAACCCCTGGATTGCCATGGAGAAGCTTAGTAAGACAGAAATATGTGTCACCACATTGACCTGTTGAAACGAATCAGACACCAAGGGAGGAGCATAATTACATGCAAGACTTGACTTCTTCAAAGACCCTATTCAAGATGTGGCCAAATGTAATTTCATGTGGCCAAATAATTCCCATTAGTAAGTTCCCTAGGTTGTCACTGATGAATGGAGACACAGACATTGGTGTGTGTGAGTGCAACAAAGATTGCTGGATGAGAAACTGGCCACTGTATAAAATCGAGCATCTGTGCATGTTTATCTGCACAGCACACTATTGTGTCTGGCTACAAAGTGAAGAAGACTCCTGTCACTAGATAGTCATGTCACCAGTGGTTTTCTATTCCCCAGGTCATCCCATTCATTGACCAACAAACTGATTGGGAGAGCGGAGAAATAATTGCAAATGTCAACTGTAGCAACTGCATTGAGTTGCTGGCATGATTTTTGAGCAGCACACTGGGGTAGTCCTTGGTGGAAACAGTGAGAGGAATAGCTACACTTGAAGTGCGTAGTTAGAGAGGCTTGACATAGCACTGTTTGTGCAGAGGTGTGGAGGAGCATTGTACCTTTAAACAGGGAACAGTGGACCAGTCCCGGTTGGGTTTGGTAAGCAGCTTCCCAGTGGGGATGGCCAGCTGTGTTAATGTGCATGCAACACTATCAGCAAGGAGGGGCACTGATACAATGTTGTGTAACCCTTGTTCATTATCCTCTTCCTTTGTGTTCAACTTCATAGTCTGTATAAGGAGACAGCAGGAGCCCATCCCACAATGAGGAACAGTTGCTACTGCCTGCAGCAACACTGTTCCACTACAACAGATGGCACATCCACAGGAATAAGAATTCAAACAATTTGAGCAGTCCATGGTGTTGAGAACCGTATATAGTTAGATAGTTAAATACGCCCTACACCGGTATGTTTTCTGACAATCCTACGCATACAATGATTTCTTGTGAACATTTCACGAAACCAATGCAGCTATGCCGTGCCAGTGCTTTCACCCATCTCCAATTCAAATTTGAGTAATTCTACTCATTGCTTTTCTTCAAATGTTGTCAAGGTACCTGAGTACATGGGTATGGTCGTGTCAAGCAGAGGTATTTCATAGATATTTAAATTTTCCTTTGGTACAGGCTTTATTTATGTAGCTGCTTTTCATTCATGAGGCAGGCCTTTCACCGGCAGTCGGTTTAAACATTTTTGAGAACCCCGGTCTATCGAGCTGGCCGTCTAGGCGTATGTATGTAAATGAAGGTAATACTATCGGCCAGCTAGTATGAAGAGATGCCATTTGGGTTGGTGTTAGCTGGTACATGAGCATGCTGATTGCCACTGCTCGTCATATGCTGCACAAAGCAATGCGCTTGTCACATGTAAGGGACACATTACATGATTGGCACGTCTTTGCAAGCACCTGCAGAGACGCTTGTTATGTTGTCTGCGTTCTACTCTCCCGAATTTTGAAGTTCCTCAAATTCCAAATGAGCACATGAGCTCACAAGAAGGAGCTGGGAATAACTATGTAATTGGACTTTCCTCCAGACAGAAAAGCCTGTCTGGTATTCTTGAATCATAACTGATTTACGGCATCTGTTGATTAATGCGTCTGACTCCAGTGAGAGTAATTCGACACAGTTTGGGACACACATTAGCTCATCGTGATGGATGTGATGCACCACTTTCAGCAACACCTTTCAGCATAGACATCTGAGATTCGACATTCCTTCCGAAGTTACAAATGTAGAATAATTTGCAAAAGTGACAGCTGTGTACACTTGTAGGTTTTCTCGCGATAATTGTTTTTTTGTGCACCGTTGCATTTTGTATGCTGTGGCTTGCATGCAGCATCTCCACCAGATTCTGCTTCCAGATCTGATAATGCAATGTTAATCCACTGAAATGCAACCTCTGTTATGCAGCCTCTTCCCCATCTGGATACTTCTCATTTGCGGCTCAGTTTGATTCATATGATGCAACCCGTATATTAATCAGTGCCCTTCACCAGAGATGATGTCATAATTTCCATCTGTCGATGCAGCCGGTGATATTGAGAGCTGTTCCACAGCAGATGAAGTTATGAGAAGCTTGAGCCAGGAGATCAGTTCCTTTGAGGCAATAATGCAAGACTAATGCCAGCAGTGTTGGCACAACACAGGGAAACCATTAGGATGTGGGAAAATCAATGGAATAAGTGTGTAGTTAGTGCCACATGCCGCTTGTTGAATCAAGAAAAAGATGCGCACAGCGCTATTTTTGACGTGGGCTCAATTTACACCGCCATCAATCGGAGGCGCGACTCATCTCTCCGGATTAGGCAGATGACAAGTCTGGCTTACTGCGGATCAGAGATTTCTCTTAGCAAATATTTCAACCGGAGAAATTGCATGCACTTTGGTGTCTGGCACATTGATTCCTGGGTCTTGATCTTGGCTTACCCAGGCTTTTCTGCATTTTGCAGCCACTGCATCGAATCAATGGAGTCACCCATCAATACAGAGCACTTTTATGGCACCACATACTCTGGCTATGTAGACCGTTTTGATATCTTGTGGAGGAATTTTTTGATGTGGGCGATAAAACATGCATCATTGGATGTACAGTTTGTATAATCAGCTAAATTACACTTAAATGGAATGTAGGATTATTGTTTGTTAATTTAAATAATAATAGTAAACTGCTTATATACTCATATCCAGAGTAACTCTGTTTGATAGTGTTTGGATTTGGCCAAAATGTCAATACTGAAATACTGGGCTATATATCTAAGTAAGAAGTGCAATTCAATATGGAAAACTTACTAAAAATGTGCAGTAAGTGTTAATTGTTAAATTAAAAATTTGTTTTAATAGAAATTAGTTTTACTATGCTTACAAATCAATTAACAGATTTACAGTGTTTGGGAAACAGTTGTTTTAATTTGAAGATATATTATTACTTGAGATGAGAAAGTAAGTTGCCTCAAAAGGAGTGGTGCATTCATACGCTGAAAACTGCACACCAAGACAATGACCCTGACTTCACAAAATTAAATTACATTTTATTTACATAGCCTGTCATGAGAACTTGAAATAAATAACATTGATGTGACCAATTCATGCTAGAAAGCTACCGTAGGAATACTCTGAACCAGGCTTCTTTGTGTAGCATGGAGAGAAATGTCTTTGTGACATATTGTGCGGAAAGAAATCCAATATGTTTAGTTGAGCCTAGTTTATTGACCGCGTTAGTTGAGGACAACCATCAAAAGAATCATCAGGCATGTGTAATTGGTTTTGCTATATCAATAATGATGTTTGTACAGGGTTATTGCTTTTATTATTTTACAGACAAACCTGAGCAACATCTGTGTTTCCAGTGATTGGTGGTTTGGGGAGTGGGCCGGGTGTGTAGTGTGAACATTATTTGACCACCATTAATACAATATATTAATCACATTAATGCAAACAAACACTGGTGTGGAAGTGCTTAGAAGTGGTATGACATTGTGACAAAATTTTTATCAGTTTTTGTAGATAATATTCACAGTTGTTTTCGTAGCTTGAACGTGTACGTAACTGATATGCCTTACACAAACACTGAACATGAACGGTTTTGTACAATTCAGCCCAATTTATTGCTATCACATCACTAAAGGTGGCATATTGCAAACCCCATATCACTTGCCGGCCTGAGCAATCATAGTATCAACTGCCTTGCTGTAATACTGATCCACTCTGTTTGGATTTCAAACAAAAACCTGTAAGTTGAATAAACAGTTTGTTCATTGCAAAAACTGGCTGATAATATGACTTTGCTGTTTAGCATAATTGCTAGGATTATATTCCTCAGGCTCTTTGGTTACTTGTCGGCATAAGGGTTGCGTAAATTAACAAATTGATGGAAAGCTAGAAATACATGCACTGTGCCAAAATAGGATTTATCTAATATGTTTTGTAGGTGTAACATTAAAATTTTTAATTAGTACAAAACGTGTTAATTAATAAATTTTCTATAAAGCTAGCTTATTTTATGACAAGCCATTATGGGCCAGTTGTAAGCTTTAACCATTGCTTTGGGCATAGTATGTGGTTAACTTAGGTAACATACTTATTAAATGTCATAGTTTCATTGTTATTTCGTTTTAATTGTTTTTATTATTGATTTAATTTTATTAATCTAATTAACTGGTATAATTATAACAACATATTTGTATACCGGCCATTTTATCTTTTTATTTTATACTTCTAGTTTGGCCAACATATAATAATGTTGGTCAAACTAAAGGTAATCTTTTATTAAAATCCTTGAAAAAAGCAAACACTTCAAAAACAATACTCAAAATGCATTTCAATATTTATTTCAACAGTCTTTCAGTAATATTGTTGAACTGGTATTGTCACGACAGCATGCAATCACTGCAGACAAAAAGTTGGTAAGAAACTATCATTTCATACCAGTCAGAACCCTGTTGTGAACACTGAACAGTGACTAAGATGTTATTTGCCTAGTTAATTTTTATAAAATACAATACCATGCATGTACCGGCAGTCAATATTGTAATTGGGGAAATGTGCGAACACTATCTGTAAATTGAAAGTGTATCTTTAGTGAAGCGAGATGTAATTTTCACGCCATCTAGATAAAAAACCGCAGCCTGCATAATTGTTAGAATGCTGAGAGGTGATAGTATGTAATTACCGCCAATTTTGCATGTGTAAGTTTCCCCATGACACCGCTAGGATACACGCTGCATTGTTGGCGAAACTTGACAGTGGCCCCTCTCCCAGTGACTTATTGTTTGGATTGCCGAGGTGCTGCTTCTAAGCTACAAGTGAGGTCTCGATGACAGACCAGTGCATCAATGGGGCACAAAGCATGTACAGGTTCAATCACACAACCCATTCTATCTGCTCTGACAGTTTAACATAGGGATGCAAAGTTGCTGTGCCGCCAAAGAGGGCATCCTCAACAATGATAGTAATCAATGCAAAAAATGTGAGGCTAAATAAACAAAGACCATTGTGTGTGTAGCAACTTTCTGTGTCACCGAGAGGCATGGAGCGTTATTCAGTCCCTGCGTGAAGGTTATCCGACTTCAGATCAGTGATTAGCCTGCAAGCAAATACACAAGTGTGTATGACTATGATGATATTTTACCTGGCGCTGTACAAATAATAGTGGCTCTTGCTTTAGGTGTCAATCATTATGTGTATAATTAGCAGCTCTTTGACAATGTAGGAATGCCAGACACCTTATTTAGAATAAGGAATGGGTGCGGTGGTGACCTTTGACACGAGTGTCATGGAGGTCCACCTAGTAAAACCATTCGCCAGGGCATTGGAAGATTGGTTTCTCGATTAGATTGGATTGAGTTGAAATGTATTTGAGGGTGGGTGGTGCAGATTATCCCTGTGTGTGGTCAGAATGTCTCTTGATCCAGTGGTGGCACAGGCCAAAGTACCCACACTTCTTTTGTTGACATCGGTGTAATGAAATAGAAACATCAACATTATTTTTATTAAGTACTTTTACTGAACCATGTTTTGTTTTGCTTCTTAAAAAAGTATGGATGTCTGTTGTTTTTTTGTTGTTTTTAAATACATAAACGTTTTGTTTGGAAATGTTCAGCTTTGCTAAATGTTGTGTTAAAAAACCCTAAAAACCATCAATCAAAAAATATTTCACAACATGGCTATATTTTTATTAATAGTGCAAAAATACCATAGAGGCTGAACAAGTTGGCAGAAAGTTGTCTTACCAGGAAAAGGTGATGATATAACTTTGAGAAGGTCAATGTAACAAGGACTAACGTTTCCATAACATGACCTGTGCTAACGAAGAAAGTAATAACAAGTCTGATGTACTTTAACCATGTTATAGGTATGGATTCAGTAATCAGTTTTGGCAAGTCTCAAATCAGGACTTTCAAGCTGTATGTGCTACTAGTGCTGTTTATGTAATTTGTGATGCTGTTTACTTAACGCACCCTCTACCATATTGTGCATATCAAATACAGGGCTAAATTTACATTGACTAAACATTGTTAAAAACTATGTCTAAATAGCAAAATATATACATTGCTTGATTGCTCTACAGTACAGCTCTATTAATGGTCCCTGACTGAGACAATGTATAACATCTTTGTCTTTTCTGTGGTTATAGCTAGTCTGGTTTACCACATGCACACTTTATTAATGTAGTTGTTATAATTAGTAATTCCTTATCATAATTGAGAACAGCCTCCAACATGCCCCAGTAAGCATGCCCTGCTATCAAGCTGTGGAAGCCTGCACATGTGGTCTTGAACACCACAATGTCTCCCCAGCAGGTATCTGTTTAAATGGTGCAATCAGCAGAGACAGCACATTGCCTGCTGTCCTAGTGCCATGTCAGAACTCTACCTATATCCTGAGGTGCCATTAATATGAGCTCTAGGTCCTGACACCATAGGCTATCACCATCAAGACATTGCTTGATGATATCTATGGTGAACCTGTATCTCCATGTGCTTCTGGCTATTTCTGGTTGCTGACCAGCCATGTGTAATTGTTATGTAATAGTATTAACATGGCTAGCCATTTTCCTTTGGTACATGCATTCTAAGGTAACATGGATACATAGCTTATTTTTAGAAAGTAAAGTTTGCCATTGGGTATACTTCGTCATGATGACATGTTGATGTTAGTTGTGACATTTCTTACAGTTAGACATGACAGAAAAATGTATAATTACTTGCTTATCTAGTCATTTAGACTAAAATGCTTATTTTAGATTATCCATTTTTTACATAATGTTTATTTCCTTGCTTATGTAATTATAATGAAGTTGGATAGTCACCACAACAACTACATACAGACCAGGAGTTCTAGTGTGTAAGTAGATTAAAAGAAAGGCAATACATGTTTCTCATCTTTGACATGCCATGCTATGTTTTGATTGATTGGTCATGTGTATTTAGTGATTCCAGAAGGGCAGGTGTTTGCCTAGGAACCCTACCTACCATGGGTATATGCATATGGTACAAATCACTGAGTTGTTGAGATGTGTTCTTGACAGGATGATGACGCACAACCAGGGTGTCCAGAACTCTGATTTGCACCTTACAACTTCCTATTACGAGCATTCCATCTGAATTCCATCCTAATTCAGAGATGAACTTTACTTTTTAATTAGTTTATAGTTGAGTTTGGAATGTTTACATGAAGTCACCAGGCTTCTACAACAAAGCTTTGATTGTAAGTTTTTAAAAGTCTAAATTATTATTAAACTTAAATTATATGTTCAGGAAGTTGCTTGAGGTTATCAGTAATTGAGTTGTTATCACACAGTTTGACTACTTTGTGAAGAAGTGGTTCTTCTACTAGTGAAATATAAAATTTATAATAATTTATTTTCCATTTGTAACGCTTACATAAATCTCTCTTAAGGCTGTTTTTTACCCACAAACATAATCCTGTCACCTGTCCCGAACACTGTTTACCTGTTACACTGGAATTTAACCAAGTCAAGTTGATCCTTGAAAAGCTTCCTTGTGAACGGAGCGGATTTATGTAAGAGTAACTTGGGGGTGAAACTGTCGCTTTATTTCACCGCCAGAGGTGATGATGGTTCATAATGATGTGAAATGTTACAGCATGACTGGCAAATTACAGCATTCCAGGGTATACACTGCTCCTGGTATGATCTCCACTCGACCACCCAAGCTTCGTGACTACATGGGATATGACTAGGCGAATTGTTTGTGCATTATGTGTACGCTGGAAAACGTGTAGTTGAATGCTCAACCTGTTGAAAACATCTTCAAATGCTCGTAATATTAACAAGGAAGATGATGGTGATTATCATAAGAACAGAGAAGGGAGCTGTGTCTATTAATACTACAAGTTACAGACGTCACAACCAGGCCATTGTGTTAGCGCCATGAGTTCACCGGGTCGAGAACAGAGACCAAAATGTCTATTGTGACCTTTCACAGCAAAGAAAGCAGACGTTTTATAGTGGAGCTGTCAAACTGTCATATCGCTGAAAGTCACACTACAGCATGTGTTTGTAGCGTTGTGACAATGATATGACAGGCCATTATGGGGATAAGTAAGGACATGTTTGCCCTGTGCAAATGACATGATTCTGTGACATGTGCACATTGTGTTTTAACAGTAGGATTACCTCTCTTGACTCTGTGGCGCTGAGTGGTTTGACAGACCAGCTACCTCCAGCAGGTTGTCTTTTATTCATGGCAGTGCGCTGATATCACATTCTGTAGCTTCCTTTGTTGCGCCGGCAGATAAATTGAAATTCAACATGCCATTTGTAATTCAGCCTGGAAATGCACAGATGTGCAAAATAATCTACCAGTCTTTCAGGTGCAGGTTTAGCACTTTCACCAATGCTGTCTTCGTTTCACCTGAGATGCAACATGAACAGGAACGCTTGTATTTATTTATAGATGTGTCCTGTTATTGTCACTCAGCTGCTCTGTATTCCTGTCAGTCAGTAGCACATTTATCCACTGGCTACTGCAGCTGCCTGGCAGCTGTCAGCAGTGGGTGCGGTTGCTTGCCATTATTCTGTGCCTAGCCACTCATGCATTGGCATGACACCCACACGGACAAGCACAGGTGCCTGTCCAGGGATTGAATTTACTGTCTGCATAAATCTCTCATCCAGAATCCGCAAAAACTTCCTTCCAGACAGGATAGGATGCCTTCCAAGGCATGTCTTTATTAGCTCTGACTTCACCCTGTGCCTTGTGATTGGTCTGATTGAAGTCACTTTGAAGGGATTGTTTGACTTCTTTTATGTTCTCTCTGAATAATTAGGAAGAAGCTCTAGTTGTGAAGGTGCATTTAAGTGTTCCTGTCAGGCTGAGAGAGCAGTGCCGTGTTGCTGTCTATCCACTGCAAGGCTGAAGCCTTTCCAAAGTGTTTGTGTGGAGGTTGTAGTGCTCGGCATCTGACAAGAACATCTAATGGACATTCTGAGCAGGAGCGTCATCTCAGTCTTGGCCAGGCAGTCATGCACAGTGTGCCCCAGAAGAAAATGCGCTATCGCAAATGTCTGCAGCATATCCATGAACACGACCTGCACATGAAAGTTCCCAAGGGAAATATAGAATTTAAGCATCAAATAACACCGTAAAATGTGTGATTTACATGAAATGTGCTGAGGGCGTTTTGCTGCAGTTTGATTGCCTCCTGTGGCTGGCAGAGTAATAATGATGTCTGGGTCGTAAACACATCCTGATTGTTATGATTGCCACCTGATGATGAGAATTTCCCTGCATAGCATGTTTTATTACCCATATGGCATTTGTGTAATCATTTCGGTCATTTACTTGACCATGGGTAAATGCTGTGGTAATCTGGTAGGCAGTAAATCTGTTAATATTCACAAATTGTTTGACGGAAAGTGGATATGTTGCATGCGGTAGAATCTGATATCAATAAACAGCCAATGAAGCCAACCAGAAAATAGAAGCAAATCACTTTTATGATATCCACATGTTATCGACCAAGAATTTTTTATATTTGGATCCTAGTTTATGGCTGTTGTAATTCCATAAATAAATAAATGTTTGATTGCATCTATTTCGTGTGTAGCATTTGTGCACTTCCTCGGTACATGTTTTCTGGAACAAATATATCTTACCACTGAAATAGATTGAAATAAAATGATCCGTTATTTTAGAATGTTTTCTAAAGTAGATACAGAGTTCACTGTTGCGAGTAATAGTATATTGAGTAGTGTTTTTGTATGCAATTAAATTTGTCCTCCTTGATTGATGAATGGACTAGGATTAAATGCTGCTGAAAACTCCACTCTATCAAACTGAGTGCAGGCCATTGTCTTAAGTGTTTGTTTTGAATCAGCTGTCCAGATTGCATCATTTGCTGCAAAACCATTCTACTTTGATAGGTTTGTTTGAAGGCGTGTTTGCACTGAGCATTAGAAACTGAAAGGGGAAAGCCTGTGGACACAGCAAGCGGGCTCAACTTGTAGCACATTTGCTCTATGAAAACATTACAGAATCACTTCAGCAGTGGCACAATAGACAGGATAATCACACCTGAGCAATCCTGGCTGTGCTAATGGGCTTCTGTTTGGTATGTTTCCTGTTTGGGTACACTTTTGGCTGGTACAATGGCAGTGGAGTGGTCAGTGAGACCCAGGCGGCTTATGGCTACTGTGGGGTCACTCCATGAGAGTAATAGATCCCAGTCTGAAACAGCTGCACCTGAGGATACAGGTCAAACTAGTCATCTTAGTCAGAGCCCTGTCTGTTCAGTGTCAGTGTGATCTTTTATAAACTGCTCTGGGGCAGTATTAGATGACTGCCCTGACTTTCAGTTCACAGGGGCAGTTTATCATTCCGCCCCCTGCTGCACAGACAGGGTAATAAAAGAGAAGGGTGGTTGAGGTCCAGCAATGAGGTTTCCACCAGGCACAATGTGTTGTTTATTTATTGCACGACAAAGGCAATACTTAAGTGGAGGCTGATAAGAATGGTTGTGTTTACCTATAAGGGGTGTAATGTGGAGGGTGCTACCCCATGCTTGTTAGATGAGCTGCTTGTTATTCCCACTGTCCATCATAAATAAAGAGACTGGCATCTTGATCAGTGGAATGTTTGTTCAACACAGTTGCACAGTTCACCAGTTGTACTGGTAAAATCGTTTATATATTTTGTATAATGTGTGATAATTGTTCCAGAGAACGTTATGAAGCTTAATGCTTTATTGTGTACTTTGTTAAAAGACCAATCTGTCAGGAAAAAAAATTGTATATTATATAAATATGTTTTAAAAGTTTGCCCTTTTTGAGCAGTCTAGAGCAATCAGTTTAAAGAGTTAACTTGTCATTGTGACAAGTCAACACCATTGCTTTCATTTTCATGTCAAAATAAATAAAAAAAAACTAAATATCATTATGTACAATTTAACTAACTTGATAGTGCATTGGTTCAAAATAAAAAGAGCAAGCAGTTTACTTGACAGATATTTCAATGAGAACAGAAAATTTACAGTATTGACTGTGTTGTGTCCTACCAATGTTGTTCATTTCTGGTAGTTATTGTGCAAGTAACTGAGAAAGGCCCTCCCAGGCTGCGTGTTGACAGTCTCATGGGCAATTAGACAAGCAACTTGCAGCAACTGCTGCATTAATGAGGCAGAAATTCGTAAACAGAAGACTAGATTGTGACATGGTAGGCCCTCACCCCCCCTGTACACCCTCTGTCCTGGTGTTTATTTGGTAGAGTTAGCTCACATGGTGTTGTTTGACCAGAGATAGTGGTTGATATGAGCAGGTCTGGCATGTGTCTGTTCACAATAAACTCATTTGGAGCCTGGTGGAAAGAAATCACATCATGATGTTTTCCATTGTGATCAGCTTCCATGCCTGTGGGCACATAGGAAAGATGAACATGGGGACATGAGAACCAGCCCAGCTTCTGTTTCTGCCTCTGGGGTGTTCTTGCTGCTATCATGACTTAAGCCTCAAGACAGTATTTCCTTCCCTCTTCAATCCCCAGCTGCTTATCATTTATTTTGGTAAGGCCTTTGGTTTCTTACCTCCGAAATGTCTTCACGTAATCCCACATCTCCAATTTATCCCTGGCTTATCTCACCTAGTGTTTTTTTGAATTCGTCACGTTTCTGGTCAGCTGCGCCAACGTTTTATTGCAAGGCTGTGCATATTGTTTATGCTGACATTTCCCAACCACAGGCTATCCCAAAGTGGTACCACTACCCTGCACCTTGTCTTAAGAATGTAATTTATAGATATGTACTGATACCACAAATCCAGCTGCCTGCTGGTTTGTCAAATTCCACTTGGGCTATCAGATTTATTTGACAGTTGTACTTGTAAATGGCAGATTGCATTTAGTGCTGCCCATGTGATGAGTGGTAGAAGCTAAAAGATGAGGTGTGAGATTCTGAGTCATATGATTCATTATGCATATATTAAAAACAATTATGACTAACTATTATCAGTACTGGTCTATGCCTCAAAGTTTACTATTAAGTCGGCCAAGTTGGATAAGTTATCTTTTTTTGAATATCTCTTTTCAAATTTCACCGACAAATTTACAGATTTTTCTTCAGTTTTATTTTGGCAGCTTTCATGTGTTTGAGATGTAGACAAAAACAAGTTGCCAAAATGTAACTGAAAAAGAGGTAAATTTGACTGAAATAAAAGAATTGAAGAGACCAGTCTGACTGATAAGGATATACTATTAAATTCAACTCGGTCAGCTTTTGCTATTTCGTAGGTGCAGTTGTGTAGAATCTGTTCAGGCTGGCAGAAAACTTGTCTAGTGCAGTTTGCTTCATGTCTGCATGAACCAATTATTTATGGAATCCATTATTTATGCAGTGTATTTCTGGTGGAAACCACAGAACACCTGCACAAAATGAACTGTCTGGGGAACATGATTAGCAAATTGTTCATCATTCTTAGTGTGAGTAATTACCCTTGACAACTGTATCCTAACTTCCATGCCTAGTTTACTCCAAAGAGTCAGTTTCTGTGAAGATCAATGCGCCCATATATTTCATGGGTTATATTGGTCAGAATTTGCAACTTGTGCACAAACCATGCATGTTGTCTTTCATAGCAAATTTCAACTTTTTGGTGTGTCTTTACACTTTATTTGTAAAAGTTGTCTAAAGCTGCGTTCACATCTACAGAATAAAAATGGTTTAGTTAAAACGTTCTAGTTTATTGGTTTATGTTTGTAAATTGAGAGCATTCACACACGCATTTAGCTCAACCGTTTTAAGGAGGAAGTTGGTATGTGCACATGCGCAAGCTAGCATAGCAAAATGGCTATATTGCGGCCGACTCCTTCCAATTCAGCCTGCTCCCGAACGTCCCCCCACAACTCGATTAACAATTTAACTTCTCCATCATCCCAATTGTCGTGTCGCAATTGTGTTTCATTAGCTTTTGCGGTGCTTTGATTTGTAGAAGACATGATGCTGCCAAAATCTTGTTGGTGTAGTAAACAGGAAGCGATGAGGCACAAGATTGAATGCGCATGACTGTGACGTGCTTAAAACTTTTTTTTAGCTAATATGCTTGCGTTCACATTTGCACACTGAACCGTTTTAGCTAAAATGGTTCAACTAAACCACCTACTGAAGTGGATTAGTTAAACTGTTTTAGCTAAAACATTTTAGTGCTAAATCACATTCACACATATGTTTTCTGAATGGATTAGTTAAAACGGTTTAAACTGCTTTATAGTGTAAGTGTGAATGCAGCTTTAGTAACATTGTGTTGATGATCCAATGCCTTTAAGTAGTTGACTTGTAATATTGAACATGCTGTTCCCAGTAATCATTCTAGCTGTTGGCAGCAAGTTCCCAACCCTGCCCCATAAGCCAACTATTCATCAAGTTTCATGCCACACTGAGAATGTAGTTTGCAGTTGAACTGAAGCTTATCAAAATCTGCCTGGACCTATTTGGTAGTCAGAGGATGGTGCTCAGCTTAGCAAGATAAGTTGAAGCTAAGGAGATAAACAAACCCAATGAAGTCATTGTTTTCCAGGTGCCTTGATAAAATAGGGTGGGATCTAGACCAGTTGATTGCAATATGAAATGTACAGCAGTGCTTTTCTGTGGATTATAAGGTTGTAGTAATTGCAATTACCAGTTATGGCAGTTGGGAACAATAGTGCATTATGTGTGGCTTATGGTGAACAGTGGCATATGTGGGTTTAATGTGTAGAAATGCTCCCCATTTGGTCATTTCATGATAGAAACTGCTATGCATTTCTCTCAAGCCACAAGTGATAGATTGACTCATAACTGTTGACATCCATGATCACGATCATGACAAGATTATATGTTGCTCATTTATTTATTAGTTATGTTAACAATATTTAACCTACTACTTTTTATGCTAATTCTTCTCACAAACATGCATGCAAACTTGCAAGTTTTATGAGCATCACCTAGGGATCTCCATAGTCACAGAAAGTTTTTATTAAAAGATTTCATAAAAATGATTACACTTATTCCTCTGCTGCAAATTTCCTAATTTCTTCAGTGTCTAACATGCAAACAGTTTGTTTGTATTGTTTGGTCATCCTAGTTCTCTCTTCCTTTGTGTGTTAACTGCATATGCTACTCAAGCCGCACTCCAACTTTGGTACATGGTCCAGACATTCCAGGTGTCTATTCTGGTGTTTCCTGTGGTAGTGAGTTGATGAGCTATTGCATGTCTTCCTGAAGGCTTTGATCAGCTAGTGTCCTGTTACTCTCTGAAGAGACATCACCTTGAGCTATTGGGGTCTTCCTGAAGGCTTTCATCAGCTAGTGTCCTGTTACTCTCTGAGGAGACTCACCTTGAGCTATTGGGGTCTTCCTGAAGGCTTTCATCAGCTAGTGTCCTGTTACTCTCTGAGGAGACTCACCTTGAGCTATTGGGGTCTTCCTGAAGGCTTTCATCAGCTAGTGTCCTGTTACTCTCTGAGGAGACTCACCTTGAGCTATTGGGGTCTTCCTGAAGGCTTTCATCAGCTAGTGTCCTGTTACTCTCTGAGGAGACATCACCTTGAGCTATGGTGGTGACTGTATTATACAACTTCCAGTTTTTCTAATAATTTCTACCCTGTAACGGGTGATTGGCCCAATCAGTTTGTTTTTCTGTCTGGGTTGTCTCTCCCTTTGTCCTTACTGTGTCTGCCCCTTGTCTAGAACTTGGTACAACAGGGTCACAATGAGAATGTACAGTTAGAGGGACACCCAGTTAGACTTACTCAGGAGAGATTGTTAGGCATGTCACTGGGCCATTTAGACCCCAGCAAAACACCATTGAAGTATAATAAGCAAAAGTGACATGTGACAGTCGAAGAGATGTAACCTTTCTGACATGGAGTGTGGCATTCTAATTGTAACAACATAATGTTCCTGCATTATAAAATATGCTATTTTAGGCAATTTGAATAAGTAATAGAGGATTAATGATGATGGTTGTGTAGATGGTGGTGTTATGTAACAACCCTGTTCCAGCAGCCCTTTCATGTTATGCAGTCACAGGGTGCTTGTTGCCCACCCCCATGCCAAAATGCCCCTTTACCCTCCCCCAAGGAGTGTATCTCAGCTGTTGGCTGCTGAAGCAAGGAGGATAATCATGTCTCTTGTGAGGATCCCTCCCTTGAGCCATTAAGCTACAGGGGGTAAAATGTGGAGGGTGGCTAGAATTAACCCCATGCTGTGTTTGGCACCCCTTGTGTAGCAAAGAAAACATGGCACATGGTCTAGTTTGTTTGCTAGAACAAATTGTGCATACTCTTGATGAATGCAAATAAATAGTTGTTGAAATGCATACCTGTTCCAGATGTCTGGGAGCTCAGTGGTGTAATTTGTTCCTCTTTCAGTTTGCAGGATTGTTTGTTTGGGTCTTGGTATGTCAGAACTGTCTGATACTAGTGCAGTAGATTTAGAACCTAAGCCAAGATACTCAAAGTCTCAAACTCACAAAGCTGTATAGAATCACTCAAAGATGTATTGATTGGTGTCATCTACATACACAAAGGCAGCTGTGACAATTAAACTTGTGATGTTGAACCTTCTTCATCTTTGTTCCTTGCAGGGTTAGAAAGGCCACATCATAGATCTTTAAACATCTGTTCACTTCTCAGCTTGATAACCTCTGTCCACCTATTTTGCACTTCTGCATTCCACACCCGTCTGTTTAGTTTTCTCTTTACACAATCACTCCTTAATGTTTTGTCTTTTCTCTTTCTACCACCTTTTGTGCTTTGCATAATTTCTTTTGAAATCTCACACCAACTATTCTTGTCTTGCCCACTGTTGTCTGTTCCTAGCGAGCTTCATTTTTAGCAGTTTCTTCATTTGAATATCTTCTCACTGCCAATCACCTCCTCTCACCCTTATTCACTCACTGGAACCAGGGTTGGTTAGGTTGGCTAACAACCCTTGTGCCAAGTGTAGTGAAATGTCACCCAGCCTGGTCTGTTGTTCTTCCCTGTCAAGTGATCCTTTGGGTCAAGTGGCCAAATCCACATGTCACAGACCATGTTTGTCACTTAGGCTGTTGACAAAGTATGGCTGTCAACGCTGTCTGTGAGCAGGACTTGTCCTATGGAAAGATGACAGTCACCATGGCACTCACCACCCTTGACCACATTCACTGGGTGGACAGCTACCCCTGGGCAGTTTGTCTGTATTACATGTATAGTCACCCAGTCAGCACCAGATTGACCCAAGGCCAGTTGGCTGCTGGACACATAAATTAGATAGGCCCCAGTACATGTCTAGGTAGAGAGGTCATCTGGTATATTGTGGGTCTACTGGTAATTATGAAAGGGTTGACATTTTTATCTTAAGATCATATTATATGATATAAATGATATATATGTTAGATATTGACCGCCCAAATGTATTGTAATGAACCAACATTTAAAAAAGTTGATTGTCATGTTTAATTTGAATGTCTGGACTCGATGTCATGTTTACATTGCTGGGAAGATCAGATAAACAAGTAGTTTTTACAAACTGTGGTACATTGAAACACACTTGGGTGGTCAGTATGTTAGAATTGATCTAGTTTATACTACATGCAATGACTATGTTAACAACTATAAGATTTCTTACCATTAGTTTCAAACTGTGTTAGTAACTTGTATTTGCTGTTAGCACTGGCATTCACAGCTAGTTTATATTCAGTCAACAAGATATACCATGAATTGTGTCATGTATTTTACAGTCTAGTTGTAATTGTGCATTTGATATCCCACAAATGCCAGACCTGTTTTTAGTTTGACCTAATTTGAACTTAAACATACTTTGAGTTTTAACTACATATTTCAACTCTTGCAGCTGTTTGTCTGGTTTTAACATAAATTTGCAATTATTGGTAATTGGAAAAGTGTGTTGCATCTACCAACGTGGTATAAACTTTAAGCAGATAATTATTCCTGGTTTACATGATGGATGGGGTCGCTGCTGCAGATAATACATCAACCAATTCTTCATTGGAACACTGATTAGGTGTCTTGATTGGTTTACCTGTGATGAACAGGTGATACACAAATCACTCGTGGAATGTTACTCATAACAGATTTCGTAGAATAACACAAATAACTTGCCGAGGAGAAAGAAGAATGGGAAACGTTAGTACAGTACCCGTAATAAAATCCTGCAAATACTATACCCCACTGAAGTCAGTACTTAGCTAAAACATATTGCACTGTTGAACCTTCCAATATTTTGTACTTAGTACTTGTACCGTGCTGAAAATAATCACAATGGTTCATTGTGAGCTATTCCGACGTCCTCTTGAGGATTGGTACGTTATCCTGAAGATCAGTATATCGTACTAATATATCACAACCAGTTTGGAATGGTACTGGTTATGATATACTAGGCAGACATGTGCAGTGCTGCTAACTTTCTCAGTCATTCCTCAGCCCTTCTTCGTGTAGTACACAGATGCGTCATCTTGATACCGAGTTCAGTTCGTTTTTCTCTGTCATCGAACCGTTCAGCTGTTTTCTGAGATTTGTGGCATGCGCTGCCTTCTATGATGAGCAACACTCACACTCCTGGTGTAGCTGACACATCCTGACCTCCATCTAAACCAGCTGTCAAATGTGGAAGTTGTATACCACTCCAGTGAGCATTAGAGATGTGGAAATGATGAATTAAGTATAGGCCGCTCCCATCTCTCCAAAAGCAGGGAGCAATTTCTGTGCCACTCCTGCCAGCAGATTAACTTCATGCCGAGTTTAAACAGAGCAAGGGTTGCCCTCTACCCACTGTTATGCCTTCCTTGCTTTTTTGATCAGAATGGAACTACTTATGTAAGAGAGTAGGAGAATGCTTGATTGTGGCTGTGTTAGAAATAACTTACGGGCGGCTTTCAAATATCATTTTGATACTCAAAGCAACTATTACGAAGCAAGTAGATGTAAAATGTAGGTCATCAATGACACATTGTGAGACTAAAAGGAATTGTACAACTAAAAGTAATAAACTGGACTAATAAAACTGAAGTAAATATATTTGTTTATTGGTCAGACATTTTTGTTACCAAGACTGACACCTTTCATCCACAGAACTGGTGTTGTCAAACCTAACAAGTCTTATTAACCATCACATTGTTGTATATGATGCACATTACTCCATATTGTCTTTATTAAGTCTTGTAGTTTAAAAAATAATTTCAACATGCATGCCTCTGGCCTGTTGACAGTGTCACAATGCTATATTTGTGGACATTTCTCCTTGGTGACCCTGGAAGCAGCATGTTGAAGTTGTGACAGATAGATGTTGCATCCAATCAGGGGAATGACAGTGAATGACAGGGGAGGTCTAGATATAGTCTTATCTTACTGGTAAATGAGGTGGAATCTAAGTCTCAGCAGCTTTGCCTTTGCTGAGCCTATCTCTGTCCTGCTTGCTCTGTCTTACACTAGGTTCTGGTAATCTGGTTCACAGTCCAACATGTGGTATGCATCTAAGCCGATTACCCAATTGTTATAATACCCTCCTTCCTGCCTGTTATGCAATGTTTATTTTCAACAGAAATCATCACTGTCCTCTCTATCTGGCAATGTTTATCCATTTCTCCTGTAATAGATTTCACATTGGATACTGAATATTTAAGTGTGCGTACACCCCGGGCTCAAGTAGACGGATAAATATTGAACCTTGAGAACGGCTATGGGCAGGGCATATGGAGGCACTGACTAAGGGCAGTACACACAAACATACACACTGATAGATTTGTAAGCGCAGTGTAGGAATCTGCTTCTCATTACCGCTGCTAATTCTACTACTGGGAAGTTTCTGCTGGTGCTTGAACTTCCCCTGATACACCCAACCCACACACTGGGACTTGGGCCTGGTTTCCTCTACAGCCTGTTTAGCTGTGATGTTGGTTTTGGTTACCAGAACAGTTTGTTCTACAAAGGCCTAGACCCTGAATAAATAGAATTGTGTTATTTTGGGGTGTACTAAACGTGTACCGAAACTGATGACATGTACCTTTTATTCACTGATTTGATGCCAAATGTTTGTAATCAGACCTAAATTTGTACAAATAGGCTAGCAATTCCGAGGCAAACAACCTACGTGATGACAGAGCCTCTCTGAGGCTGAATCATTGAGCTACCACCAGACAGCATTTCGAGTAAAAAACAAGTGAACCAATGCTCCACCATTAGTAAACTTCTGGTCTACATCAAGACATTGGATATCTGACCCTCTAGAACGATGTTTTGATTAAAACTTGTAAAGGCTTCGTAAAAACGCAACATACTCAAACGTAGAAAATACTGAAGCTTGTTTCATATTCTGTGTACAACACAAGAGAGGTAGCTCCACAATTGACTTTCATGTATGTATCAAGTTACATGATCACAGAAATAGATAGCACCAAAATAGACATGGTAAAGTTGTCTGCTGGAATGTATAGATCTTTGCTTCTGCCCCTTGGGTGGGCCATGAATAATGGTAGATCCTTCTACAGTCTACCTACGTAATGATGCAGAGCAAAGGAAGGACTTTGGCTATGTACTGTGTATGCCCTGGCTGTGGGCTAGAGGCTGTCAGACTCCCCCCTGACCCCAACCCACTCCCCCTGACCCCAACCCCTCTGCAGATGTCCCTTGTCTCTGGGGTAATAAAACATGCAGGTTTTGCTTACATTGCGAATACCAAACAGACAGGGTATTTTCTTTGGGGGACCCCTGTCACCCCCAGTGATAGCACTGGGTTCATGTTGTTGTTTGCGAACCAATTCACAGACAAAGAAGATACAATGGAAGACAATGATGGATGAGTGCAATGGCTATTCTTATCCATCTAGCCCATCCTGTCCGATAGTGATTTGTTTTTAAAAGTCTGTATCAATATTATGTTTATGTGTGATAGGATTGGAACATTGTTCAAGGTCATTTAACTAGGTCGTGGGAAGGGTTTTGCAAAATAGAGAAATCGATGATTTTTATAAGATATAAAACTTGTAGTATAAAAGTATTACAGTAATTGCTTGCCTGGCCTCTTGTTTGTAAAAGAAAGAAGGAATTAGTATTGTACCTTTCTACCACAAAACACATTTGCAAATCCAGCTCATTCTGTACATGGGATATACTGAAGGCTAAAATATATTTAATTGTTATTATTAATTACATCTTCAAAGCTTCTGCCTTGGTTTGGATAAAATGCTGCAATAAAATGTGGAATTTGATGGCAGTGCACAGTTTAGCTGCTACATCTGCAGGAGACATATGAATATTACAGCCACAGTTGGTGGCTCCCTAGGGACTCTCAGCTGTGTTCTAGCAGCTGAGCTCAGATGATAATCTCCTTTATCCCTCAGACTAATTAAGACCCTTCTAATGACCAGGGGATCAGTGGGTGTTTGGCCAGTGTGGGTCTTCTGTTTTGGTGGGTCTTATCTCTGTCTAGCATCATTATCTCAGCAATCTCCTGCAGCCTCATCAAGTTGTCACCAGGCCTTCACTGTTGCTAGCTAGCTCCAAGGTCCTTCACATTATGGTGTCTGACACTTGCTTCCTAGACTCAGCTGGCAAAAACTGGACATAGCATTGCTGAATCCCAGACAAATTCATGCAGGACATAATAACCACAATGTAATCCACTGGATGTAATCCCAGCAGACATAACCTGTGTGGACAAAGTCTGGCTGGTCATAATCCCCAATGCCAGAATCCCAAGAAAGAAAAGTACAGTGTAGATGGAATCGCATAACAAATACAGCTGTTTTTTATTGATTGGAATTAGTAAGTATGTGAATACAGTATCATATGTAAGATAGCTCAGTGGAAAACACATGGAAGCAGTGAATCACACAAAAGTACACTTGTTTTATTGTGGTCCTCTGTTTCTGTTATTGAACTGTTATACCTGATCTCAGATTTTTTACTTGGGCTTTATCACAACTAGTCCAACAAATTTGTGTAACACTGGTGTTTTTTGGTGATAATTCACAATTTGCTCGCATCATTGTTTATGAAGTAAACATATTAGAGAGAGTCACACAGTGAACTTTGGGACTTTGTGCATAACTTAAATTGTTACACCCTTCAATTCACCCTCTCATCAAATGACACTTGTTCAGGTCCAGTGCCTGTCACCTCCATCCACTGGACCTGCTGATGTCATCAACATACCAATCAAAGTGATTTACATATTGCTGTTTACCTTACTTACTCTTCCATAGGTCATTGCACAAAATCAGGAAGTGTCTGATTTCTCACGTGCCACTTTAAAATGTCAAATACAGCACACTATACCTGATGATCTGCCCACAGTCGCTTGTGGTTGAACTTGTTCGGATGTGTATGCTAATTCATCATATTTGCTGACTCCATACATTTAAATGCACTACAGACCTGGATTTCCACTGGTGCTTTATATAAACAGTAATTTCCAGTCTTTCCGAAGTTGATGTAGAACGTTAAGTTTCAAAGTGCCACTGATTACAGTAGGCTATTCAGCATATTTACTGTCTAACAAAGCCTGGCTCCATCTTGGCTGCACCAAAGTTGCTCGACAAAATTGGTTAAGTAGGCTGTACAACGTCTTGAGAAGGTTCAGTACAAAAACATAGCTTCTTCCTTTGTGACTCCTTTTATGAGAAGTTTTGTTATTTTCCATGTGGCTCTAAGAAATTACATCAAATCTTTGCACAGGAGTGTTTAAATTAACTTCAGGGTTCAGTCATTGGCAGGGTTGGTGTGTGGACCAAAATTATTAATGGTTACTGCCCTTTCATATCTATTTCCAAGGCTTTGATAAGCATTGATAAATGTCAGGACCATCTGGCCAACTGCAGGCCACATCATCACCTGTCAGTAGAGGGCTGCTGTCAATGTTCTTCAACTTTCTCCTCAACTAGCCTTGACCACCGAGGAAGTCTTGGAGATGTCCGCCTGCAGCTGACCAGTGTGTGTCTATATACAACCATTGGTCAAGTAGCTGTCAGCAGTCACATGCTGTTTCTTTGCCAGGCATTTGTGATAAGTAACAGACCTGTAGCATTGCACAGAACCGGCATCTTTGTTGAATGGAAACAATCTGGTTTAATCTAAGGTGATATTTTATGTGGTAATTACCTCTCATAAAACTTTTGTGTTCATCCTAAATATTTTGGCTGACTCCATTGGCAGAGTAACGTTCGCAAGATGATGGAGACATCCAAAATATTCTAAAAGTAAAAGAATATAGATTCTTGAGTTAGTTTATTACCATGTCAAATACATTCTTGTTGTCAATGTTTGTGTCCAGTAAACGGATATTATTTAAAATTATGATGAAAAAAGCTATCACTTTTGTGTTAGTTTGTTAAAATAAGTAAATAGCAAATGTTATGAAATGGCTTAGTGAGAAACCGGTCTTCACAACTGATTCATATTAATTTTCGAATTAAAGTAGTATTTGATTTGATTAAGAACTTCCCTTTCTGAAATGTTGATCATGTTGAGTAATACCACGTTTGAGTGTCCAGTTTAAGTGAGATGATTTCATTTTGAAATTCCAATTTCACAATCGTGAAAAACCCATGTCGATCTTCCCGGTGCATTTATGGTGATTCAGCTTATAATAGGATAGTTGAATTGGGGGTACTTGTCAGTAGACGAGTATGTAAACACTGATGTGAAGTGATGGTTGGCACGATGAGACACATAAATACACATAAAGACAAACAAATTATGATGTATGGAGGAGATATATGTACGTATGTATGCAGGCTAATAGGAAGTGTGCCGACAGATATGTGTATTGATGAGAGGATTAAATAGTTTATCCAGGGGAAATAACATTATCGGAAACAGATGAGATGAGATGTGCAGTAAAATAGATGTTTACTTTTCATTACCTGTTAATTGCACTTGCTGTACAAGTAACTGTAGCTAAATAATCAGACTGGGTCATGTTTAAAATAGCCCAATCAACCAATACCTGCAGCTGCCCACTGCAAGTTGGAGATAAGTGAGTCCATTGATTGGATCATTATGCAATTGTCATTTGAACTGTTGCACTGTAATTGCTTTGAAGATCATCACTTGATTTCACCCTGCCTCAGTTGGCACTTTCTTGCAGGGGTCCAGTTATGCAAGACAAAACCTGCACTGGTGCCTGAGTACGTTTTAACTGTTCCCTTCTGCTCTGTTGACTTGTGCAGGACACATGAAAGAGAGGTTCAAGAGGAAATTCTGGGAGATTAAAACTCCTCTCTGTATTCCCACAAAGCATTGTGTCTTATGCCTCTGCATCTGAGGATGTGTCCTATAGTGTCCACTGGATGTAGCTTGATTCATTCATTCAGCTGTCCTTGTGCAATGTATTCAGCACAATTATTTAAGCTCATTGTGGACGCTTCTGGTATGACTCATACATGTGGTTGGGACTGTGAGAGGGAGACAGCAGCAGGTTACATTTACACCCTGTGTGGGATCTTTTACTTCCTATGGCATTGACACCAGATAGAACAGACCAACAGGTTTTAATGTCGCTTCTGAAAGCTACTGACAATGTGTGGTGAATGAAATTGGCTAAATTTCGAAATGGCACCAGGTGCAATTGAACCCCCATCTTCTCCATTGACAGTCTGGCGCCTTAAGCTACCATCCTTGCAATACGGCTTGATGATTGAGTGGATGTTGAGCACTGCTATTAGGACCAGACAGTTCAGACAGGGTGTCAGATATAACAAAGCAACCTGTGTTTACCATTTGTTAATGGTGTGATTTATGGGTTTAAAATAACAGCGTTAATGTAAAATAATTGTGTTGTATTTATAAATAATAGTGTTCGACACATTTTTGGAATCCAAAATGTTGTGAGATTGGTGTGATAACAGCGGTACTGTTGTTGGACTAGTAGTTAGAATTCAAGGTCCCTCACTTATATTTAAAATGTAAATTAAATACAGTAAATATGGGTAGGAAGTTGAAGTTATGGATGCGTCAGATGAGCTTCCAAAAATCTGTTAGCAGTGTGTTCTCATGGAAAAATCAGACCCATCAAAGGGCTCACAGAATATAAAAACAGTAAAAACAGTAGGAGGAAAATTGAGATTATTATTTGAAAGTATTATTTCCTTTCCTTTCATCCAGAAATGACACATTGATGCTGATACTACAGTTATTGCAACCAATACAAGAACAAAGGGTTGTCACATGATAATCCACGAATAGTTAACAGATCAGCATGACAGTTTACATGAAATTTAACACATGGCTAATTTCTGTTTGGACAGTTATTTGTAGGATGTGATTAATTTTCATATTGGTGATCATGTGTCTGATCTGTTATTGATTGATTGCTAAAGCTGAGATATCCATCCTTGTGGTACCAGCAGCCTGGAAGGGGGCACACAGGCATTCAATCTTGGGGTGCTTAATGGTTGTTTAGAAATAGAAGGTAATTAATCAAAGCCTGCTGACAGTAATGGCACAGCAGTAGAGCAGAACAACAAAGGTGGCACCCTGTTTGATGTTCACAGGTAGCCAGTTGTACTGGGTACTTTTGATATTTCCTTTGTTTCTCTGGCAGCCTGGCTTGGTTTAATGGATAGATGTGGGTTTGACCTATCACACTGGTCTCATCCCAACCGAAAGGTCTACATAAATTTGCTTTAGATTATACTATAAAATGTCCAATTGTGGGGTCATCTAGGAAGACAGTCACATCAGTGCAGTTACTGCAAATAATATGTAAATTACTAAGATATGCGTAGGTTGTATGCTACTATTTTCATTTGGAAATAAAGAATTTAATTGATGGATAAAATTACTGCACACATGTAATTTCATATGTGAGCAGCTTGTTCTGCAAGCCAAAACATTAATAAACATACTTTAATTGGTGAATCTGGTGCTGCCAGTTTCATGTAAGTATGTTCATTGACATGTCAAAAACAAAGTACAGCATAAATCATGGATGTTTCTGCTTGCAGTGGAGGGAAGCGACGTACAACACGCCTTCAAGCGACACACAGCGCATCTACACGGTGTGTCAGGTAACAAAGGAGGAAGTGAGGAACTGGCTGCGAACGCCGTTCATTCCGCGGGGCGAGGCGAAGCGTATCTACATTGAGATGACGTTTACGATGCGTCGCTGTACCAAATTCCCAGAGCCCGGTCTCCTCCAGCAGTGCAAGGAGTCCTTCAAACTCCTCTACTATGAGAGTGACACAGACATTGCAAACGCGACATACCCACAGTGGAACACGTCTGTGTACAAGCACAAAGATGTCATCGCCGCCGACAGCACTTTCACTGACATCAACAACGCGGTGAGCAATATGGAGACGCGCGATATCGCCGTCATGAAGAAGGGGGTCTACTTTGCATTCTTTGACGAAGGTGGATGCACAACGCTGCTTTCAATTAGGATCTATTATATCATGTGCAAGAGTGTCACGGTCAAGTTTGCAACATTCCCCAACACGACGACTGGCCTTGATGAAACGGCGGTTGTGCCACGAGAAGGCGTCTGCGTGAACAATGCGGCCATCGAGAAACCGCCAAAGAACCTGTGCAATCAAAATGGCCAGTGGATCTTCCTAGATGGAGGCTGCAAGTGCATGCCTGGATATGAGCCACACAAGGGTGATAAAGAGTGCAAAGGTAAGCTGGCAGTTTCCATGTTCCATTCTAGCAATGCCAACAACTCTTTGGATCGTAGTCATCATGGACCCAACAAAAATCAACGGTACTTGCAAAAGAAAAAATCTAGATATTCCTATGGAAAAACTAAACAATTCATGTTAAAAAACATTCATATCCACCAGGTGTACAGCTGACTATTTCTAAATAATATTTCTAAATAACGTCTGTGGATCAGACACATGGAATAAGTGGATATATAATATGCTTTTATAATTTTTGTATTCCAAAACATGTACATATGTAAATAACACACTTATCTGACCTAATGGTGAACTGTATGTTTTAGATTGATAATCCTGTGAATTATTATCCCAATCATATTTTCTACATGTGGGCTGACCCGTGGCCCCCATAGAATCCACCCCACAACACAACAACACCCAGACAGCTCTAGGCATCCATGTGATTAAAATGTCATCTGCCCACCCTGGGTTTCCATGGCAATGTCACCCACCAGGCCCATACAAAGGCATTGGGCAGTCAGGCATGATTAAAGAAGGTGACAAGATCTGACAGACACCTGAACAGGTATCACTCAAACAACATTAATTCTGCATTAATCATCTTTCCTTCATTATTCGATGGACTTCCCCATTAAGCTGTGGCCTTGTCTAGTCCCGCCAATGTGCAGCTCCACGAATGTCCAGGGAGATCCTCTCATTGTGTCACCTTTGAGCATATGACAACCATATGACAGTGGGTTTTCCATCACTGTAGCTGCTTATTAGAAGCATTGATATGGAAATTAGTCTAAAACTGTTAATTATATTAAATGGTATAGAATTTATAATGAGACATGTGGTTTAATGTTCATTCAAGATTGCAATCCATCAGCATATTCAGAATCAAGCCATAGTTAGTTGATGGTGAGTTGAGTACATAAGTATAAAAGATAAGCAGGTGATTTTACATATAAAATAACTTTTAAATGTAGAAAATTCAGTAGCTGTAGGTGTCGGCCAGAAAATATTGATAAGCAGGTAATGTTGTATTTATTATATTATATTTATTATATTATATTTAAAAGTAAAAACGTAAGTTTTTATATAGTTCAGACTCCAGATTTTTAGGACTGCTCAAAGCGCTTTACACTTTACTCCCTGGTAGACCTGTTCAATCAAACACAATCTCAACTTCTCTGATCTTATATTAAAATAACATTTACTTGTTAAAATGATGGCTGGTAGCTATTGACCAGCCAGTGTTGATGTACTCATTCCTATCTCAGAACATAATATACACATTCCTTTATGCACACCTGAGTGCTCACCTGCATTGGCACAGCAGTAGACACCTGATTCCCTGGCCTGTGGGCAGTAAAAGAAACCTAGATTGTTATCTTCACAGGTGGGCTATGGGTCTGTGGTTTGTACCCATATACTGAGAATACACACAAAATTGACTCTTTTTCAATACTGCAAACACCATTCTGCACCGCAGATATTTTCTCAGCAGTCAACACTATGCAAATTGTTACTGATTTGCAGTGGAATGTCATTCTTGCTGAATTTAATTTCCTGGAAAATCAATACTGAAAATGTTTCATGTCAATCTTGCTGAAACACTAGGATTTTGTTTATCCACCGTTTCTGTTTAACTGTAATCAAGAGATTTGATAACATTTGATAAACTTCAGTTTTGGGGTTATTCTTTAAAAGCTAAATTTGCATTTTATTAATTTGCATTATACTGTATATATTGGTAATACAATTATAATTATATAATTTATATGTATTATATATATAGTTGAATCTATAATCTCAGTGTTTATCAGCACATTGACATTGACATTTGCCTCAGTGCAGTGTTTGAGCAGATGGGCACAAGACATAATCTTGTATTTAATGGCACATGAACCTATAGATTCTATTCAAAGCCTAAGTGGAGATGTTTCAAGTTTCTGACCAGGAAAATTACATTTCACAGAAGCTTCAGCTCTTCGTGTAGATACAACACCTTTTAGGTAACCAGGTATAGACAGGTAAAACAGAGTTATGGGTCAACGCAGACAGCATCAGTCTTTCGAAACAGACATGAAAAAGAATATTGCATAGGTTAGCATTCTCAGGTTACCTGTATTTATATTGCTTTCTGTTTTTGCCGGGGGTTTGCAGGTGGCCTTTATGTATGCTAATGCAATATGTTTCTTGCGCGTTCAATTTGGTTTATGCTTCCCTTACATACCATTCACCGAGTGCACTTTTGCAGTAGATTTTCATTAGCTTACGTCATACATTTGCATTTTCTGAAAGACAGCATGACATGGATAGTGTTTCTGCAGAATGAATGCATGGGTTTGTTTAGGATCTAAAGTATAAATTATGCAGCTTCTGTGACCCCCGACTCTGTGGTTTCAGTTGAGCACTGGAAAATTAGGGTATTATGCAGGCATTAATAATTTATGTTCTACGTTACAGTACATAGCTGCTCGTAGTATACTGATTTTTAAACTTTTCTGGTTTTACACATTTATAAAAAATATTTTAGAGCACACAAAGTAGGTTACTTAGACATGCAAAATGCAGTTGTCGAGTAACTGTAAAGCAGGTAGTGCTTTGTCCATGTCTGTGACATACGATGCCATTGAAATGTCAGCCTGACTTGGTAGTCCTGAGCAGACAAAAATCTGAAATAGAAAATGTGTCTGGCAGGTCAGAATCCAGTCAGAGTCATGTGGAAATATAGTCAATTCACCTTATCCTCTTTGAGCCTCAGTTTGGCCTATGAGGCTTGCACAACATCCTGCCAGTTCATCTATCTTGGGCCCTTCCCGCTATGTCCCATGTCATTCAAGCAGCCTTCAGTTCCTTCTTCGCTGGTAGGTTGCAGGTAATAATCTCTTTTTTATAATGTTGCAGATGTTTTCATATGGGAATAGTGTACTGAAAATGTCTTGTCCAAAATGTTAGTTGCAATATTGAGATAATAATGCATTCTACGCAGCTCGGCAGCTTTGTATCCAGGTTTGACATTTTTACAGACAGCACGAGACGTATCTGCCTCATGGGAAATACAGGTCTGGGTTATGCTGCCATTCACGATAATTCCGATGTTATGCAAAATGTCTAGAATAAAAAAAATTAGTAAATTAATAAATTATTTTTTACATGTTTATCAGACATGTTGCCCCAAATATTGCTAAATGTTTGTATTTGTATCTACTATTTAATTTATAGTAGTAACACAGTTACACAAACAAGAAAGTAATCAAAATCTGGTATCAGGTGTCTACTAATGCTGTCTTTTTTCTGACAAAGCATCTTACAAGTTACACTAGTTAAACATACAAGTATAAAAAGGAAGCCCAACTTGAGGTGCACTGGAAGTACCAGCAAGCAGACGACTGCATGTAGGTCTTTCTTGTCAGCGCCAGACTACAAAAAACTTAGTTTGGAGTGGAGCGCACTTAGTGTAATTGCTTATGGGTTGAGTTGCCAGGAACCTGTAGCTTTTGAAGTGTCTGCTGACAGGCTACTTTACTTCCGGAATAGAACCCGGTAATGTTAGAAATGAAAGTGATCACCAAGTCGACTACAGCTGGATACTTGAATTCTATACTGTACAGAACGAATGCATAAAAAAACGTTTTGATGATAGTCACAAGATTCGCTTTACAAGAAGCCCCATGTAACTTCAGTTCCTTCTTAAAGTGGAGATAAAAATGCTTTCCTAGGTTTCAGCTGGTACGTAAATAACTAAAGTTGTCTCCTCAATTTGATTTTTTGCTTGTCTCATTCCAAATCCATTTCGCGAAAAAGCAAACCTACCTAGTATCCAGCACAACATGCATGCTAGCTCGTATATATGCAATGTTTTTGTTGATGTTGTCAACTTTTTCTTTTTTTGCAAAAACTACGTGACCAGCAAGTCCAGTGGATTGAAAACTAAACCAACTATATACCATTACTGTACCATCAAATACAACATATTTGGACATCAAAGTACTGGATTCACAATGGGCTAAGCCAGTTGAGGGAATGGCAGTGATGGTGGGTCCCATTTAACAATAGAGAGGAAGGAAGGTTGGTTACAACTAAACAAAAGGATTCAAAGCCTCTGGTGAACAATGCTGATGTTGTGATTAGAGATCAGATCATGAAGTGCAGTGCCATGTCACATGAAGAGGCTGGTGTTGCTGTTGCTGCCAGTTGACTTTGTTCCAGTCTAAGGGCCCTGCTGCTGGTTCTGTTCCCTCGAGACTGCCATGTGGACCACTTGGCTGAATTCTAGCTGCTGTTCCATGTGTGCATGGAAAGCAGATGATAATATTTTAATGTGCAAATGGTGTTATTCGCAAGACTCACAAGGTCAGATTGCAACATGGCACAGAAGAATACAAATTGTGCGAGGTTCGGTACTAGCTGTTGTGAAGCTGTTTGACAGGAAACGAATAGATTGAAGGCTTAAAGTGTATGTGTTGTTCTTGTGCAAACATTGACATTCTTCACTGGGCATTCCCTTGCTGGGCAGCGGCTCCCAATGGACAGGAATTCGATGCGGTGGAAGTAAATCAAATGAGCTCTTGCTAAAATATTGTTCTTGGTTTCTTTGAACCAGTGAAAAGCAGGCAACAACTGAGTGCCTTTGCACAATCACGAGGAAGACCGGAGAATGCTTTGCATTCAAGATGGAGGTCTGTGTATGGAGGGCGGTGGTTTCTGTGGTGTTCAGCAGGTCTTTGCCACAATTGTTGATTTATCTACTTGACATTTAATAGTAGATTGAGATTAGCAGCAAATTAAACCGATCTGGATACATAGTTGAATGATAGCCTTCCTGCATTGTCACATATTGCTAGCAACACTGAGTTTGAATGAGGTTTCTATAGTTAGTTTTTAGAGATTTATTTGAGACTTTGTTTACACTAGCACGCATGTAATTTAGATCACATCAAGGAAGCATTAAGTGGGGAGAAAAAATCCTGACATAAAATTACCGTCTCTGATTTCTTTTGCTATGCAGCAGAGGACAGTGGTAGTGAAGATAATAAATTGTCAGAATAATTTTGCACATGAAAAGTTGAACGCAATATAACCTTTTTAATAAAAAACTGTTCCTACCAGTTCCTTAAAGATTGCTGTTGGTCATTGTAATAAATTGTAAAATCATGTTCTATTGTATAAACCGACAAGCCCAGCTTTTAATTTAATAATTTTGTTGTTGTAATTATGTATTATTTACCTTATTTTTCTGCATGCAATATACTTCACGATATTCAAATAAAATCAAAACTGTCAAGCTATGCAGATAACAATAAAATATAACCAACACAATTTGGCTCAGTAAAACACATTTGGATAGTTATGCTGTTTTAGAATGTCAGACAGGTTTACACGACTTACAATCAAAATACCCAGAATTTGTACCTTCACACTGACTTGAAACCGGTAACATTGAATTTCCTGAGAAATTATCTGGGCAGAGCAAATGTCACAGTCCTGAATAAACAAGTTAAAATAGGCTCATGCCAATTGCAAGACCATTAAGGGGCGAAGCATTGTGTGGGGAAAGCATTGTGATTAGAGGAGGGCCTGACCAAAATTACCACTTTCCTATAGTCATTCTCTGACCAGTTTGTCCTTAATTGGATTCAGGAGTGTCTGGGAGGCCAATAAGAGTTCATGAGTCAGATACCTGGGATGTTGACAGCCCATTAATGTCCCAGAATACTACTCTTCACATTGCAGAGTGGCAGGCGGAGAGCTGGTGTCTCTGCACAGGCATGCTCCCATTCAGTTCCTTAAACAATTGCTGCCTTTTAATTGGAATAATTATTGCTTTTGCCAGCTGTGGAATAATATGTTCGGTTGATGGGCTGTTTAGATACCTGGTAGGTGGGAAATCTGGAAGGATGGTTTCTGCTTCTGTGGGAACAGCGAAGTTGGTTGTCTCGTAGTTTTTCTTTAGGCACCTCTCGGATACAATATTCTTGACATAGTACTCTAATTGCTGTCTGAAATTATGTAGTTTAATGTCTTATAGTAATACTAAATTTGATCAAATTTAATATATCTTGAAAACAAACATTCGATCATTCATTCATCATCACATACATAATATAATAACCATCTTGTTGAAAAGGTACCCTTTTGTAGAACGTATTGTGCTTAAAGATCTAGGTCCACATAGTAAATTGTGGTAAAATGTTTTGAAACATGTCATGGGTCAAACCAAAAATCATTCAGTTTACTGTTAAAATATGACATCTAGATTTGAATAATCTTTATTATAGAGTTCAACATTTTAGTAAATATAATCTAGATAAAGCACATCCCTGCATATGTTTTTGTAAGTAGTTATGGTGGATTTGTCTTGTTATTAATGTGTGATTTTGAACATATCCCTTGTAATTGGCGCATCAATATAATCCAGTTAAATTGGACAGAAATGTGTGAAAGACCTTTGTTAGAATGCAATGGAGGTGTTTGCACCTTCCTGAATAGTTTGTTTATCTTCCTTCATCACCTTATTATTGGCCAATATATTAGTCAATGTAATTAAAGTGCCTCGAGTGAAGTCACCCATTGCATTTGGATTATGAGTTATTGTCGCTCACTCACTTCCATTGACCAAAGAGGAATGTGAAGTTCTTAGTTTGAGTATGCCAGTTTGTGTATATTCAAGCATGACCAGAATTTGGACTGTTTGGTGACTGTTTCTGCTAAGATTGTGGTGGCTACTTAGTGATTACTTAATGAGAAGTAACACCAACAGTGATATCAACAATAGCTGCCACTGGACACATATAATCTAACAATGACCAATCAGTGATTCAATCTAAGACAGTTACTAATAGCCTTATTGAAATGTTGGATTTCTAGAAAAGATTTGATACTACTAACTACAAATCAATCAAAACTAATGACATTCAAAAGAACTACATGGAGAAGCTTGCCCAATTTTGATCTTACCTGTAATATTTATATGTACTTATATTTTTTAATCAATTGAATGACCAACACGGCCAGCATTAATTATCATGCAGTTTGTCTTTGTATGGGTTTCTTACCCAAAATAAAATATAGAGCTGCAGAAACATGGAAAACCTAAGTCTTACAGTGACCAGCAAAATAACATTAGGATAATTAATTTTTCTAAAATAGTGTTTGTCCGTTGCTAAATAGCTTTGTTGATGGCTGAAATTGTCTGAAAAGTTTGCTGGAGAAATAGTAATACCCGGTGTCATGTTTATTCCAGCAAATGTTTGGACTGCAATATAATGAGCAAAACAGCCTACATTCCGTCAAAGAATCTAATATATTGTTGCCTACCAATAGAAGTATGACTTAGCTGGTATGATGTGTCTGCAGGCTATGAAGTTCTCCTTCCATTCAAACACAGGCCTCCTGTTGGAGTACTAATGTACGGAGTGCTTCACAGCAGAGGGAAGCAACAATAAAAACACAACTTTAATATCCCATGTGAAAATGTACAGTGCAGAAGCCTTTGAGTATGATGTACACAATCTGTACTTTGACTGTACGATGTGTTTGCAGGCTGTGAGGATGGCAAATACAAGTTGGCCCTGACTATGATGTACTTTAACTGTACGATGTGTTTGCAGGCTGTGAGGATGGCAAATACAAGTTGGCCCTGACTATGATGTACTTTGACTGTACGATGTGTTTGCAGACTGTGAGGATGGCAAATACAAGTTGGCCCTGACTATGATGTACTTTAACTGTACGATGTGTTTGCAGGCTGTGAGGATGGCAAATACAAGTTGGCCCTGACTATGATGTACTTTGACTGTACGATGTGTTTGCAGGCTGTGAGGATGACAAATACAAGTTGGCCCTGACTATGATGTACTTTGACTGTACGATGTGTTTGCAGGCTGTGAGGATGGCAAGTATAAGTTGGCCCTGACTATGATGTACTTTGACTGTACGATGTGTTTGCAGGCTGTGAGGATGGCAAATACAAGTTGGCCCTGACTATGATGTACTTTGACTGTACGATGTGTTTGCAGGCTGTGAGGATGGCAAATACAAGTTGGCCCTGACTATGATGTACTTTAACTGTACGATGTGTTTGCAGGCTGTGAGGATGGCAAATACAAGTTGGCCCTGACTATGATGTACTTTGACTGTACGATGTGTTTGCAGGCTGTGAGGATGGCAAATACAAGTTGGCCCTGACTATGATGTACTTTGACTGTACGATGTGTTTGCAGGCTGTGAGGATGGCAAATATAAGTTGGCCCTGACTATGATGTACTTTGACTGTACGATGTGTTTGCAGGCTGTGAGGATGACAAATACAAGTTGGCCCTGACTATGATGTACTTTAACTGTACGATGTGTTTGCAGGCTGGCAAATACAAGTTGGCCCTGACTATGATGTACTTTAACTGTACGATGTGTTTGCAGGCTGTGAGGTTGGCAAATACAAGTTGGCCCTGACTATGATGTACTTTGACTGTACGATGTGTTTGCAGGCTGTGAGGATGGCAAATACAAGTTGGCCCTGACTATGATGTACTTTGACTGTACGATGTGTTTGCAGGCTGTGAGGTTGGCAAGTACAAGTGGCGGACAGGAAGTGAGAGTTGCCTGCCCTGTCCGACCTACAGCGAGGCGCCTAACACCAAGTCCGTTGAGTGCCGCTGTCGTTCCGGTTACCACCGAAATGTCAACGACGACAAGTCTATGCCATGTACACGTGTGTATCTAAATTTGATAAACATTTCTAGCAATATCCATAAAGCATTTAGTGTGGTGCTTCTTCACCAGTTTCTGTCCTTGCAAACAATATTTTTTTGGAAAGAGTGATGGAATTCAATGGGCTAAAACAGTCCCCCCAATAGATACTTGAAAGTTTAATTATTTCACTTGTAAAACTATGTGGTTTTCTATTCTTGAGAGGAAGCAAAATTTGCATTATAAATATTGTGGTAACCTTAACGTGCATTTTTGATGGTAACTTTCTCTGAGTTACTAAAAGAGCTTTTGGTTTGCCACCATCATCATTGATGACCTCTTCAGAATAGCACTGTTGCAACACTGGTGCCAACGGTCTATCTGAAACAGTTGTGTCAGCAGCCACATTGGACACTTAAAACTAGACTGGACAGACACATCTAAAGTTCCTGCAGTGCTATTGCATGCACCCCCATATTGGCATAATGATCTTATGGTTTTGCCAATTAAAATATAAACATATCTGGAGTTCTTCTTTTTACATTTTATTCTAAGTTAGTCATATTTTTATTTTATTGTTAACATCCGAAAGAACATTTTAAAGTACTTATTTTAACATGATAATTGATTTTTTTAAATCTACTGATGATTAACAGCATTATTATCTTAATTTATTTATTCTTATATTTAAATTTGATTAATTTTTATTATTTATAGATATATATCTATATATAATAAACATTATATAAAATAAACACTATATAAAATAAACATTACTATTGTGTAAATTCCCAATACTGCTCTTTGTCACCAGGCCCCCCTTCCAAGGTGCGTAACATTACTGTCACATACCATGACCCCTCGATGGTAAACTTGTCGTGGCGCCAACCTCAGGACCTCGGTGGTCGCAGGGACCTCTTCTACACGGTGGAATGTCTCGGCTGCGAGGACGACGATAGGGTCTTCTACGTGCCAAAAAGAACAGGATTCAACACCACCAAGTGAGTTTTAGGACTGACCAGGCTCTTTGGTGTGAATACAAAAATATCTGTATGTAGAGGTTGGCATTATAGAATCATCTAGTTAGTAGAATAAAAATATTTCGGCAGGAATGGAATCGTTCCCTATTCCTGCAATGTTCAAATGCACTGCTTAATACAGTTGGCTGTTCTGTTACCAGAAGTCAGCTAGGTGTAGTAATTATTAGCAGGAAGTTCATTGAATCAGTTGTACTCCATCCCGAATTGCAAACAGGAGTGTGGGAGCTATCCAACTTCACATGTATTTGTGGATATGGATGCCTTTCTCCGTAGTAACTGCAAATTGTAGTTCATTTACAGTGTAAATGTTTTGTTTACAATTTGGACATTTCAGTGGTGCAACATTCAAATTGCAAAAAACATTTCCAGGATGCTTAAACATTTAATTTGGCAGGCAGGCAGTATACCTTCACCACTTCAACTTATTCTTGTATTAAGAACATATTTAAAACTAAGGACTGGGCAGTCTCAGTTTAAGTGAATAAGCCACATAACATAATATAATTTCTTTGGCACGAAGTGATTCTCTTTCAGCGCATTCCACTGTACCAGTTTGGTGGTTTTTTGTGTCGTTTTTGGCAGGGGGGCAGAGGTCTTACATTTTTCTCGTCAGCAAAATGCAATTTCAGTTTGTTTTCTAAAGTTAATTAGCGTAAATGATTTCCGCTTGCTTTCTGTGTGCGGTGGTGACAAGCAGTGGTGACAAGTGTATAGATTGGCTTGATTAATATGGTGGTTGTCTGCAGTGTAGATTACAGTTGTGCATGCTTCTCCCGCATTTCGTCCCGTTACAACTCGCCTGCCATGCCACCCTGTGCAGGATTAATTCCTTTGCTGGAGTCCTATGTCTGTATTTGATGATTTTCATGTGTGTAGCAATTATGGCAACAGGTTTAGTGTCATAAATTGGCAAAATGATGGGATGTAGTTTGGCTGAACACATTTTTCATTGTTTTTAAAACAGAATTATAAAAAATTTGTATGCATAAGGATTAAACAATGAACTATAAACAATATTCATTATTCTGATAATACTGCTCTCCTAGCCAGCTGACTCCATGTCCGAATGACTTTTTATTGTTTTTTTTAGAAAAACCTAGTATAAATAATCTTGTGGTCCAGTAATTGGTTTTAGAGGAAAAATCACAGGAACATCTTCGCTGTGTGATAATATCTATTGTGATCACAGTATTTGGCCGCCTGTTGTACATGGAATAATCACTTCTATCGCACCATGAATAGCACAACTTCGTCATCTGAGCACAGCTGTCATTTAATCGTAGAGAATTCGTGGGCGCTCATATAAGTTGCTTCACAAGATTTGTATCAATGTTGCGATGACATGTTGCTGCGTTCTGCCACCAGGGTGTCGGTGATGGGGCTGGAGCCGGACAAGCACTACAAGTTGCTGGTGTACGCGATGAACGGTGTGAGTGAACTAAGTGGAACACAGAGCAGTTCCTTCATTGTGGCAAAAACGGACAAAGCAGGTGAGTGCAGTAGAACTAGCACACACACGCCCACACGCACGCACGCATGCACACACACACATACACTTCAGTATCATGGACGTCACTGTCCAGTGCAATTAACTAGCAAGTCATGTTTTGTATGTCCGGAGAAAAACGTGAAACAGCATTGCAGACAAGAAAGATTAGAGTACACTTGAACCTCGCTTTACGGTCGCCTCCATAATACAGCCACCTCACAATTGAGGTCACCCTAGGATAGTCAACAATTATTTTTGTAGCTGTAAAGTATATGAAATTAGTCTCATTAATACGGTTACCTTGCTATTTGGGCAACAATCGTAACCATAATAGTGAGGGTCCACTGTAGTTATGGCAGCCCGAGTCTACTAACTTGATATCCTATTACACTGATTTGCCATTAATATATTTCAGTACTTTTTCATGTGGGGGGATTTAAATAATTTTCTGTTGACTTATTAGTTTTCTTGAATCCGCACTTCCTAGCTTCTGACACCAATGAGTTATTGCATGGAAACCATCAATTGGACAGTTGCATTCTTCTTCAAGATTTTGCAACTGAAATTATGTTTGGTACAATTACTGTGCATACGCACATACATATTGTGACATTGTCCAAAAAGTAGCTCCTATTTCTGACATATTGCTATATTGTGACCTGACAGTTGACCTATTGATCACATGACCTGTTGCCTAGCAAAACAACCATGAAGCTGTCAAAAATGGATGCTGAACACATGGAGTGTTTGGATATTATGTCATATATTTTCTTGAAATTTTGGCCCTAAAAGTTTTTCTTTATGGCACAAAATACATGAGAAAGTTTTAAAAAGTAACAACTGTAGACATATATGTTTTATTTACTAAATGTCACGAGGCCCCAGTTATGTAATTCACATATCTTAACATTATCAGCATTGTTGGCAAAGATAGTGCTTGACGGAGGTGTACATAATTTAGATATTGACACGCAAACCATGATGTGTTGGATTCATCAATTAAGGGTTAAGAGTTATTGTATGTTTCAGTGAACATCATCAAGACAAGATTTCGCAACTGAAATTACACTTGGTTCTATTTTTGTGCATTCTTGCTATCATTATCCATGTTCCAGAAATTATCTCCTGTTTCAGACATAATTGTTATGTTGCTATATTGTGACTTATGACCCGACAGTTGAGTTATTCTATGTTGCAGTGAACATTAAAGTGAAGAATCTGCGTCTGGTGAGTGCAGACGCCTACCAGGTGATGCTGCAGTGGGATGCCCCCAACGGTTCCCACGGGGGTGCTGAGCTGTATGAGGTGACGTACTATGTGAAGGGGCTGCAGGGTAACACAACGAGGGCGATGTTGTCCCAGGTCACCAGCATCACAATTGTTGGTCTACAGCCGTCCTCAGAGTACTACTTCCTGGTCAGTATTGTTGCTTCATGTTGTCACAGAATGCACTATGAATGTATGGTTACAGTAAAGTTACCCAGTATATGTTGAGCATTAGCAAAGTGGGGGCTTTGAAATTCCAAATTCTGTGCACAAGTTCCATAGACATGTACATACAATCTGTAAGCAGATTGTTTGTACAAATTATGTACACAAATTCAGTGTATAAAACATACACAATATATGCATATAGTTCTGTACACAAGTTATGTAGACAAACTATGTACACCAATTGCGTATAATTATGGAGGAGTGTGACAAGGTAAAGTGATGATGTATACTGTATAGACGGGGAAGTGAGGTCTAGGCTACTGTGTGCTGTACACAAAGTAAACATACCGTGTTGTACAGCGGACAGAGTCTGACCTGATGTGTACATTGTGTGTACAGATCTGTTGATCCCGTAGCCATCAAAGCCACCTATATAATTACTTTGTATTAACAATTAATGTACATTTATTTCAACCTGACAAATATTTAGTTGCTGTTGAATCTATCATACTGAACTACCATGTAAGAATTTCATAAATTTATAATGTAGTCATTCCTGAGTCATTATTTTACATTAAACCATGCCCAGGTTAAAAACCATTAATTTAATATTTGCCTACTTGTAATGTGTCTACTGCTGCCATCTAGTGGTTACCTTCACTGTATGAATACTAGTGCTGCCACCTAGTGACTATAGCATACTTTTCCAATCTGCCTTGTCTGTACATCATCCAGCCAGGGGGAATATTACTAAAGCATGATAGTTTATTGTTTGTCACACTGAGTAACTATATGTGTTAAGTAAAGAGGCATCTTTGTTTAGTTATCTTTGTGATACTAACTTTATATAGGACCTCTGTTAATCAGTTCATATAGTGTTTCTGTTTGCCAACTGTTATGATGCCAGATTAATGGGATGGTATTGTATTTGCTAGATGAAGATGTAACATATCTTAGAGATGAAGGTTTTGCATTCCTTCAAGATACAACATTTCTTAAGGTACACTTTTTGTTTCCACAGGTGCGTGTGAAGACAGCCAATGGTTGGGGGGAATACCTGAAGCCATTTTCGGTAACAACAGGTAGGTTTATATGCGTGCTTGGGTGTGATGATGTGTATTATAATTATGTTAGTAATCCGCAGTGTAATGGTATACTACATGAGGTATGGTGTATTTGTGTACTAAATAAATTGTCATGAACATTGGTGTATCTTAATGAATCTTTACATAATGAGTGGCTATGATAGCGACTTATTTATCTTAACATCAATTTCACTGTTGTTTTTTTTTTTAAGTATATCATATAGTAATACACTAATATACTGCACACGGTGTAATTTAATATTTGGGGTCAAATAAACATCTTGATCTGATCTTGAGACAAGTTATATATGTTTTGCCTGCAAACAGATTTTTGATATTAAAAATTGGTTATGTGTTACTTATCTAGACTACGCCAGGGTTGTATTATTACAACCGGCAAACAGTGCTAACTGGTGTAGAGTGTATGTGTTGGAATTAACCGTGCCTTGCGTGTTGTGTGTAGCCAAGGGAAAGGAGTCGAAGATAAGCACAGAAGAGGGTAGGGCGTTGAGCGACAGTCAGAAAGTGAACAAGTCGGACAATTCCGCCGCCATCATTGCTGGCTCGGCCGTCGCTGTCGTTGCCTGCATGATCATTGTCATCATCATGGTTGTCCTGTTCCTCAGAAAGTAAGTCTCGGACATTGGCCTTGTCATGTATTTAGTCACCCCGCAACCCCCACCCCATCACAGTACGTTTTTGAGTTATTCCTAGCATTGTGTGCTTGACCTTGCTGGATGCCTTAATTGGACTGGTTTCTAACCTAGTAACAAGACTAATACCTCCTGTAAGTGTGAGTGATCACTTAACTGTAGAGTGAATGTCGACATTAAATCGTTCAATGTGGGTTCGCGGGAGGTTGACAGTTAGTTGGTTTCCCGTTCTTAATGTAGCTGTGTATTTCAGGCACATCAAATTCCGAAATAGAAATGCTCAAGCAAGGTAAAAGTGCCGTTCATAAGACAACGCATGGTATAATAAGCTCAGCTAGAACAGGTTAAGTCTGCTTGCCGTGGTGGGAAACATGTGTAACAGGCGCTTTAAGGCAGTTCTCTGTGTGTGCGCGCATGCCTGCATATATAACACAGAGGTGTGCACCATTCAGGATGCTATTCCAAACACTCTCATCAAACTTGTCCCGTCTGTTGTGTGTTTGTGAAACAAGGTTTGTGTATGACTGAATCGGTTCGACTAAAGCACATAGAAGTATTCAGATACCAGTACATCGAGTGGTCCAGTTAATAGTATATATAAGGGCTAATACACAGGGGTATACACATTCCCCCAGATGTTTCTCTGATGGTCATTCACCCTATATTAAAATGTTTCCCATCTTTATGAGGTGTTTCATGTTTAGCATCTTTATTTGAACTTAGAACATCAGACACATTCCTTACATCAGTGCAATATAATGAAAAATAACAATATTCGGTAAAAAAATGTATCAAGTAACAAATACAGTTACGGTTGTTATTTGTTGAGTTGGTAGACTGTAGTTGTATCTATACAGAATTGCAATAACAGTTTTATCAAATGATCAACTGATCAATTATTCAACTAATAAAAAACAGAACATCCACCTATTGATTACAGTGGTAAAACGTGTCAAGGGAGAAATGTCTGGGAGAAATTAATAATTAATTCCGTGAGGGTGGAAACTGTCCCCGGGTAAATGGCCCTAAACCGAGACCCCAGTTGGGTTGCCGAATGCCAATGCTCTGACACGTTCTTGTTGGATTTCTTCAAGTGTCCGATGTATCGCTGTGCACAGCTGTATGGTGCAGTGCCTTCACTGGTATGTATTGGCCTCTTTCACCACACCTGCTGTTGCTGCTGGAGAGGCACTCACAGCATTGTGCACCCACGTAGTATTAACAGGGCAGGCTTGGTTCGGTACACCGCTTCACTGATAACCAATTCTCTTGCACTGGCACAATGTGATTTGTCTTGGACACTCACAGCACAGAGTTCTTGCACTGAGTGTGTTGATGGTCACTGTCTTGAACAGGCTAAGTTCACACGGTCTTCTCTCGACTTGTTATTATCATTCTACTTTACATTTCACTCTGACGTAAACGTGCTAGCAATAACCAGACACGTGTTAATAAGATGAAGTCACTCTCCTGTGCAATGTGTGAAATTGCTTACAGTTTGAGAACTATAGTACACCGTGCATAACACTATTTTGAAATGATTTAGTGGTTAATTTCTCTGCAGTAAGTGTGTGTTTGTGTGACCATATTCAACTTATGCAGAACTATAATTTAGATATATTTGTAACTTGTGGAACAGAAAAATTTGCTGTGTTTTAATGAAATAAAAAATGTGAAGTTATATGACAAGGCAATTTCTCCAGTGCATGATTGTTAATATAATACATGCATGTCAGTTAAAATGTGATGCAACACATGTAATTAATTTGTATCATGCAGGAACTTTCTCAGGATATAAAAAAGTGTAATTTTATATCAGAGTGCAAGTGTTAAGTCATTGCGGTATTGAGAACAATAGCACTGATTATTTTACCTTAGGCTTGTTGAGTGAGTTAGTTCTCCGAGTGTGAGAAGTGTTCACCCAGTCATATTGGATTGATGCTTGTTTGGTGGTGGTTGCAAATTATTGTACTGTTAATATGGCTATTAGTATTAGACGTGTGCTTACAATAGTTCTCCATATAGGTTTTGTGACTGATGCCAACAAAGCTAACCAATTAACATGTCTGGTTGCTTCTGCAAGCAAAATTTTGTAGTTTTAAATTTTGCTTGTTTTTTAGCAAATTTATATATATGTGTGTTTCTCAAATAAACAATGGTATTTATAATAATTATCAATAATTCTAAGACCGACATAATTCGACCGACACAGCCTTATGCGACTCTATTTACGTGCCATCTAAGGACACATATTTCAGTGTGTATATGGCAGTGCTTAAAATGCTGTATATGACCATCTTGTTGCAGGACTGTTATGAGAAAGTTTGTCGATTTAAAAAAGTTTGTTTACTTTTAAGAAATTAATTTTTTAATTAATTTTTAATTCACTTTGTATTTTGTGAGCGCAGTGACTAGCTACAAGAGCTAGAGATGGCGCAACAAGGAACTCTGATTATATTGCTATTCTTATTAGTTCTCTGACCCACTGATGATCCATGTCCTGTCCAGCGTTGATGTGTCCTCACTAAGTCATTGTCATCTGTGTGTCACCAGGAACCAGCGTGCCTGTCACGAGAAGAACGTCAGCGACTGTGACAATCTGCACTACACCAATGGTGAGGGTACGCATCAAACCCTGCACTACTTCATCCCCAGCGCCTGTACTCGCAGCACCTGCTCCCTCTCCTCGTTTAACATACCCCCTCAGTAAAATAGCCATTTACCCTTTGAACTCCTGGGTGATGGGGGGTCATTTGTTAATATTTGTTAATGTCTGCAAATGTATTCTGCCTGAAAGTTTATGAAATGTGAAGCAAATTATATGAGAAGAGAAAAAAGAGAAGTGGGTTAAGTATCTTAGAGAATAGGTGCACTTCGTGGTTGAGGTGGTAGTCAGTAGTGCACTTGAAAGTCTCAAGGTTTTTCCATGGGTAAGTTTCATAATAAATGTGCACTTACTAATCAGCACGCAGGAATTGTAGTCAGATTTCACATTAACTCGGAATCCTCGCAAATAGAAGACAAGTGTAGCCATTTTGAGTTAACAAGAACTTCCCAAGTAGCTGTTAGAGATCACTAGAGCCCTTAAAATCACACGGTTGTTCCCCGGGCAAGTTGCATAATAAAAGCATTTACCAATCAGAATTTAGACATGGAAACCACTTGCAGAATCCTCACTATGTGTAGTGTGGTTATTTTTAGTTGGCAGAAAGTTTCCAATCACATATTAAGTTGCAGAGTTGGACTGGAGACAGACAACAAGCTGTATTTCTGTTTTCCATCTGGAAGTTTTCGCTCAGATTATGCCACATTTCTCCTTGGCTTCCTCTCCTTTGACCAACGATGTCGTTTCATCTTCCTTTATCAATTGCTTATCTTCACTCACTTCTACTAACATCTTGCTTATAATTACAGTGTAAGATATTTCACTTGCTTATAATTATGATGTTTCTTGCAAACTTGATTTCACTTTGCATAACAGGATGTTGTGTGGCTGTATGAATCTGCTTTGTCAATCAGCGTGTAATTAAGATAACACTGTTAAGTATTATGAAAATAATAATGTGAAGTCCAAAATACGTTCACTCGATCTGGTGTAGTGATGTTGCCCCATAATAGCTATAATAATAGCAGGGAGTAATTTAAAAAAAATCGCGGTTTGTTTATTTACACAATGTGATAAACATGTAAACTATGACATCTAAAAAATCTGACATCCTCAGACATGTATACTGGGCAGCAAAGTTAGCATATGTCAATTCTAGCATTACTGTTCTTCCAAATTACTTTTAGTGTTGCAGCATTGTGTTAATTGTAGCATTGCTATCCAAATTACTGGTTCTACTGTGACAGCATTGTAAGGAAGTATGTGCTGTTTGGAACTATAAACAATAGGCAAGGTTGTTAGCATACCAGTAGATACCTCGTAAAAGGTAGTCTGCTTTTTCTGTTGAGTGCTAGTTTATGTATGTATTGTGTGACAGTGACTACTGCTCTTCTTTAAGGCTGTTAGTGTGTGTATTATGTGACTCTGGCTAGGGAGGTGTTCTTTAATACTTGTGTGTGTATTGTGTGGCTGTTACTGCTGTTCTTTGAGGCTGGTAGTGTGTATTGTGTGGTTGTTACTGCTGTTCTTTGAGGCTGGTAGTGTGTGTATTGTGTGGCTGTTACTGCTGTTCTTTGAGGCTGGTAGTGTGTGTATTGTGTGGCTGTTACTGCTGTTCTTTGAGGCTGGTAGTGTGTGTATTGTGTGGCTGTTACTGCTGTTCTTTGAGGCTGGTAGTGTGTGTATTGTGTGGTGTTACTGCTGTTCTTTGAGGCTGGTAGTGTGTGTATTGTGTGGCTGTTCTTTAAGACTGGTAGTGAGTGTATTGTGTGGCTGTTACTGCTGTTCTTTAAGACTGGTAGTGTGTGTATTGTGTGGCTGTTACTGCTGTTCTTTGAGGCTGGTAGTGTGTGTATTGTGTGGCTGTTACTGCTGTTCTTTGAGGCTGGTGGTGTGTGTATTGTGTGGCTGTTACTGCTGTTCTTTGAGGCTGGTAGTGTGTGTATTGTGTGGTTGTTACTGCTGTTCTTTAAGACTGGTGGTGTGTGTATTGTGTGGCTGTTACTGCTGTTCTTTGAGGCTGGTAGTGTGTGTATTGTGTGGCTGTTACTGCTGTTCTTTGAGGCTGGTAGTGTGTGTATTGTGTGGCTGTTACTGCTGTTCTTTGAGGCTGGTAGTGTGTGTATTGTGTGGCTGTTACTGCTGTTCTTTGAGGCTGGTAGTGTGTGTATTGTGTGGCTGTTACTGCTGTTCTTTGAGGCTGGTAGTGTGTGTATTGTGTGGCTGTTACTGCTGTTCTTTGAGGCTGGTAGTGTGTGTATTGTGTGGCTGTTACTGCTGTTCTTTGAGGCTGGTAGTGTGTGTATTGTGTGGCTGTTACTGCTGTTCTTTAAGACTGGTAGTGTGTGTATTGTGTGGCTGTTACTGCTGTTCTTTAAGACTGGTAGTGTGTGTATTATGTGGCTGTTAACAATTGTTCTTTAAGACTGGTAGTGTGTGTATTGTGTGGCTGTTACTGCTGTTCTTTAAGGCCAGACACCCCAGGTGAAATGGTGTTTTTTGACAAAAAATACTGAAAATGGTTTTCTGCCAGATTATTATAGCTTTGTATGCATATTATCAATAAAGTTCACTTCTATGACAATTACGTACCTTTAAGTGAGTTTTAATCATGGATCAAGCATGTCGATATCATATAATGAAATCCATTATGCAATCTTTGACAGCCATTTTCTCAAAAACATTTTTCTTCATATTTCTGGATTTGGAAACGGGATATCTCTGGGAGTAATTATGCTATATAAATAATGTGTTCAGTGTTGCATTCAGCATATTCTACTGTGTGCAATGATCAGACACTTTAAAAAAAATCATGAATAGTTTGAAAGATATAGCCATAATTGTTGCCAAAAAACAAGATTTTTTAAAGTATTTTACCAAAAAATTATTTGAAAAATAAAAACTAAACATTTCAAAAAATGCTCTGATCATTTCACAATAGAACCTATAGAGAACATGGATTTGCAAGAATTATAACTATATATGGATTCAATAAAAAATGGCAGTGTTTCCAAATTTGCCAATATTTGCTCAAAATGGCAGCCATTTTGTTTGTTACCATGGAAACGGGGGTCTGGCTGAAAAAAGTTCAATATATATTTTACTCAGTAAGACCCATTTCATGCATTGGGCAGAAAAAATTGAACTGTTTACACAAATAAAAACATAATTACCTCTGTTCTTTAAGGCTGGTAGTGTGTGTATTGTGTGGCTGTTATTGCTGTTCTTTGAGGCTGATAGTGAGTGTATTGTGTGGCTGTTACTGCTGTTCTTTGAGGCTGGTAGTGTGTGTATTGTGTGGCTGTTACTGCTGTTCTTTAAGACTGGTAGTGTGTGTATTGTGTGGCTGTTACTGCTGTTCTTTAAGGCTGGTAGTGTGTGTATTGTGTGGCTGTTACTGCTGTTCTTTGAGGCTGGTAGTGTGTGTATTGTGTGGCTGTTACTGCTGTTCTTTGAGGCTGGTAGTGTGTGTATTGTGTGGCTGTTACTGCTGTTCTTTGAGGCTGGTAGTGTGTGTATTGTGTGGCTGTTACTGCTGTTCTTTAAGGCTGGTAGTGTGTGTATTGTGTGGCTGTTACTGCTGTTCTTTGAGGCTGGTAGTGTGTGTATTGTGTGGCTGTTACTGCTGTTCTTTGAGGCTGGTAGTGTGTGTATTGTGTGGCTGTTACTGCTGTTCTTTGAGGCTGGTAGTGTGTGTATTGTGTGGCTGTTACTGCTGTTCTTTGAGGCTGGTAGTGTGTATTGTGTGGCTGTTACTGCTGTTCTTTAAGGCTGGTAGTGTGTGTATTGTGTGGCTGTTACTGCTGTTCTTTGAGGCTGGTAGTGTGTGTATTGTGTGGCTGTTACTGCTGTTCTTTGAGGCTGGTAGTGTGTGTATTGTGTGGCTGTTACTGCTGTTCTTTGAGGCTGGTAGTGTGTATTGTGTGGCTGTTACTGCTGTTCTTTAAGGCTGGTAGTGTGTGTATTGTGTGGCTGTTACTGCTGTTCTTTGAGGCTGGTAGTGTGTGTATTGTGTGGCTGTTACTGCTGTTCTTTGAGGCTGGTAGTGTGTGTATTGTGTGGCTGTTACTGCTGTTCTTTGAGGCTGGTAGTGTGTGTATTGTGTGGCTGTTACTGCTGTTCTTTGAGGCTGATAGTGTGTGTATTGTGTGGCTGTTACTGCTGTTCTTTGAGGCTGGTGGTAGCTTGTGTCTGCTGCTATTGACGTCTTGCCTTCTTTCCTCATCTGCTCCAGTCCAATGTGCTCGCCTTGTTGATGGAACACGCATCCTTAACAACGGCCGTAAGTAGTCATGTCTCGTCATTCTGTCTCGCTCTGCATCTGTCAGCAAGTTTGGTGCCATTGACATAGCCTACATTTTCTCAGACAAATAGTGATGACAATAATTAATTCAAGATCATCAGTCCATTCAAGGAATTAATACATAGATCTCATGGTTTTCACAAACATTTTTGTAGTTATTTTTGAGTTAAAAATAGCCATAAAATAATTAAAAGTATAAGTTTGTGGTATGCAAGTGATAATAATTAAATATAGAACATACCAAGCCGTATTGCAACATAAAATATTAGTTAAATCAAAAGTATAAAATATAAAGAATTACAGGTTAATATATAACTACTAGGATCGATAGTATTGTCTTTTTGCTGACAAATTTACATACTTAAGATGATTATAACTGAACCAATCAGAAACCACTCACACAGAAATCATGAACTTTGTAGATGGGCAGTTCCACAACGTCGGACTTACATTTTAGCCATGTTCTGTATGCTGGGATAGAAAGTACCACAACCTTATCTAGCCATATATTATAGGAACCAACTGTCATTTTCATACCATCAACTTTATTCACTTAATAATTTTAGGCATACCATAAAAAACATATGGAGTCAGAGGTATTTGCACAAACTAAACATTTCTACCCGAGAAAGATTGTATTCAAATATCTGTGATGTGCAAGGTCATGTAACTAAAGGAAATGTAAATGTTGCTCACCCTGTCATTACCTGAGCGGAGGGTCCCTAAGGTATCTTCCCCCAAACCTCGATATCTTTGCTCCCTCAGTTACAATACTTCAAGTTATTGGAGGATTGGGTAGTACGGTGCTGTGTGAATAAAACTTAGTTTTGCTGTTAAGCCAATCTGGAGTTTAAAAACAGAGTGATTTAAGTTGATTAGAATATTTACAATGTATCTGTTAAAATACGAAAATTTAAAACAACATTTAGCTATATATATCTGGGACTTATTGATGAGGGTGTAGGTAGCGCCACACCGGCAGTAAGTCTACACGACCACGTGTTTGTTCCAGTGACGCTGCCCCTGTTCACCCAGCCAGGGGTCCTTAAGTCCTACATTGACCCCCATACGTATGAGGACCCGAACCAAGCCGTGAGAGAGTTCACGAAGGAGATTGATGCCTCTCTTATCACCATCGAGTCTGTCCTTGGCGGAGGTACGAACCTAGGGCTTTCAAATCCTGTATTCACACAGAAAATCTTAAGCGAATTTAAACGGGTTTATGACGTACAATTGTTTGCAACACCACACGTCCTTTCTACAATTGTTCCAAGCTACATAATCGTTGTACATGTGAAGTTATGTTGCTTATGTTTACGTCTGTAAATTAGTACTGTAATTATTATGTCTGATGTAAGTGTAACTATTTGCTAGATTCTAAATTAAGTAAACTTATTTATTCTTTGAGATTTTGTCATCAATTTATTGGTTACATAATCAAAATACTTGTCAAACCCTTACTGCATTGGAGGAAATTATACACTTGTGATGTTATTATTTTTCGAAAGTGTTTAAGTGAGCCAAATGTAACTTGTTGAAAATTACAATTTTGGGGTGGTTGCTACAAAGAGCGTCTTCGTGGCAGTCTCCCTGACCCATTGTTTTAAGCTTATCTACAGCAACATGACAGTCCATGGTTAGGATATTGTCAATTCGATATTCCGTACATTAAATCATTATTGTTCTTTTTTTTAAATACATTTTAGCTAACAATACATGTATTATCTGCTATTTTTTTCAACTCATTATTTCATAACTGCTGTAGATATTTCCTTTTTGAAAATTATTCTGCCTCATAAAAACTCCTACTAAGACCAGAGTTAGTTGCTGTCATATGAGCCACCATTTTTATAGCACCCACTTGTTTAATTAATTGGTAAGCAGTCCTTTAACATTTAAATTTTGTCTTGGCCAGGTGAGTTTGGTGACGTGTGCAAGGGTTATCTGTCCCACCACGGGAAGCGTATACCAGTGGCTATCAAGACCCTGAAATCAGGTGCCTCGGACAAGAACAGACTAGACTTCCTCACAGAGGCCAGCATCATGGGGCAGTTTGATGACCCAAATGTCATCTTCCTTGAAGGTGTTGTCACGAAAAGTAAGTTGTAGTTGGTTTGTAATGATGGGTACGGAGGGCAGACGTCATCATCAGAGATATATCATAGTACTGGGTTACAGCAGTCGTGATGGTGTTTTCTTATATCTGCTGTAAACTAGATATCAACTGGTTTCAGCTGTGATAGTTTGTTGCTTGGACGTGTCGGTGATCTTGCCTGCTAGTTTACTACATTGGAACCTCACTATTGAGGTCACTACATTGGAACTTCACTATTAAGGTCACTACTGTACAACCTCATTATTAAGGTCACTACAGTGGAACCATAGTGTTGAGGTCACTACAGTGGAACCTCACTATTGAGGTCACCACAGTGGAATCTCACTATTGAGGTTACAACAGTGGAATCTCACTATTGAGGTCACCACAGTGGAATCTCACTATTGAGGTTAATACAGTGGACCCTCACAATTGAGTTCACTGCAGTGGAACGTCACTGTTGAGGTCACTACAGTGGAACCTCACTGCTGAGGTCATTACAGTGGAACCTCACTATTGAGGTCATTACAGTAGGACCTCACTATTCAGGTCACCAAGTGGAACCTCATTATTCAGGTCACTACAGTGGAACCTCACTATTCAGGTCACTACAGTGGAACCTCACTATAGAGGTCACTACAGTGGAACCTCACTGTTGTGGTCACTACAGTGGAACCTCACTGTTGAGGTCACTACAGTGGAACGTCGTCATTGAGGTCCCTAAAGTGGAACGTCGTCATTGAGGTCCCTAAAGTGGAACGTCGTCATTGAGGTCCCTAAAGTGGAACCTCACTATTAAGGTCACCATCGTGACGGGGCACAGTGACCCGTACGGCGACATGACCATATAATACACTTAACTCTTACATAAACAATGTTGGCCTTTCCTAGGATGCTGTTAATTGCAATTTGACTGTGTTACAGAAGTGAATATGAAGTGAGGTTTGCCTGTATATGGTAATATTATTTTAGATAAACAAATTCTACAAGAATTTGAAGACTTCCAGTTTTGTTCGTATCTATACAAATTTTATGTTACAACTTGTATGTACCATTTTGTGTCAACTCATAGAAAGCTTCATAAGTAATAAATGTTTGTTTGCAGGCAATCCGATCATGATTGTGACAGAGTACATGGAGAATGGAGCCCTTGATGCCTTCCTCAGGGTAAGTGACTCTTAAATGAACTGTGTCCGCCGCAGTGTTGTATCCATAGTGATTGATGTATAGAATCAATCAAAATGCAACACAGCTGATGTACATTCTGATTAGCACATCCCAGATTGATCAGTGTCAGTGAATATGGCTGTTGTCAGTACCTGGGATTGTTTTTAAGATGCTCTTTTGAGCTCTTAAAAGGTGACTTCTGTAACCCTATTTTGCCCATAAAATAACGGTGCACACTACAAAGGCATTTCATCGAGTACTGCTCTTTATGTTAACAATTAAAAATAAATAAATGACACTGTGGAATTTCTTCATCCTTAAAGAGTATGAGGAAATTAAAGAATTGCAGTTTTAAACTGATTAATGAAACTTGAAGGGAACTGATTGTTATCAAACAATTGTGGATGTCTTTGTGAATGTGTTATCTTTTAATTATCGCAGTGAAACATCAAGTGGAATGAATTGTGTGGGGATTGTTATGTTGAAAGTGTTCTTGTTGTGTGTTTAGACAAATGACGGCAAATTCACAGTGATGCAACTGGTGGGCCTTCTACGAGGCATTGCGGCTGGCATGTGCTACCTCTCAGATATGGGTTACGTACACAGGGTAAGTGTCTGCAAGATAACATTGTAGAAAAACTAGCAGTATAAATATGACAATACTATAAACCAGAGTTTGTGATTGTGTAATGGGTGTATGTTTCTTCATATCGCTGTTAATTTCGTATTTTATCTACTTAATCCTTTTCGCGCGGGGTTGCGCATAAGGCCGCCAGTTTTGTACATACAGGACTGAAATTTTGTAGTAATGCTGAGGGGTCCAGGATGGTTTTTAGTGTCTTTAATTTCCATCGATGAGGTGGTCTTAGGAGATCTGATACATCGATGAGGTGGTCTTAGGAGATCTGATACGTAGATGAACAATTGTGGGACTCTTGATAAGGTTCATTTGAGAATTTTGCTTTTGAGTACCATCTTGTTTAATTGTGTTAAACATTATTGCTCAAGATCACACCAAGACGATTCTTGCTACAAAACTCTACCAAATGTTGCGACAGACTTATGTAGTATGCACAACTAAACATAAATGTCTATCCTGATTAGAATATAAACTGGTGTGTGGATGCAATCCTCGATTTTACACGTAGAGATAAAGATTAGTGAACTGATGCTACATGTAGTTTGTGATGCAGAGGATGACGTAAAACTGAAACTGTTGACAGGACCTGGCGGCTCGCAACATCCTGATGAATGAGGGCCTTGTATGTAAGGTGGCTGACTTTGGCCTGTCTCGCGAGATAGAGAGTGATGACTTGGATGGTGCTTACACTACAAAGGTTAGTTGGTGTTTGCTGCGCTAGTGTCTTATCATTAACTATTTTACCTTTTTTAAAGACTTTTGAAGTCAACAAAATGACTGAAGGTGTCAGTGTGCTTTGCTTTATTATTATTGACCCAGTTTGATTGATGTCGTTAGCAATTTATGTTGCTGACTCAATTGATTCTTAAAGCTAGTAGCTGTCTTAAAAACTTGTAAGTTTGAGGTTTATTACGTAACACAGAAGGTCACCATTTCATTTGTAGAACAAATCACAAGTCTTACGTCATTGAAATCCAAATCCGGTACAATTTTTCCGTATTCACACAACAATGCCTGTAATAAGTGTTAACAACATACGATGGTATCTTGCAGGGAGGCAAGATCCCGGTGCGATGGACAGCTCCGGAGGCGATTGCCTACCGCAAGTTCACATCGGCGTCAGACTGCTGGAGCTACGGCATTGTGATGTGGGAGGTGATGTCGTATGGCGAGCGACCGTACTGGAACTGGTCCAACCAGGACGTCATCAAGGCTGTGGAGAAGGGCTTCAGACTGACTGCGCCCATGGTAGGTAGCAGGGTTACAAACATGACTGGTGGGGCGTGGTAGTGTAGTGGTTTGAACAGCGGAATCTTAGTTGAGCGGTTCCGGGTTTGAATCCTTTTGCTGCCGTTTTGTACATTAGGCAAGTCCGTTGCTTTAGTTTACCCAGCTGTAGTAATGAGTGCCTGGCTGTAGACAGTGGTGGATATTTGTGTATGAATTGTTTATGTGCAGTAATTGCTGCATGGCTGAATGCTTCCCAGCGAAGTCAAGATGGTATTCAATTGAACATGTCTGTCAGGGAGTTAAGTGCTCTCGGCCTAAGGACTGCATAACACACTGTATAAGAACTAACCTTTTGAAACCTTGTGTGATGAAGATCCCAGCAGCAAGCAAAGGAGGCAAGTTGTCATGTTGCATACAGATGTACAGTGTAAGTTAATCTAGATACCTAGGATAGCTATTCGAACAGTACAAAGTGACAATGAACTTTGTGACACATTTTAAAATTTTACTATTGACAGGCAATCTCAAGAAACCCAAGTGACAGTTTTGGTTCAGTTTCTGTCAATTTGCATTGATATATTTTGTTCACCACGTGGTGCCACTATAGCCGTAAATGTCCTACTGTGTTACAAGGTGATGACCAAACCCTCCTTACGTAAAGCATAACCTATTTTGGGACTTGGTGAACTTGTGCTCCTAAGTGAGTGGTATAGTGTGTCAGAATGCTGCCCTCTCCTGTTGTAGGACTGTCCTGAGGCTGTCCACCAACTGATGCTGGACTGCTGGCAGAAGGAGAGGTCAAACAGACCCAAGTTCGCCGACATCGTCAAGACCATTGACAAACTCATCAGGGCCCCGGAACTGCTGCGCAAGATCTCTAAGCCAAGGTGACGGAATAAAACAATAACTACTCTGTGGTTTAGGTTTAGGTTTTCTGACTAAAACCGTGCACAGAAGTTGGTCCGAGCTAAATTCCCGCTGATCACAGCAATTTCAGTGGTTCTGAAGTAAACCTATCATTTTACAACGTTGTGTTTGCATCTGTGTAATGTTTAAAACTGACTGTTAGTGAACATCAAATAGGAATGTGTTGGAGGTTAGAACAGGCATGTGAGGAGGCAAGTCATTTCCGAGGAACATTTGCACGCGGCGCGGCAAACTGGGGAAGAAAGGGGGGTCTGGATTGGAACTCAGAATTTTTTTTAAAGACATCATTGTTTGTGATACATTCTAGTGTACTTTCACACTGTTTTTGTCTAATCCTGTAACTTTCATTTTATATAAAATCACAAACATAGTGCATAGGAACACTGCATTTGGGATTTTTTAATCAAAAGTGTAAGCATACAGTCCCCTGCACATAACTGTAAAAGCACATCATTTTCATATCACACAAAAAACCAGAAGCAGTGTATACTACATTGTCAAAACTACAACATTACACAAGTGGTCAATGTGAAAAAAATGCTTTCAATAACCAAGGTTTATTAAAATGATAAATGTCCACATCTAGTGTTCATTGAAACCATAAACTTTATAAGTATTCATTGTGGACATGTGACTTCACTTCTTTTCTTGCCTCTGCTTGATCCTGGCACTCACAGCTTTCATTCTCTTCTCTGCCTGAGCAAGAACTGGGGAGTGGAGGTGGACAGATTTCAGTCTCTTTGGCATTGCATCTCCAAATTCAACTCGTCCCCTCTCTGTACAACATCCTTCTTGGTGCACATCATATCCCCTAAAAGTGTTCATATTAACAACGTCAGATAAATATAATTCAAATTGTTATTTAATTAATAATAACCTAAACCATACGTTAAAGTGAAGAGGCGTACTTCATGTTGACATATTATTGCCCACCCAACTTACTAAGTTTTGGCATATACTTATTTTTATCCAAAATAATATATAAACCCATCTAGGATACCTTAAAGTTATCGCCAAAACTTACACTCCGCTTACTATTCGCGTTTACATATCGTTAACGGTGCTGTATTATGCCATGACTTGTAATGCCAGCGACGAGAGCGTATGCCGGCGCCGTAATGTAAGTCCCATAGGCCATTACATTTATTGAAATTACGATCTTAAAAGCACTCGACTGCTACGTAAATTTCAATAATTCAGTAATTGACTCATACAAGAATGTTTGAAATAAGAGCGGACAACTTACTGTAGACCGTAGCTCATGCGTTGTTCGATTGAACGCGAGTGTGTACTTCGAAAACAACACTGCAACTGATTCGCCGCCAAAACTCATGCACGGATTGGGCCGTGATTCGCAGTTTCTGGTCAATCAGAATACGGCTTGCTTTTGAAAAAGGACAACGATCACAAAATTTATTGTTGATGTTTGTCAAGTCACAACCCCCCTATATAATTTTTTTTTGGTGGATTTGGACGAATCACAGAAACGGCCAAATCGAGTTCATGAACCGCGGAAATCCCCGCAGAAGAATCTCATGCCTGTTAGAAGCAATACATGACTTCTCTGATCTGCTGAATTAATTGTTTTGAGTAATCACTCCCGTATTGAACACCACAAGCTTTTCTAAATCAATTAATCAAAACCACTCTGCTAGCAATCAATACTTCACCTGCATGCCCACTTACCAGTGCCGGTTTCCTGTTTTCAGGCCCAACCAGTTCCTCAACCCCAACATGCCGGACCTGACCCAGTTGATGGGCATCGAGGACTGGCTGACGAGCATCAAGATGGAGCGTTACGCGGAGAACTTCAGTGCCGCCGGCTACACCCGCATGGACCAGGTGGCGCAGATCACGCCAAAGAACCTTGAGAATCTCGGCATCACACTCGCCGGGCACCAGAAGAAGATCATGAACAGTGTGCAGATGCTGCGGGTGCAGCTAGGTGGCGCTCAGGTGTCCGAGGGGTTCCTCGTATAGCGTTGCGGAGATGTTCGGTGAAGCGGAACCCCGTGACCATGCTACTAGGACTGTTAATGCGTGGAGATGTTTGGTGAAGCAGAACCGTGTGGCATCCTACAAGGACAGTTGATGTGCAGAGACGTTCAGTGAAGCGGAACTGCATGGTGGTGCTACAAGAACAGTTGATGTGCAGAGATGTTCAGTGGAGCGGAACCGTGTGGCGATGCTACTAGGACAGATGGTGTTTAGTTGGCGGATGTCGTCGGACAGCAGTGCTGGTTTACAGGGTGTTCTCCGTAGTGTCGGTGGAGTTTGTTGTGTTCATTCGCTGTTGCATCTGATTATCGCATGCGGCGATATCGTTTGGTGGATTAGTAGGTGAGGATGTTGGTTACTGAGACCAGCTCCACCAGGATAGACAGACATGTTGGATCGACTATATGAAGTTATCATTATGCCTGTGGTGTGAGAGGTGGAACAATTGGTCTCGCTTGTGCTGTCAGAGAAGCAGGCATCACTCAGTATTCAATAAGTCTCTCGCGACGACAGTTTCAGCAACTGTAAATTGTCGACATGATGCAAGTTACAATTTCAGTTACGTGTTAGTTGTGCCAATACGTTGGCAACGTTCCAGAGAGACTGAATGTATACCGCCAAAACAAGAGCTGTTGTATTAGTCATGTTAATGTTGTTCGCCAATTTGAAGAGTGAATTAGGGTAAGATTATTGCGTGTACTGAACACAAGTTACGCTGCCAGTGTATTTGTGATTCTGCTAGCAGTGCGCGCGCAAGGTGACTGTGGTAGTTGGGCCTTGACTGCCAAAGTCCAAAGGATATTTTAGATTTGCAAGAGACAAAGTGCAATTCCATAAGTTGCCAGTGTTCTTGAATGTATTGTTGCAATGTCTGCTATATTTGCCAGGGAAAATCTGGACTACGTTACCTCCGTAACGTTGCACTAAAGTATTACGTATCACATGAGGAGTCTAGTTGAGGTTGTGCCAAGATATACAATGCTCTTTTCTACCATTCTCTTAAACTAAAATCATGTATAATGTAATTTATGCCCGGATTTTAAAATAATGTAAACGCATATGCAAATTATTTGTGAATGATTATACGCAATTATTTTATTTGTGTTCACAGATGCTGTCATCATGACTTGACTGCCAGTTCATTAAGGTCGTTGTATTTTAAACAATAACAGATATTTTATAATTTAACAAGTTGTTTATGCATACATATAGAACAGCATTTTAATTGAAAAAACAAACGTAGATGCAGGCGTGCAAAAATGGTAAAGCTGACATCTTGTTAACTCGTGTATATAAATAACACTGTTTATTCCAACTCATGTGTGGGTCTTCCAATGGACGATGTACACTTGATGGAAAATGAGTGTACCTGTACATAATTTTAATTTATTACAACTGCTTTTTAATATCTATTTTGTATGATTTTTGCTGCAAACACAGACATTCACAAATCTACTATACGTATCGACAATCCACAAGTCATACACAGCTTATTTGTTTCAGTTTTATAATTTCACCATTTAATTTAATATTTTTTCATAAAGTCTAATTATAAGTAATTGAAACCAATAAATGATGCTGTCAGTCCATTGATAGCATTCGATTGTAATAATTTTCGACGAAGGGTAACGTTATCCCAACAAATTAAGTTGTCATTGCACAACAGAGACAGGGTCTGAACTCTGTAATTAATTCACTAAGGTGACATTTGTATCTTCATACATAACTAGCATTAAGTATGCATATGTATATTATTTTGTCATGGGAATAACCAGAAAGTTGGACCCATTTGTAATTCACAAAAATTTTAATAATTTGTTTTGTCTTTTTAAACATTTGAAATTTTGTATCTACTAACCAGCTTATAATTTCTATCTGATAACAAACAGTAAACACATTTATCAGTGCTTAGGGTTTATTTTATATAATAATTTTATTAATGTTGGCTCTACATATACAATACTGACAGCTTCCATAAGCCTTTTTTTACTGAACTTGAGTAGAAGTGATCATATAATTATTTTTCTCCCAGTTATAATGTTGGTTTTGCTGAACTATATTAATAGCCTTCATCCAGACTGTTTCCATGGAAACGTTTATGGTGCAGCACTGCCATGGTCAAAGCGACCAATCACTGCCGGGTGGAGTCGTGCTGCAAAGCTGCTGTCATAAGGCTTTGTGTAATATAGTGTACATTGACGTGTAAATAATAGCGTTTTAAATAAGATGATAATCACTTGAGTCTTGTGTTTGTTTGGTGCTGTTGATTGTTTCGCAAGTGGGAATGTGTTTGTTTGGTGCTGTTGATTGTTTCGCAAGTGGGAATGTGTTTGTTTGGTGCTGTTGATTGTTTCGCAAGTGGGAATGTGTTTGTTTGGTGCTGTTGATTGTTTCGCAAGTGGGAATGTGTTTGTTTGGTGCTGTTGATTGTTTCGCAAGTGGGAATGTGTTTGTTTGGTGCTGTTGATTGTTTCGCAATTGCGAATGTGTATAAATGACCGAGTGTTATAGATGCGTTGTCTGTGTCGGCAGTAGTTCTGTATCAGTGTTGCTGATTTGATTAATTAACATGATACTCATATTGTGGAAGTTACTTAAGTTCTTGAAAAATATTCTACATACCGGTAGCGCGTGTAGTAATACGTTCACTTGTTTTCACATTAACGTCATCATTATGTAAACGGATGACTGATCACCACGTTAGACTAATATGTTTATGGCTATGTCGGTCTTCACAGTAATTGTTATTGTTTGTGCTTTCATGTATCTCCTATGTTGTATTATGTTTCTTCCTTCTGCGCTAAGCAATCAACATTATATACTCTGACCGATGCCTTCAAGCTCGTCCTCAGCTCTGTACATACCGCCCTTGTATTCTAGAGAGGGGTACTTAACTTTTTGTTGCTGAACAAACATGATTGTCTATTAAAGTTTTGTAAATTATGTTTATTGTCACATCTTTTCATTCGGTTTAAGTTTTGTGCAGACTGACCCACACAGTTATTTTAATGAACTGCTTTAAAAGTATTACTATGACAATGCAGTGCGTAATATTATGATTTCTCATTATGCTTTTCAGTCAATTAATTTTTAACTTTTTTCTCTTGTGACGTTTCGATCTCTTTCAGCTACCTTAATCGGACTGACTATCACAAACAGATAAAAAGTGGACTGTCGATAAGCCATAGGCTTCCTTGTCAACTTCCGTCTGAAGTTAATTCTCTGGCAAGCAATCTTGTTAAATCAGGTCTTGTTAAATAGATAGCATGAAAGGAAAATGGTAAAATTTACTATGAGAAACCATAAGAGAAATCATCTGAACTAACTAGTATGACGAGCCTCTTCACACAAAGCAGTGCACATTATTTACACCTCAAATTATAACAACACGTAATAAAACATCGGAAATAAAATATAGTATATATATACTACACTTCATTCAGTACAGTTGTATGTGCACTGGCATGCAGTGTATAAAGTATACAAAAATCAGTATCTTTGGTTGTGGTTATTGTACAATACATACAATGTACAGTTGTCATAATATTGGAAATATGTAGATCAAAACACGTACACGCACAAACCTAAGTCAACGGCGTACGTTTATAAAACCACTTCCACATTTGTTATGGAACAATTCCATCATCACAGTTAGAAGCTAAACTGTCAGATCTTAAACCAAAGCTATCAGATCCTCATTTTTAATACGATTTTCTTAATACTCGAGTCAATATGCTGATGGTTTACTGTCGACGGAATTTGGTTGGATAGATCGAAACAGAGTTTGCAATTTTAACATTTCTACCACAAAGTGTCTGAATGTAAACAAAACATTGCCAATATTCAGAAGCCGGTTGGTTTAACTGCAGGGCCCTTCGATGTCCGGCACTAACATCGTTCGAGACAACTGATTCAGCAAACTTCTTGCTAATAATTACTGATTCCGGATAAGGAAGAGACAATCTTGGTTAATCTAATCTTTGTTGTTTTCCTGTATCCTAAAACCCTGAAAGATATGATATGAGTATAATTTGTGTTGGTTTAATGCCAGCATTTGTCAACAGTGAAAGCTAGAGTTGCCCGTTTACATTGCTCGATGAACTGAAGCGCTGAAAGCTCAAAATGGTGGCACAACTTCTAATGATAGTTTACTGTCACCATCTTGACAGTCCAGTGCTCGGAGCCACCGCACCATACTGGTGTACCATCAGGTGATGTTCCTGGTAAGTTTTTCTGACAACCCATTGCCCTATACCCTTATGTGTTCTGCAGTAAAGGCTGGCGTTCTGTGGTGGGGGAACAGGCCGGTATTTCCTCACTCTCCGGCTCCATTGCAACCAGACGGTGGTATGACACAAACATCATCACCTGAAATGGGCAAAAAGTACATCAGATACAACATTATACATCCTTGTTAAAATTCATACACACGGCTTATATGGTTTTCCACTTATACATTACAAAAATGACTATCAAGAATTATGGATCCTGCTGTCATAATCCTAACTGCTATATTTTTTCTTAAATCAGACATGACTGAGCATTTGTTTAAATTCACTTATTTATTTGCTATGTATAGACATTATGTATACATGCGTAGTTGATCACGTGATAATCTGATAATTATATAATTAATATTATATTACATTAGTAGGATAGCTCCCATGATTGAAGATAATTGTTCTTAATGGGAGCCTCCCTCACCTTACCGTAACTAGTACATTGTATTTGTATTTGCTTGGTCAAAATAAATACTGTCTGTCTGTCTGAAAATGGCATCGCTTACATACAAATCAACAAACAATATACACATGTATAATACACAGTACCTGTGCATGTGACCACATCAAAATTATTGGAATTTCAAATATTTTCACTTAATCTTGTATCCTAAGTCAGCAGACTGGCCTCAATATGTGTGTCACATTCATGTGACACAAGCCGGAGAAGTACTGATGGGAGTTCCTTGACAATGTTTTGGTTCATATATAATAATATACTTATATTTCTTGATGGATATTTGTGTGTGCATGCACAGTAACTGTACAATATTATGTATGTATGCAAAATACATTATATTTTATTGTTTTATTGTCACCGTTCTATATTTCAGTGAGACTGTCTGTCTACTTGTGGGCACACAGGACCAAACAAATTATTAGAGGAAAGGTAGAACTTTGTTTTTTGTTTATGGCTATGCTATGTTCTTAAATTAAGGTGATAGTCCTTTAATAAATCTGTGTTACTGACAAATACAAATGTTAAGCTATCAATTATAAAAAATAAATTTATAAATTTACTTTATAAATTTCCACCAAACACCTAGACTACTTACCTAGTTTTTAATGTTATACAATCCTTTGGTACTGGTAAGATATAGTTAATGCTATCAATTATAATGATATTGTTAATGCTATCAATTGAATTACAATTACATAAATTTACTTTTAACCTTTTCGGATGAGATCCACCAGTGCTATTGACCTACCATCACTAACGCGTTCATCCCTAGTATCACTCCAAACATGACGTACAGGTGATCCCACAGCCCAGACACCCACAGCGGTCCCATGATCATGCCGATACTTGCCACTATCCGACGTACTCCCTGGCTGAATCCTACAGCCCAAACAGAATCCTGGGAATCTACACACAGGACACATTTTGGTGACAAATGACATTGTTCTTATTGTGCAGGTTTCCTGGTTAGTCTTCATGTTTGAAGATGGTTTTGGCCTTGCTTTGAACTAATTCTTGTAAGGTCCTTCTCTTGGCACAGGACTGTTCTGGGTCTATTACACCTGCATAGCAAAAACCCACATCCAGATGTATCTGTTTGCTACAAGGTAACAGAACAACTTTTCCTACAAAAACATCAGACATCTTAAGGGGAGGCAGACTGTTCCTAGTCTTTCATTAATTAATTAAAACAATGTTGTTAAGACTAAATTATGTTGAAGGTATACTGCCCGCCAATTTGTGCTCAGTACGCCCATAACAATGTTGTTAAGACTAAACTATGTTGAAGGTATACTGCCCGCCAATTTGTGCTCAGTATGCCCATAACAATGTTGTTAAGAGTAAACTATGTTGAAGGTATACTGCCCGCCAATTTGTGCTCAGTAAGCCCATAACAATGTTCGCAAATTGGAACTACGGCCCCGGAGCATATTCAGATAGTAAACAAAACATCCAGTTTCAAAACAAGCTTTATTGGCAATACGGCCTAGTTGGGCTGAGTTAATTGCAATACCCTTTGATGTTCTGCGATGTATGATTTTCCCACATTCAACACAGCAGGCTTCCTGTTACAAATTACTACACCCACTAATTCCGGGTATAGGAACAATCTGGCTCCCTTTAACAGATTAACACAGATCATATCTCTTTCCCACCTTACTGAGCACCAGTCTTTACTAACTCCTTCCTTCCGGATGCGCCTCCGGACCCGCCACAGTTTTCGGCTGACTCCCTGTTGGTGGGGAGATGTTTGCTTCCTCGGCAACTTCTGCTGCTGCAAACATCTCGTCAATGTTTTGCGGTGGAGGCAGCATCATTGGCTCCTCAGTTGGCACTCCACAAATAACCGGCTCTGGTATCACTACGGTGACAGCATCTATTAATTTTCCATCTAGCAGGATCGTCTTGTTTTCACTATCTATCTCCTCTGCTGGTTTGGCACATGTGGTGTGCTCCTCTTCCTTCTTTGTGTTGGCTTCTTTTGGAGTTGATGACTTGGGTTTGCCATCTGGTTTTGCTGACATTGTCTCCACTCTGATTGTCTTGGCTTTACTTGCAATTGTGATGAGTTGCTTAGCGATTGTCGGTTGCTTAGCAACTATTGTACAATATTATGTACAGATGCAAAATACACGCACAAATGTTGTGTATTAAGTGTAAGTCAATTGACCTATCCATCATATGACCTATTGTCTAGCAACAAGGTCCATCAAGTTTTCAAAATGGCTCTCAAATATATGCAGTCATTGGACATTCCATTATATAATTTTTTGACATTTTGGCATCAAGTGTATTTTTTAATATAGAGCAAAGTTGTTTAAGCAAGAACTGCATGCAAGAAAGATTGTTAGTAAATCTGTTATTGTTATTTATTTAATTATATATCTATGCATTTATAAATTTTAAATATTTTCATTTGTCAGACAATTATTTTACATCGATTGCATAATTTTTATATTTTATGAAACAATATAAAATGCCACAGAACACCTATTTGGGTGGGATGCTATAGAAGGAATTTATTACTATTGTAGGGGGTTGTTTTTCTACAATGTTTGACACACATAACATATAGATGATTTGTACCTTGCGTCTCTGCTCTGGTAATCTTGGAGTAGAGTGAGATACTTGTGACAAGGAGGAAGGGAAGGCCAAACAAGTCCAGTGTGATGACCGACACAAAGAAGGTCAAGGTCACAGTCCGGCTCGCTGCAAGTAAAGGGAAAGGAAAGTTCTTATAAAGATAAGTTCTTATATAGCGCAGTATCTAGTCATCAGGACTGCTCAAAGTCTTTACTCCCTGGCAGACCTGTTCAGTTGAACACCATCTCGACTTCTATGGGAAGCATTCAGCCATGCTGCAATTAACGCATGAAGACTGTTCATACACAAATATCCACCACTGTCTACAGCCGGATACTCATTCATACAGTTAGAATGAATGAACTTGCCCAAAGTTCGACACGGCAGCACAGGATTCAAATCCGGGTTTTCTCAGTCGAGAGTCCATTGATCTAGCCACTGCTCTTCATAAGCACATACAGAGTGGGGCCACACCATAGGATGGGGACAGACCACAACATAGGATGGGAACAGGCCAAGTGCTGTTTTGATACCTGATTTCTTCGATATCGATCGATACCAGAATTATGTTCGATACTCGATACTTACGTTGTAAGTCTAATTCATATAGGGTATAATTCCCGATAGAAGCATATTATCCAATAGAAGCAGACACCCTTTTTCCATTAGGAAAACATGCTTGAAAATATAGATGTTTCATGAATGAATGCTTGTTAATGTCATAGATGGCAAATGTTGGCATTACTTCTGCTGCTGCCACCTTGCAGAAACTTGTTAGGTCATTCATAATGCATGTGTGTCTTGCATTCTTGTCTTGTCATTTTTCAACTTGACCATCGACATTGACATACTGACTGATCATTATTCATGCAAAAACGATTATTATGCAAGTATCACTTATTTCAATAAACAAATTATATTTGTAATTGTTTAATTCTAATTAATTACTATAGTAAATGCTGTTATAACAACATCTAGGCAATTGTAATAAATACTTAATAATAAAATATTGAAATTAAATTAATAATTGTACTACACCCTAACACTGTTTACAAATAGCAGTTTACGTGACTGTTAGGAAAATATTATAAATTACAGATTGGGATGTTATACACACTAGATAAGCCTAGCTGTTCCAATCATCACCACAAATAATTTACTACATTAAAAAGACAAATTAGAATATATATTAAACAAATGTTTGTACAAATAAACTGATTGCATGTTTCTAATTCAAAGGGAAAATATATGTATTATGATTGCACCTGAAAAATATAAAAACAACAAATAGTGGCGCCACCAAACAGCAAAAGATAATGCCATCGAACGAAGCCTGGGTAATCGAGGCTATTTTGTTGAGTTGGAATAATTACTGATAACAAGTGCAATGAGAAATAATAGTTACGTCCATTTTAAATAAAGACCAGTCTTTTTCTGATGCTGACAAAATGATTTGTTTATGGTCAGGAACTGGCTGAATCTCCTCTGCACAAGCTCAAATATGATATCAGTACAATGCAGATTAAAACAAACTCTCTAGTTACATTGGCCAATTTGACGTTTGGTAACAATGTGGGCCGGCATATGGCAAAACATTTTCCAACAAATTCAAATCACAAATGTGAATTGACTTGTAACTTTACTATTAACGAGAAATTTTCTCCATGAGCAAGTTGATTTTATTTGATACACTATTCTTTCCAGAAAACAAAGGCATAACAATTGTATATGTATTTTGGATAATAATTCTGTTGTGTATAATTGTGTTGTAATACCGCCAAGTGAATCTATTAAAATGCAACATGTCGCGCCACAGAGCAGAATTATGCAAATTTTTGAAATATATTATGTCAACCTTCTCACTTTGTGGCTCGTTTCTTAAACTAACCAACCAGTAAACTAAACTGATGAGCTTGGTCAACATCGCAATATCAATTTATTTTTTAATTAGGTACCGTCGTTGAAAGTAACATTAAGTTTGTGGCCACCAAAATTGCGTCATGCGCGACCTGTGGTTGGGCAAAAATTGGCTTCAGAATACATTTCTACGGACAAATATCGCATCAGTTAGCATGTGAGGGCACATCATAGCGTCTGTCCGCTAGTCAGCCTCCTTATTATTATTAGGATGGAATAAATTTGCAGATTATCCTTCAACAAGTTTCAAAATTCAACGATCTTTGTTTTCAATTTGCAAAGTGTTTTTTCTATGTCGTATAATGGCGTCGATTTGATGATTTCCCCAAATATACTGATGTCATTCAATGTCAAACAGCCAGTAGACATCCGTGACGATATTGTCCAGAGTTTCCGTGGCAAGTGAAGCCCGTAGACGTAGTGGCGTCGGCGTAGGTCCCGTATTATATCTGTAACTTCGACTTCGTAGATATCGAATGGAGTCGATATATTGAAAGTATCAAAGGTATCGAAGGTATCGACAGTATCCAACCAGCACTACTTTTATACCCGATATATCGAAGTATCGCGATACCACAAAATAGTGGTATCGAACTTTCACAAGTATCGCGATACTTTGATTTATCGAGTATCGAACCAGCACTAGAAAGGCCACAACATAGGATGGGGACAGACTACAACATAGGATGGGGACAGACCACAACATAGGATGGGGACAGACCACAATATAGGATGGGGACAGACCACAACATAGGATGGGGACAGACCACAACATAGGATGTGGGTCAGACCACAACACAGGAGTGACTGGCATGCAGTAAAAAATAAACGCTGACATTGTTACATTGCTTGAAAAGAACTTCTGTGCCCTATCACATAATTCTTAAAATAATAGTACACTTGTAAGAATCTTTTATTTTTACTTTTTTTTTACAAGCAAGAATCATTATATTGGAGCAACAAGAATAAATATATCGGAGTAACAATGCTCACTGTTCTTAGACAAAAGCAGTTGGCCCGTCTTTCACAAGTTGTTCCTTTGCCGTACCTACCATTGTGTACATTTGTGAGAAACCACATGAGCAGGGCAGTTGAGATGGTGATGAAGACAAAGCCAGCTACCAGCAAGTTGCGGTCAGAGATATGACGACTCAGAAACCGAACCAGCAAAAACACAAGAAGAATCTATAAAAACACAAGAAGAATCTATAAAAACACAAGAAGAATCTACAAAAACACAAGAAGAATCTGCAAAAACACATGAAGAATCTGTAAATATATTGATACTGATGGTGTGATATTGATGCTGCAACACGCTAGTGTTGGAAATACTAGTAATGAAAGAGAACTAATACTGCAACAAGAAGATACTATTGATCGTGGAGTATTAGCAGTGGAAGGAGTGTTGGAAATACTACAGATGGAGAGGTATTAATAATTTGCCATGTGCTGAATATACTATAAGATTGAGTTGCTGGAGGTGGTGATACTATTGTCAGAGTATTAGTGTTGGAAATACTCTTGGTCCAGGAAGGACAGTGATAGAAAGGTGACATGATAAGGTCAATCCAGTCTGGTACACAATACTACACATAACCTTACCTCAACCCCACAGTGCAATACATCAGACTGTTCTAGCAGTACACATAACCTTACCTCAGCCTCCACAGTGCAATACATCAGACTGTTCTAGCAGTACACATAACCTTACCTCAGCCCCGGCTCTGCAGTACATCAGACTGTTCTAGCAGTACACATAACCTTACCTCAGCCCCGGCTGTGCAGTACATCAGACTGTTCTCCAGCTCTCCCCAATGTAACAGTTTGGCTGTCAGTGGTGTTACCATCGACTGTGAACAGAAATAAACATACAGCTTTATTTCTGTGTTCACAGTTGATGAACTTAAAGGACAATTATTGTGTGACTCGTACCACAACATTTTTTTAGAAAAGGAAAAGATTAGAAATGCTTAGTATGGCTACACAATTATAATTGCTGGTAATAATACATGCAAACTTTACTTTATAACATTTTGTGCAGCATGCCTGTTGAGAAATGTACGACACCTTGACAAATTACAACTGTACAAATACGACAGAATTTTTTAATTTATATATAAAAGTTAAATGTTGAGGAGACAATCATATTTTTATTTAGAAAATTTGCCTGGTGGCTGCAACTTTTATTTTATTCTTAAGTTCAGATACGTAAGCCAACGCCTCAGTAATACAAAGAAAATATTACATTTGTTCTTCACTGGTTCACTGAGTGTTGGTGCATTACATCACATTACATCACATTACATTACATCGCATCACATCACATTACATTGCATTACATCGCATTACATCACATTATTCCTCAAAGAAATGATACATTAAAAATTTATAAATAAAATGTATTTATATAAAACGGTAAGTATAAGACATAACAAATAATTTTAACATTTAAATAAAACTACATAAAATGTCTGGTGTGGAACATATAAAACATAATACAACGTTAGAAATAATTACAAAAGGCCTTTTAAAAATTCAAATAATTCTACGTATTCTTGTTTATACATCACCTACTTCTAGCGCCATCTGGTTGAAGAATGCGACGAACACTACACTCAAAACAACAACCACCTCTTCCCTCATGTGCTCTGCAAACATGCATTCATGTAGAACTTTCATAAATTTCAGCTGTAAAGTATAATTTATGAAGTAAGGAAACATTGCCATGTACGGCATACACCAGGGTTCAAAATTACTGCCTGTTTGATGGACAGGAACAACCCAAAATCACAACAAATGAAGGATTATGGAACAAGTTGGTTTTTTAAGAAACGTTTTATAGGGATATAAAATTAAATAACAATTTTACAATTTCATGTTCATGTTCATAGGATTACCATGCATTATGCATCTTGTCATGCTTTGATACCCAAAATGACCACACCTGCAACTTTTGATATATCATAACAATATATCTGGCAAAACAAAACACTTTTACTTCTGTTGGTACAAACAAAGTTTTAAATGTGAAAGCGAGATTGGTAAAAATCTGCAATACTCACTGCATATGTATGGAATTACTAGAATGGCTTTAAAAATAAAAATGCAAAAAGACAGAGATTCCTTTGTAGTTAAGTAGGATTTCTGGGTTTCTTTCCCCACAAAATAAATACATGTTACACTGACCATTGTAGTAATAGCTCCATGTCCAGCCTGTCTGATGACCTGTGTGCAAGCACTGGACTTCATTATCACTGCCAGTCACTTCCCCATAGATCCTACTACAACGGGAGTGATCCACTGTGGATGGAATGTTTGTGCACCGACACAGACACTCTGTAGAGGGCGCCACATTGTTCACACTCCCGTAACTTGGAACGCGCTGCAAATGACATGGATCGGGACTTTGTTCGACACCGCTCATAGATGGCGCCACATTGAACAAAATCCCACCACTATCTTCGCTGTCTGCGTCTCCGTCGCTCGGCCGCGGAAACGACGTTTTTGATGACGACGTATTCACAGACGTTTTCGAGATCTGTCTTTCTTGTATGAATTTTTCCGCACTTTCTATGAGGTCATCCGACGACGTGAAACCAGACATGTCGTTTTCAGCGAAAGTTCTCACCCGAATCTCGCGATCATTTGTGACATCTGGACCTACATCTGGTGTGACATGTACAGTGACGTCTTCGCTCTGGGTGGCAACAGTGGCACCCTCATGTGAGTAGATTTCAGAGACAAAAGGTGAGTCGTTTGAGTCTCTCTCGACCTGCTGCTTCTCAACCTCAAGTTCGATTTTCAGTTGCGGAAGATTGGTGTAGAAGAAGACGATGTAGACCTCGTACACTGTCCACACACAAGCCATGAACACCTGCAAACACAGAGACAGGGTAGACGGGGACATAGCAAAGCACAATCTGTAAACACGTAGGGAAAACATTGTTATAGACAAGATTTGAAGGTTTATGAACACTATGACTGCCTACCTGAGACGATCGGTCATCTTTGAACTTGTTGACGTGGGCAAAACAAAACACACAGACTGACAGATAATAAAAACAAACAAAAACAGGTGGTACAAAGCTTGGAGAAGGTAAATTGTTACACGGCAAGTTTTTTAATCATTTATCATATCAGCTTTTTGAAAATCTACCAAACTTGACAAACAATATACTCTATTTGTTCCATTAAGTGTATAGTAATAAATATTTGAGACATGAAAATGTATCAAATTCTGCGTTCTAATAAGCATACGTCGGTGTACAGGCCCAGTACACACATTTTCTTTGTCTTCCAAAACGACTTCATTGTTTAAAGTTAGATGGTGATACTTTTGTTTTCATTCAGCAGGTGGCATTGTGTAACACAAACGTGGTGTCCAGTTTTGGTGCTAATATGTCTAAGTTGGATATTCATTTTTAATTAAATATTTGTGGTTACTGTGAGTTTAAAACAAGCTATGAGAGTCGAACACTGGAGATAACCAAGAGAAATAAAAGAAGCAAACAGACGTATTGTTTGCAATCTACAATACGTGTAACACGTGCCGGGCAGTCGTATGATGTCACTAGATACAGGAGATTGATGCATCCATATATACACAAAAGGGTTCTGGGATACTATAAAGTCTGGTAATTTAGGTGGAACTTTTTATCTTTAGTCATCACTGAATTTTGAATCTAGATGGATTCAGCAATCGAGGATGGTCTTGGAGAACGTTGTCATGGCGTCAGACGATGCTAAAAAGGCGGGTGTTTGCTCTTTCGGGCATTTTGCTTAGTAGAATGAACACGATAAGTGGAATGAGACATGTGAATGTCAAGTCTTAATGTCACTGGTCTAGCTCCAGGTTATTTTATCACCTTAGAATGATTTGGTTAGTGACAGCAAACAAATTGGCTAAGTACCGCAGTGGAGCAGTGACTAGAACACCGGACTCTCAATTGAGAGAACCCGGATTCGATTCTTGTGCTGCCGTGTCGAACCTTGGACGTTGCTCCAGTTCACTCGGCTGTATGAATGAGCACCTGGTTATACACAGTGGTGGATATTTTAATACAAATAGTTTTTGTGTATTAACTGAGCATGTTTGATTGCTTCCTAGAGAAGTTGAGATGGTGTTCGATTGAACAGGTCTGCCAGGGAGTAAAGTGTAAAGCGCTTTGAGCAGACATGAGGACTGGATACTGCGCTATAAAAGAACTTACTTTTTCTTTCAATTTTCCTAGACTGATTCATAATACATAACTATGCCCCCGAACTTACCCCTGGGGAAGTGTATTTGTCGACAATGTAAGGGCCTATGTAGAAATGTAGTTCTCGCAAGATTAGGTTGAAACCTGGACCTGAAAGGCAAACATCGATTTGTTAAAATATGTCTATAGTAATTCATAAAAAAGCACCAATCATGTTTACATCAAGTTAACTAAAACTAAGTTTTGTAATAAAAATGACACTTTCATCAACTTAAGAATGGAATTAAATACGCCAGTGAGCGATGGTGAAATTAAATAGAATACAGTCCAAAATAACCATTTAATGCCATACATATGGTGTAATGGTGCCATCTTGTGGATAGTTTTGAAAACATGTTAGATATTTGAACATACTAACCTCAAATGTTAATGTTTTTGGTCAAATAGGTTGGGAAATGTGGATTTTTCGTGAAATGGCAGACATCTAAAGGATCACAATATGTGATGTCACATTTCTACGACCACACTCACCCACAAGAAGGCCGAACTGTCGCACCGCCATAAACGATGACATCACAGCTGTCCTCTCTTTGACCGTTGTTATTCGACTGATGTCGGCAAATAAGGGAGAGATTATTCCCGAACCAACGCCAGCAACAAATCGACTTGCCACCAAGAACCAACCGCTGATCCCCAAGAAATACATGATGCTCCCTCCGATCTCAAATAGGTTTGCGACGAGCAGAACTGACTTGGTGTCTTTGCTGTGGTCGGACCATCTGGGAGAACAAGTGTGCGTTAAACACCCGTCTGGCGACCTGGACACATCCTGAGAGTTCTTCTTCTTATCATCCCAGTAATATTTATGCATGTGTATGTTTCCAAAACACAAAATGTTTTCCACCGTCGTGTATGGTGGAATATATGGATGGAGTATTGCACAAAAATTGTACATTTAGAAAATTAAAGAAATTGTTTTGGTATTTATACTGATTCGTTCGCCGCCTGTATAAACCAACATAGTCATAAATGCTTCTCAGTTAAGTAAAGACCACCACAGGAATGTGACCACTTTCTGAATGATCCTTTATCAAGACCATGCTCATTTTATCAGGCAATCCGTAGTTGGTATTTTTCCAAGGTTCAACACTATCTGCCATTAGTTGCTAGGGAGTTGTGTGTGTGTGTGTGTGTGTGTGTGTGTGTGTGTGTGTGTGTGTGTGTGTGTCTGTGTATGTGTGTGTGTAATTTATAAATACAACAATAACACATGCTCATAACTATTTATTATACATGTATGTTACAGTAACAAACTATATCTAGTATGTTTTGGTGGTTTACTGTACATAATAAACCAAACCATGCAGACAACTACCGGGTAACCTCAACAAACAGCATCCCCAAATAATGGGAAATAACAGACATCAATTGAAGAAACTTTACTTACTTTCCCATGATAGGGCTAGCGAGCAAGCCAGCGAAAGAGAACGCAGACAGAACGAGACCCATTAAGTAGAGTTTGGCACCAAACCTCTGTTTGATGTAAAGCCACACTGTGGGAAGGATAACGGCTGCAACAAATGTATATACATTACAATACTATACAGAACCAATGCTGCGAGAAACAATACTAGCATTGAGTAACATATATATACCAGTGCCGGCGTACTGGTATACTAGTGAGCAGGTTTTTCTGTATGGTTTTGAAACTGCTTTTTCATTCAGCCAAACCAGTATTCCTTACGGTCTGTATAGATCATCAACTAATAATGCTTAAATATTCCCAAACATCATAAAAGACACCTAATAGACAAGTAAGATATGAACCAAAATCCAAGAAACGCCACGCACAACGCATGTCACTGCATAGATCAGACAACCAAACAACGAACGAATTTCGAACAGTAGGGAACGATGCTATAAATTATGTATATAATTTGTCCTTCATTTTGTTTGAATGTCGTCTACGCAAAATGGATTTCTGATTTGTGAAGTTAATTATATTTCAAACCATTGATTCCGTGGGCGATCATGGAATTTCGCGTATAACGAAAAAAATGTATAGCATACCATATATCAAATATATGGTATGAACTGTATACTATAACAAATTATAGAGACATACGGTACACCGCTGTAAGTAATACACTAACTATGTATTGGTAATATATTGTTCTGAAAGATGCATCTACAAAATTACCAGAGCACACAACATCCCGGGTACCGAACCGAGAGATTAGAAAATAACCTGCTTTCTTTATAAATTTATTTTAGTATTTGTTGTTTTAAATAGGACAGGGTCAAGGTGACATTAAGTGGTATCTACGTGATCATTCATGCATGAAACTGTGCTACGGGTCGTCAGAGTTTGCAGTCTACCATAATTCCAGTATAGCATTATGTACTGGTGTGTGGTCATTTTAAACGCAATCGTTTGAAACCAATGGCTCTTATGGTGCTATCTAATGAGTGCTATAGTGCCTATCAGACTTGGGCAGCATATATGTAGGCTGTGCATTTTACTGTTCTCACAGAGGACAGTCAATGATTGGAACAGATTATTGGCTGGTTGTGTTGGTGCTAGCAGCATGAATATGTTAAAAAACAAATATACAAGCCTTAATTACCAAAGGTAACTATTGTAAACATTTGGTATCTATGCATAGCAGTGTGTATTATCTATATGACATGACTGACTGTCTTAATTACCAAAGGTAACTGTTGTAAACATTTGGTATCTATGCATAGCAGTGTGTATTATCTATATGACATGACTGACTGTCTTAATTATGAATCTACACACACTCAAAGGTGCTATGTTATTATATTTCTATAAAATTAGCCAACTTCTGACCCTAAAAAGTCAATGTGGGGTAGAAGATATTGCTATGAAACTTTTATTAGGCATTAACCAGTCCTATTACATAATTTAATTAAATAACAAGTAACTCTCAATACCCTTCCATGCTTCCTTCTCAAGAAGAATGGTGACCCTTGGGTACCCCAAATTTATCAATAAATCATTTGCGCGAGGATTTTCAAGCATTAAATGTGAGCTACATACATACCATTGTTAATATTTGTATATATGCATATCAATGTACATTCTCAGAGTAATATGACTTGTTTGACTGTCTTAATTATGAATCTGTACATATTCAATGATGGTACAATGTTATATTTCTCTTAAAAATAACCAACTTATGATAAAAAATTGATGTGGGATAGAAAGTATTGCTGCAAACTTTTATTAGACAAAAACCAGTCCCGTTTACAGCACAACTATCAACCTTAAATAATCAGAAATCCCAAAAGTTGTTTTTCTAGCTACTCTGACCAATGTCACTAATCCCTCCTTTGCATCGCAGGATGATTCCATGGAAAGTCATTGTATAACACCAATATCATTCAATGTTGTCTTCACTTAAAATAGCTATCTTAGAGACATCATTGGTTGCTTGGAATTTAATAACTTGATAATAACCTGAATTTAATAATTAGAGGATATAAGCTTCTGGAAGCATGTTCATTTCAAATTGCTGTTAGACTAAACAAATTGAAGCTTAAAAAAGATTGATGTCATCCAGCAACACAGTCATACATATACACAGTATGTCTCATTGATGCATTTGCTGAAATATTTTGAAAGTAACACCAATCTCCTCTCTGGTTGCGTCATCAAGTTTGTACTGTCGTTCATGTCTTGTTGTTCGTGGGGTCGGAACGGAGCACAAGACATGGGCATGTGGCACCCAACACATGTCATCATGCTTTGGCCATTTGAATGAGACTGCCGGCCCACACTGTTGCACGAACTTAACACGGTAGTCCTCCTGCTCCAGAGAGACTTCTACTATGCATCCTAACCACCATCGTCCATCATACATGGAAGCAACATACGTGCCTGGCTGGAGAGGCATGCTTGTGGGATCTCCTTGTTGCACAGCTTGAACATCCACATTTCCCTGTGTGTCAATGAAGTGAACTTCTTCACCTGACACTCTGCTGACCTTCCTATCAGTGTGAGACAATGGAACAAATGAGTGGTTCGTGTTCCTCGGATGGTTCGAGCAGATTCAAATCAGTCATCTGATAGTGCTATGTGGGTGTCCACATCAGCTACAGTGATGGAAAAGAATGTAATATTTGGGTCAAAGCATGCCCAGTCTGTACTGTTATATAAAAAGGAAGTACCTGGTAGGTCACTTACAATTTGTGTGTGCATGATAAATTTGAGAATTACTTGATATTTGTGTTATACAAGCATTTGCTTTATGCCTCGTAAAAGTTTTGCAGAAATACTTTCTATCCCCAATCCACTGTTTTGAATCGGAAGTTGGTTATTTTTAAAAGAAATACTGTAAAACCTCTCCACAATGGCCATCGTCGGGACTGCGCAAAATTACCGTTATAGGCAGGTTGCCGTTACGGACAGTTTCATGACTTAGATACTCACTAGATGGAGCCACAGCAATATGGTTATGTTGACGTTCGCTACTTGGTACTCTCGTGAACAATATAAACCTAGAGTTAACAATAATATTAAATAATACACTACCCATCTTGCTATATTTAATATTGATGTTCCTTTTTTCTTTTGGGCCATGGTGAAATCAATCACGCCCTCCAAGTAAAGGCAACCAAAAAAATCTTTGATGTCCAAAAGGAAACATGATGGTGTGAACGAGTGGAAGGCAACATTGGCCCTGATTTGCTCTCCAACTATGCCAAGCCAACACTTCCATCTATGGCTACATGCTCATGGCTTCTCTCAGCTCACTTTGGACATCAAAGCCGATTCTACTCCTCTTTGCTGGAGTAAAGGAGCCACATAGTGGCTGCAACAAGCTGATGATGCCAGGCATGACTCGATTGCAATTTGATAGTCCCACTTACAAGTGATGACACAGACGTGATGACGTTTTATTCAGGGAAATTATGGATTCCCTTTGACCTGCCCGCAAGCAGCAGGTTGACTATGAATGGTTCGGTCCAAATTAACTGACCGTTATATGCAATAGACAGGTTATCGTTATGGACAGGTAGTGGGCAGTGCAAACTAATAGGAAGTCATTCGGGACTTTCAAAAGTGACCGTTATATCCAGGTTATCGTTATGGACAGGTGGTCACTGAGACAGGTTTTAGTGTATAATAATGTACCATATTGTACCACCATTGCATGTGTAGATTCCTAATTAAGACAGTCAAACAAGTCATGTTACTCTGAGAATGTACACTGATATGCACAGATACCAAATATATACAGATATTAACAACATGTACATTTAGCTCACAATCAATGCATGAAAACCCTCTCGCGAGTGATTTATTGATAAATTTGGGGTACCCAAGGGGCACCATTCTTCTTGAGAAGGAAGCATGGAAGGGTATTGAGAGTTAATTGTTATTTGTGTTGTAGGATTGGTTTATGCCTAGTAAAAGTTTCATAACAATATCTTCTACCCTACATTGACTTTTTAGGGTCAGAAGTTGGCTAATTTTAGAGAAATAATATTATAACAGCATCTTTAATTGTGTATAGATTCATAGTTAAGACAGTCCGACATGTCTTATTGCTCTGATAATACACACTGATATGCAAAGATACAAAATATTTACAACTGTTAATTAAGGCATCTATATTTAGCTCGCAATCAATGCCTGAAAACCCTCTCGTTAATCGTGAGCAATTTATTAAAAAATTTGGAGCACCCAGAAGTTTTGTTGTGAAGGAAGCACGGGAGGATATGAGAGTTATTAGTTATTTGTGTTATAGGGACAGGCTTACACCTAGAAACAGTTTTGTGACAATACATGCTACACCTCATTGACTTTTTGGGTCGAAAGTTGGTCATTTTTAAAGAAATATAACAACGTATCATCTTTGTATATGTACAGATTCATAATTGGGCTATTCCGTATTAGAGAGGTCAGATTGCAAAAAAAATAATCTTCTTGGAAAATTGTATTTCTAATGGAGTGCATTTTTAGCAATCGAGATATTGAAAAATAACACACAACTCCCATCTAACCTTTAACTCACAACTTATTTACTTTTATTTTCTCTTATTAGATACACCCAGGAGCAGGTTAGATTATACACTTTTAGTGTGTCTTCTCTCAACTTGTGGGAAACATGGTAACGGAATTACATTTTGGTAACGGAATTACAGTAACAGAATTACATGATTTTTCTCTTCCAGTATAAAAAGTCAGTAATGAGATCTAAATGCATTAGAGGTCACAGACACCAAGACAATGTTTTAGTTAATTGTGAATGGAATCCATGGATGGTACTTGTGAAAACTGTCCAAGGATTCAAACACTTGTTCCATCGATCTGACAAGGATGATACTATCAACATTGAATGGCAGCAGTGGCCTATGGAAACCGACAAGATAGGCAAGACTATCCACCAACCAAGGATCAGTTTCAGAATGTTTTGATGAATTTTCAAAGCCAACACCTTATTTTATGCATCATAGATTTGTGAATTAGGTCTAGGGCTCTACGCAATGTTTTTTTGCTACAGGACGGGAGTTGGGCGATAGTGAAAGATGATGCACAGTTGTTAATATCAGTACACTTTGCTGAGAATGTTAACATTGAAACTAAAAATGAAATTCAAGAACAATTGGACCTACAGTTCAGTTTTCATTTTCATTGTATGTGCTTAGGAGCAGGGAGGAGTACATTCAATGGTGGTTGTTTCAGATCACAACAAATATGCTGTGAATGTGTTCCTCAAGGCCACTCATTAACATATCGATTCAACAGTCCACCAGTTCAAGAAAAGAAAAGTGTCATCTTTTATGAAAGTCCTTCCAGTCAGTTCAAACAATGTTTCAGGTAAAGCAGAGGTGATCGCATCCAGTGATTTTGCAGAGATTGCTGCCAGGAAATGTTGAATATCCTGATTAAATATTTCAGTAAAGCCAAGTATTAACTGGAAATTCCAAAGATCAAATGATTGGAATGAGATCAATCCAATTCCCAACACAAAACCAGTGCACAGAGTCACAGTGGTTACAACATTTGTGATTGATGTACAGAACCAACACAGAACACCTTCCAAATTGGACTACTTCAGAAGCTAAACAATGAAGCAATGAAGATGATGAAGAAGACAACAATGTGGCAGAGGACATGGCAATCAACAATGAGAATGAAGTAGAGGCCTTGCCTAAGAATCTGGACATGAAGTGGGTGGTTGTGAAGTATTCCGGCCAGAAAAATTCGAAGAAATTTGTTGTTCAGGGTTTTGAAATTGAGGATGACAACTTCTTTGAAAAATGTTGAGCTGTGTAAATTTTTTTGACCTGATATTGATTCTATATTGACTGCCTCAACAGATCATGATTGGGTAAATGTAAGTCTCTTAATTTAATATCTGCCCAGGGCTACAGATTGACAGGCGTTCAACAGCAGCCTTCAACTGTACTTGAATTAAACACGAGCCCCAAATTTCAAACTGCCGTAACTCGAAAACTACTGGAGCTAGAACACTCCAATTTCGGATTCTTGTTTATCTTTCCAAAGGCTTTCACCAAGCTGGTTCATTCAAAAATTGAAGAGATGAGTGCCACACCCATTGATTGCGTTCACACGGAATGACACTAGGCCTAGCCCTAGGCTACAAGCAATTGAGTTATTGACACATTGACCGAAACTGTCAAATATGAATCATATCAAGCATATAATTAGTTTGACGGTAGAATAGCTGTCTATTTCAGTATTTGTTATTACAGTACTATAATTAGGGATACTCCTAGACCTAGTGCATTAGTATTAATTTACTATTAGTTCTAAACTTCCGACTAGTAAATACTAGTATTACCGTATTCAATGGCTGAAAGGAAAAACAATCCACCGATTGCAATGTACGTGAAACGCTTTTTTCGTTTCGCTGTCATCGGCATGTTTATAGATTAGCTGTGATACTGCGTTGAGGCACAAAGTGTCAACTCGTAAAATCGATCAGCGCAAACGGGATTACATCACGCGCTCAGTATCAACAAACGTCAAACATCAGAGATGAGCGAAAATATGGTGCAATATCAAACCGCCGGTGTAATTTCGCATACTTCAGACCGCTTATGGATTGGCATGTAATTGCTTTATTGCTTGCAGTCACGGTTGCGCTCTACATGTGGCTGGGTGAGTTGCCAGAATGTTCACAGTGGATTGAAAGCATTGACAAAAACAGTTACATACTGCACTGTTAATACGATCTTACTGTTAAACCCGAGTTTATTCCGAGGCAAATGATCCTCCAACATAACCCTGTTGTAAAATAAACTTGTAACGATACGTTCTATTTACATATAGTTCAGTATCCACTACAACAGGCAGATGAGATCAAATACCTAGGCCTGACTATATCTCACAACGTATCATCATTACATGTGTACAGATTCACAATTAAGACAAACAGACCTTCCATATATATTACTCTGATTTGCACATTTGCATGTGTATATACCAATTATATACAATTAGCTTCTGAGGTATATTTTATTACAAATTGATCAACAAGCTTATACCAGAATACTTCAGTAGTTTTCTATACACATCCAACTTTGCAATTCACCAATACAACACACATGGTAAAAACAATTTATATATTCCAAGAGTTAATCATCAATATACAAAAAAGTACATAAGAAATAACATTATACAAACTGTTAACAATACTCCAACTATCATCCTTGGTAAAATTTCTAAACATAGTTTATGTGGTTTTTCCACTTATACAAAAAATTACTTTATCAAGAATTATGAATCATGTTGTCGTTTTTCTAACTGTTACATCTGTCATTCTTAAACTAGACATGACTTTGCATTTGTTTAAACTAATTTATGTATATACTATGTATACACATATATATATAGTTGATCACGTGATAATCATATAATTATGTTACATCAGTAGGGTGGCTCCCATGTAGCAGCATATAATTGTCTTAATGGGAGCCTCCCTGACCTTACAATGAAAATACCGTCTTTGAAAGTGGCTCAGCACCTACACTGCTAGCCAAATGCAAATTTCCACAATTTAATTTTTTTGCATATCCTACTTTCCAGGTGCCAATAATCCAATTTCTTTTCTCATCAAACCGACTTACCAACAGAAGACACACTATTTATTTTGACCTTGTAGTTGTTTTATAAAAATGTAACAACTGAATCAGCATAAATAAGATTGCTAACATACTGCTTTTACCAATAGATCTTGGTATACCAGGTCATTGATTTGTATATAGTTTCCAAAGCATTTGATCTGCATCATATAAATTTTTTATATTATTTATTTTGAAAAATAAATACCACTGTTAATTTTTTTTGGCAAACAACGGATATTAATGAGAAATATTATAACAATTCTAGATGTCGTAGGAAAACAAGAAACTTGTCTGTATAATAAGGTGTTGGTACACGAATTAGTATTCAAAGTATTTCATGTATAATTGATGTAATGTGAATTTATGGTGGTCTTCCTGGTGTTCATAGTATGTTCGAGTTTCAATGTATCCTTGAGACATTGCGAAGAGAAGAAATGTGCCACATCCATGCAGAGCATTGCAGAACATGATGTTAATGGAATTAAATGTTGATGTCACTGCAGCACCAGTACATGGAGCAGCACAGGCTATGCATGGTTTGCAGATTGTTTAGCCACTTTATATTTTTCTTTTCTCCAGCTACATTGTCTTCTTGGTGCTGCACCATGTCCAGTTGTATCTTTCTTGCATGTTTTAACTTCAAGATGCAGCAGTCATTCCAGTCCATACATTTTCTTTCTGAAAACACATACAGTGTATGTAGCACGTCATAACTATGTTGTTTCATTTTTAAATACAACCATATTAGACACACCGTATTTTACTGTGCTACTGGTGATACCTAAAACATATATAATAAACTATCCTCACTTTCTCGATTGTGGTGTGGTTTGGGCATGCCAGTCAGGAGGAGAAACAACAGCTAGAAGTTATCGTGAAGGGCGCATCTAGAATCATTGGGCGCGAGTTGTCATCCATTGAATTGATTTACCATGCTTGCTGTGCACGAAAATCCAAGAGCATTCTACGGGATACTACCCACTCATCCAACCATTTCTTTGAACTTCTTCCCTCTGGCAAGCGCTATGGAAGTATTAAACAAGGACCACTATACTTAAAAACAGTTTTATCCGCAAGCTGCGAGTCACTTGAACGGCGAGATGCCATGATACTTTCTCCAGTCTGTTTAGATTTTATGTCGCCATGCTAAATTATTTATTTATTGTTGATTTTATTTAGTAACTTAATTACATGTATGTACATTTTTTTAACTTTCAGCTTAGTTTTTTTATCGCCAGCTAATTTATTTATTCATTTATTTATTTAACTATATGTATACTTTTTAGGTAACGTTCAGACTGTATTAATATTATGTTACTAAGTTCACTTTATGTCAATAGATGTACGACTGTCTTAAAATATGTGGGCAGTTGGCCTTGGTTTAAATTTATACTAGTTTTAGCATAGTATTATAATGTTTCTGATTGTATATTTTGCGTGTGCATGATGGGGGGACAGGGTGTATGTATGTTGACGTCACAACGCCAAAAATTCCTCGTACATTTTAAATGTTACTTGGTAATAAACAGTCTGAATCTAAAAGGTAGACATATATACATAGTTGTACTCTTTAATGTCCACACAATACACGGGCAAAGGAGATAAAATGCTATAACATGTAAAAAAACTAGGCTATACCAGACAACAACCCCACTGATAGAGAACACTGTGTATATTTCATCATGCCATAACCACATACTGTAACTTACCTTTCATTCCCACTGGTTTTTAGTCTTTGGGTGTGGTATTATGGTTGTTTGGTAGATGATCGATGTTGGATGTGTGCTGTAAGTACAGACAATGTCATCGTAGTTGTTTCGTAGCTATATAATGCGTACTGCATTTATTTTTATGTCATTATGCATTGATACATGAAATACTGTTCTTTGATAATCTTTGTTCCTCACTACCTTAGTCCTATACATATACACACCATCTAACACAATCCATAATCAGGGGCGGATCCAGAGTGGGTAGTCTTTGGGGGCACACATTTGAACAATTGTAGAGGGAGCGCATGTGTAAATGTCAACAAGTTTTATTCTATGATGCTTTGTGCTTAAGTACACATTGGCGTTGGAAGGCAGTGAATATTTGGGGGAGGGGGCTGAGACTCTCACAAAAAAAATCAATTGCTCCTCACTGAGGCTCCCCAAAACCCTACTATAAATCCATGACCATGCTCTTGTCAAGTTACCCAGACGAGTAGGCTAGTGGGGGTACATTCCAAAGGTGTATGGGGGCATGTGCCCCAAAGGCCATCTTGGATCCACTTATGATATTTCTGGAGTGGCCCAATTTGTGGCTCGAACTTTCTGTATTGATGATTAAAAGAATAAATAACTAAACTATAGTTTTTTCATGTAACTGCATGAGGCACGCCTGTATTATAATTTTCTCTGTTTATCTATATAACACATACAATATGCTAAGTCTAAGACCTGAAGTAATTGTAAAGATAATAATATCAAGTGGCAACATAAAATGATGAGAAACATACAGGGGTGTCCCATTTTTATAGGTTGGGCATCCACAAAATAACAAATCCACAAAAAGCTTATACATTTACCGAACAATCTCTATTTTAATTTAAATACTCGAATAATATTTAGGCTTAATACGCAACACGAACTGCGTTAAAATGGTAAAACAGCAACATATCAGTGACCGTATCCGTTGCAACGCAAACAAACCCTTGCGAAATTCTCGTACGCAAGTTGCAAATTTCTTTCTTACTTACTACCCATTACGCCCCCTGACGTTTAGGGCAGCGACGAAGTTCCTCCACCTCTGTCTGTCTCCGGCCATTCGCTGTATGGTGCTCCAGCTGTGGTATCTTGACGATCACTCCCTTAGACCATTCTGTTGGTACCTGATCCCGTTCTCAGATAACTGTGAACAAGGGTTGGGCCGGTTTCATGAAGCGGCTAAGAACGTTTTTAACGCTAAGATGATTGTCTTAGTAAATGACGTGATTGTTTAATATAAGCGAACATAGGAGTTTACGCAAACACGTGACGCTAAGTAATTGCGTAACTTTAAGTACGCTTCATGAAACCGGCCCCAGGCCGTTCCATTCTTTAATGTCCCAATGGCTGCAATGATTTCTGCTCTATGAGGAGCATCTGTATTTATCTCCAGATCTGCTTCTTCTATAATAGCTTCCTCTACTGGCGGTGGCCTGTTTAATACTTCACTAACGTGTTCTGTCTATCGAGTTTCTTGCTCCTTCTCTGTCGTAAGGAGATTTCCTTGCTTGTCTTTAATTTGGGTATTGTAAGTGGTACGATATTTCCCGCTAATGATCTTGGTTATTTTGTACACGGTTCCTTGTTCATTTCACTCAGCAGTTTCTCCCGTCCATTTTGCCAGGTCTTCCATGTAAGCTCGCCTGTCTGCTCGCACACGTCTTTTGACCTCCCTATGTTCTTCTATATATTGCTATTGGTATCTTTCTTTTAGTCTTTCTGATTTTGCTTCCAGTAGCTTCTTCTTTGTTGTCCTTCTGTTGTTGATTGCTTCCAATGTTGTTGATGTTATCCAATTTGCGAATTATGCGAATTTCTTAGTTGCGAAAATTCGTAAGCGTTTCGAGAATACCTACTTGCGAAATTTCGCAGCTAAGAAATAATCCGCCATATTTGCGCAACTTCTTACGTACGAAATCTGTTTCTTCGAGAATACGGGCCCAGCTAGAACTGCCCAAAGCGCTTTACTCTTTACTTCCTGGCAGACCTGTTCAATCGAACACCATCTCGACTTCTGTGGGAATCATCCAGCCACGTTGCAATTAATGCGTGAAGACTATTCGTATATACACACATATCCACTACTGTCTATAGTCAGGTACTCATTCATACTGCTGAGTGAACATGACCAACGTAGAGTGAATGAACTTGCCCAAGGCTCGACACGGCAGCACATAGTTCGAACCTGGGTTCTTTCGGTCAAGAGTCCGAAGCTCTATCCACTGCACCACTGCGCTCCAAAATTGTTTGGTGTCTTCTTTATTTCATACCAGGTGGTTTCATACTTCTTCAATTTCTTGGCTGCGGATCTCCTCCATGTGTTTTTTCAGACTTCCTTATCACTCATAGGATGAGAAAATATGGGTGGATGCTACCCTCGATTTTTAATGTTAAAGTTTTTTTAAAGGTCATGAAGTCAACTTTGGCCAAACAAATATTTAACAAATTAACTGGCATGTAATTCGTCTTCCTTTTTATGGCTAACATCTGATATATATAGGTAGACGGCAAGTCTGGATTTGAAGCAGTCCAATGACTCGGCCGTCACTACCTCCTGGGGCAGACAATCCTATTCCGGGATTGTCCTCGGGAAGAACAACATCTGCCGGTACTATGTCATGCAGTAGGGGGTGTCGTAGCTGCAGGAGTTGTTCTTCTTGGAGCTCAGTCTGTTGTCTGTTGGTTCTGGCAGATAGATGGAATTTATGGAGATGAGACCATGGTGGAATTTATAAAACATCTCTAGCCGAGCTCTTTTGTGTCTCTGTTGGAGTGTGGGCCAGTCAAGGGAGTCGAACATGGAGTCAACACAGGATGTTTGGCGGTGTCGGTTTGAGACCCATCGTGCTGCTCTGCGCTGCACTTTCCCTATGGCCTGGGTGTCACTTGCAGTGTAGGGGTCCCACACGGTGGCTGCATATTCAAGAATCGGGCAAACGAGGACCTTGTATGCGGTTTATGTCGTCTTCTTGTTTCCGAACTTCGGGGAGCGCCGGAGGAAGCGAGGGTCTTATTGGCTTTGTTTGTAGTGATGTTGACATGAGATTCCCATTTCCGGTTGTATTGTAGATTGACACCGGGGTATTTTATGGTGATGACGTTCTCCTAGGTTTGTCCATGCATCTCATGTGATAGTGAGATATTCTTCCTCTTGCGGGTGGCACCCAACGTAGAGCATTTCAGCAGGTGGAAGCTCATGGACCACTGTTTCTCCCAGGTGGTGAGGGAATTGAGGTCTTCTTGCAGCTCTTGTTGATCTTCTGTTTTCTTGGTAGCAGTGCTGCACATGGTGTCGTCAGCGAACAATCGGACTTTGGATTTGATGCCTTTGGGTAGGAACTCTCGAGTCCACTGGCGTGAAGTCGGATCTCTCTCCCTCCACCACCACTGCGTGGTGTCTGCCGTCGAGAAAGCTTTCAATCCATGCATTGCTGCGACATCCGATGCCATAGCGACGTAATTTGTAGCTCATACTATGTAACGCTGTGGTGCAGTGGCTAGGGTTTCGGACTCTCGACCGATAGAATCCGGGTTCGAATCTTGTGCAGCGGTGTCGAACTGAAGTTCGTTCACTATATGTTGCTCCAGTTCATTCAGCTGAATGAATGAGTACCTGGCTACAGACAGTGGCAGATATTTATGTCCAAATAGTCTTTGCGTAATAATAGCAGCGTGGCTGGATGTTTCCCAGAAAACTCGAGATGGTGTTCGATTGAACAGGTCTGCCAGGGAGTAAAGTGTAAAGCGTTTTGGTGCAGTTCTGCGCTATATAGAACTTACCTTTTACCTTTTGCTCGTCGACAAACAGGGTAGATCCTTTGGTATGACTTTATCAAAGGCTTTCGAAAGCACATATTTGCATTAAATCAACGATTTTATGATTTGCAGATGTAATGTCTCATATCTATGTTACAAGAAGTTGAACTTTTAATTCATTTACACATTTAATGTATTGAATAATAATTTATTCAACATACAAATGTGATTTCTTCTAAATGTGTTTATCGTGTATATCAAAGTTGTCTATTCGCCCAATCATTCTATGTAAGCATATATATGTTTTTAGAATATTACATACATACTGTACCTATTAATATATGTCTTTGGTCTTGAACACGATGGATAAGTCCAATAAGTTGCCCAAGACGTGGCTAAGTTCTTAAAGAAAACAGGTAAAAAAACGTCAGGACGTTATCTACATATTGGAAATCATGATGGACATCATCAAGCCTGGGAGGAATGGCACCAAGAAGCCTTTGCTGCAATTTTGCCATGACTAACCGTATATGATCACACAAACCTCGCCAAATGGATACCGGTATCCATTTGGCGAGGTTTGTGTGATCTTATACGGTTTGTCTGTTAAACATGAAATACCCCAAGAAAACAGCTAGTACCAGGGGTTGAATGTTCATTAACGGAAACGTTGTTGTCAAGAATACCAACATTCCTACTGATCAGGTAAATGAGTCGATGAAAATGTGTTTCAATTTACACCACGCTTGTGCCATCCCTCCTTTCATTTTGTGCGTGTCTGTTTCTGCTTCTGGCATAACATTCTAAAGGATGGCTTCGGCCAGTGGTGTTTGTCTTGCTTTAGGCATGTCCCTTTCATAATTTTGGTAGAAAATATCATTTCATGTATCATTAAGGGACAGTGAGTTTCACTGTCTGCATGTGCGGAGCCAAAAAAAGAGTCTGCTTGTATTTTTGTTCGGTGAATGGCTGCGTGAATTTGTATGTTTGTTTTCCTTCTGCCTTGTCGGTAGGTTGATGTCGATGTCCAAGTCAATTTTCCCATTGATTCCGTTGGTCAGACGTTGGAATCGGGCTTGTTTCTGTCTGTTTTAGAGTAAAAGCCGTTGAAGTTTTCTATCATTTTTGTTACACTGTCTTGAAACTTGTTACATATCTGGCAGCTCTTCTCTGGGCAAGTCTCTACTCGATGGATCAGATGGTTGGTGGTATGATCCCATATAGCCTGAGCGTATTCAACCAAACGTTCTTTAAACAAATTCTTTAATTGTACCACTGGTAATGCAGAGGTTTCTCCGAACGAATCCAAGGACACTGTTTGCTGTGGTTGTGATCCTGTTTACATGTCGGTCCCATCTTAGGTCGTGTGTCAAAAGAGTTGAATCATGGAATGGCTGGATACTCGTAAATGCCAAATATACATCACGTATTGTACCTTCGATGCACATACTTCATCACAACCAATACCATTGGCAAGGAGTGGTTAGTTTTGTTGTTAGCATATGGAAGCTGAACAGTAAGTTGAGTCTCTCAGAGACATGCTTCTAGAAGTTCCAAGCAGTGGCGGGTCCAGACAGCGAGTCGGGGGGTTGGGGAGCACAACAAACTGCACTGGCGGCCGAACCAAAATGGTGTAGTAGAATTTTGGTTGCGGCCGCGCCGCTGCAACTTGAGCCGCTGTCTCGGCTAGACTGTGACTATCGGAAGACGGGGCGTGGGGGGGGGGGCGGTAGGGGTGCTGTTGAGAAGTTTTTGCCGCCACGTCGCCGTAACTTCAGCATTGTAATCTGAACTGGAGCACATTTCAAAGGGTCTAGGGCGGCACGGTCGCGTCAGCCCATTATAAAAGACTGCAGGCACGCCAAATTCATAAGGTCTAGCGGCGTGGGCATGTGCCCCCAAGCATCCGCCTATGCCAAGGGTATATGAAGTCAAGCCATCAAAACACTAATCAACTTTGCTTTGCTTTTGGTGTCGAGTTCATCTCACCTTCAAATTTGGCCATCACTGACAGCGGGATTGGAGGATAGTGTCAGGATATTCACGATTTCCTCTATTCGACTCGCAATGACACCATTGAGCTATTGCTGCAATAGGTTTCTATCAGCTATAATTGGTAGCGTTCTGTACATTCTGTTGGTGCGGAGCGCAGTAGAGCGGCGGTGTTGAACCTTGGGCAAATTCGTTTACTCTACATTGCTTCAGTTCACTCAGCTGCAAGAATGAGTACCTGGCTATAGACAGTGGTGGATATTTGTGTACGAATAGTCTTCGCGCATTAATTGCAGCGTGGCTGAATGCTTCCCATTGAAGTCGAGATGGTGTTCGATTGAACAGGTCTACCAGAGTTGATTTAGTCCTGAGTTTTTCTCAGTTAAGAAAGATAGAAGGACTAGAGGACATGAAGTTACATTAGTAAAGGAGCTGTGTAGATTAGATATAAGAAAGTTCTCATTTTCAGAAAGGATTGTAAATGAATGGAACATATTATGTGCTGATTGTGTACCCTGCTAAAAATACTATGGTTTACTAAAGTAAATTGACTGTAGTTTACTATGGTAAACACTATTGTAAACTACAGTGTTTTTGCGGAATATTTTACCATGTTTTATCATAATAAATACTAAGGTTTACTATAGTAAATACTTCATTTTATTATGAAGAATATCACGTTTTACCATGGTTTATTACAGTGAATACCATATTTTACTATAGTTTACTATGGTGAAAGCATGGTAAAATGCAATATACTATGATTTACTATAATTCACCATGATTTACTATGGATGTATCATGGTTTACCATAATAAACTAAACAGTACATTTTAGCAGGGTAGATAGTAGCGTGAATTTGTTTATAAATAAAATCGACACATACCTCAGAAGGGCGGGGTACACGTAGATCAAAAGAGTTGGACTCTCGATAAACCAAAAGGCTTAATTTCTTGTCCACCTGCCATCTAGAGTTAATTTTCTGGTTGGCAATCTTGAGTGTTGTGAATAGATTACGGACAAATAATTACGGACACAAATTATTATACGCCCCCCGTGTCGCGTGAAAGCGCAGTCCACACACAGTCCGAATTCTGAGAATAAATATGATGTGGCGTTACAACGGTTTGCTAAAACAACGTTTACTGGGGTCTACTCTACCCGATGTTGATGTAAACAACAAAATTTGTGAATCGACGTGTGCACACGATTGTGTAGTCGTTTCTTTTTCATCTCGTAAGTGTTTACTGTGTTTGGGACACTGATGTAGCCTTATTAGTAGTACCATAACATGCTTAAATTAATATAAAGTTAGGGACACGACGGAATCCTTCTAGACTTTGCAAAGGCCTTCGACAAAGTCCCACACCAGCGCTTCCTCAAAAAGCTTGACCACTAGTATTAGGGGTCATGTTCTAGTTAGACTTCCTGTCCGTTGCACACGAAGAAAAATGCAATATATTTTTGAGAAATGATTTTTTTTACAAAATTCACATGCTGTGACATAAGTGCATTTGAGTAGGGAGATTTTCATGTGTGATTGTAGAAGGTGTTGACTGTAAAATGGTGGATTTCTAGATGATTTGAATACGCGGAAGGATTTTGGCAGCAATTTGCCTGTGTGACCTGTTTGCGGAGTAATTCTTGCCGGCATTTGTAAATATTGACGGGTGTCACACATACAGGCATTTTACGAGAGCTAGAAGTATGCAATTTTTTTATATCTATCGGCATGTCAATGAGATGATGATAAGAGCAGGTGAGAAGTTTAAGACAATTTATAGGTCACGTTTTCTTATAATCAGACAAAACGTTAACATGGTCGCCTATGGGAAATTAGTATTATTGCACTATGCCTATGGCATCCGAGGCCATACACTAAAATGGATTGAGGCATTCCTCTCTCGCAAGACACACGAAGCAGTTGTTGAGGGAACAGAATCGTCGATAGGGAACGTTATCTCTGGAGTACCCCAGGGATCTGCCCTGGGACCAACACTCTTCTTGATATATACATAATTTCATAAATGACATCGACCATCGTCATCGGTGACAACATCCAAAACAAAATCAGACTCTATGCAGTACTCTCCCATAAAAACACCAGTGATAGCAAGAGACTCCAACAAGATCTGAAATCTCTGGAGCTATGGGAAGAGAAGTAGCAAATGCAATTTAATCTAGACAAATGCCAGGTGATGAGTCACAAAAAAGAAAACCGATTAAGTCCAACTACTCCCTACATGGTCAGACACTCAAACAAGAAACCAGCGTAAAGTACCTTGGTGTCGAGATTAATGAACACCTCCACTGGGGAAAACACTTAAAGGCCACCACAGCTAAGGCAAATAAGACAAGCGCCTTCATTTATAGAAACCTCAAAGGATGCCCAGCCACCATTCAGTCACATTGCTTCAAAAGTCTAGCCCGACCAGTACTGGAATATGCCTCAGTAGTCTGGGACCCCCACCAGATGAAGCTCAAGTCTGACATCGAGATGGTCCAGAGGAGAGCCACCAGGCGGATCTTTCATGACTTTAAACAAACGACAAGCACATCTGATCTCATTGCCATACTTGAGCTTCCAAAGCTTGAAACCAGAAGAAAAGTCGATAAGGTCTGTATGATGTACAGTCATAAATGGCCTTGTCGACATCACACTTCCCACTGAAATGCATCAGCCACGCTTGTATACAACCAGAGGACATAATTACAAACTCACGATCCCATCCTCCAAGACTGACACATACCTCCACTCATTTTTCCCCTCAGCTGCACATCAGTGGAATACCATCCCACCAGCCGCACCAGGTACCACCTCACTGGTAGCTTTCAAGCAGCAGCTGGGAGGCTGGGCAGCAAACTAATCCCATAGTACACACCACATAATATTTAAGGAGAGTGAAGTGTTTTTAACCACATTTTTATTCACCATTTACAGTGTCGTGTACTGGCCGTGGGCTGTGCGTACAACGACATTATAGAATGAAGATTCTCGTAGAGAAAGTATGAACACGTTTATTGTGACACAGGCGGAACTCGAGATCGACAAGCAAAAGAGGAAACGGGGCATGGTAAACGGTTCCGCGATCAAGGATCTAACATTCCTCCCCCTTTAAAGGAAATAAAAACAAGGCATTAGCTAAAATCCGTTTTCCATGTGTACAGAAAGTTTAATATTGCATGTAACATTCGAGAACATTAAAAAAATACATTTGTAGCATAAATTCGATTTTAAACCCGTCTGTGTAGCGATTCCCGCGGAAAATAAAAATTTAATGAGCTAGGCGATCACGTGGTATCTTAACGTCACACATGACTCACACTCGCAGCAGGCCGACCCTTTCCATGCATTCAGAGCATGTTTACATGGATAATGTTGGGGTCGAAACGAGCGTCAGAATGAGTTGTTATGCAATAATCCGATGTAATACAAACACTAGTCATCATAGAGGAACAAGCAGTTATCTTACGGTTCCACATGAATTCAATTTTATTCAAAACAATGAATGCAAATGAGCCTACAACTTGTAGTACAAGTCGACTAGGTTTCGCCGAGCTTGGGCTCGTTTTCAGAATAATTATATCGAATGCAACCAACGGGAGATAATGTACACCAATATACATACATAGCAAACATATATCGTATCCAGCTACAGAAAGTAACGTAAAATCTCATAATACCACTAGAATATCGATGTATGAAGGAGGAGTTGTACAATTTATCATAACTGAAATCAGTCAGCGAATTTATGCCGGCCTGGCGTTTGTTTTATAATCGGGCGACGCCGGTTCAATCCTGACAGCATGCAAACTATTGATTTTCTTTACACTTTTTTGTTTATGTTTTCATGAAGTAATATAAACCAAATCATTTAGTATACTATGATGCACTGTTTGTAAATATTTTTTAAATTTTTGTAGTAATTATTTATTCGCCACAAAAATAAAAATATGGTCATTATATACAACGATGTTTCTAAATTGTATTTATCCAGACAGATCACAATCTGTTTTCACATATATAATTACAATATATTACTGTACAATATATTTACAATTAATAAATTAGATATCCATTATATTATATTTGTTTGGATAAATAAAATTTAGAAACATCGTTATATGATGGCCATATTTTCATGGCGAATAAATAATTACTGCAAAATAAAAATTATTTACAAACAGTGCATCATAGTATACTAAATGATTTGGTTTATATTACATCGTGAAAACATCAACAACAAAAGTGTAAAGAAAATCAATAGTTTGCATGCTGTCAGGATTGAACCGGCGTCGCCCGATTATAAAATGAACAAGTAACCAACGTGCCTACCCACTGAGCTATCGGGACCAGCGGATATTCTTTGACTGATTTGTTGTTATGGTAAATTGTACAACTCCTTCATATATCGATATTCTAGTGATATTATGAGATTATACACGTTACTTTACGTAGCTGGATACACTATATGTTTGCTATGTATGTTTATTGGTGTAGATTATCTCCCGTTGGTTGCATTCGATATAATTATTTTGAAAACGAGCCCAAGCTCGGCGAAACCTAGTCGACTTGTAAGCCCATTCGCATACGTTGTTTTGAATAAAATTCGATTCATGTGGAACCGTAAGATAACTGCTTGTTCCTCTATGATGACTAGTGTTTGTATTACGTCGAAAAATGGCACAATAACTCATTCTGACGCTCGTTTCGACCCAAAAATTATACTTGTAAACATGCTCTGAATGCATGGAAAGGGTCGGCCTGATGCGAGTTTGAGTCATAAGTGACGTCACATCTCGGCATCCCGAAAAGCGCGCCAAAAATATGCATATTCGAAAATGTCCGGATGTACAGCATAAAATGTGGAATTTCTAATTCATTGAATTTTTTTGCTTGGTGGACGTGGAAATAGATAGCAGGATGTAATATAACATAAATTCAAGCAATAGATGTTTTTATTCCCTTTAAGAAAAACATAATTATAAAAATGTAAAATTTTAACGCAAACGAGTCACTTATACGTATCAATGTCATATCTAAGATAGATAGTATGCAATTGTTTATAGTACTAATCTAGTGCTCTCGCGACTAGCTACATCTACCGAAACATAGTCTATTCTGGCTATCTAGATCTATGCATTGTTCGTTATGACAGTAATAGACTTTACAAGTTCAATCTGTCCGGTGGCTTCACCATTCTGTGTGATCTTCTCAGCGGTACTACCATGTCTGGTACTACACAGGACTGCGACCGTTCAACTGTTGGTCTTGAGATCACCTCCTGTGGCTGTACCCGTAGTCACGTCCGAGTTGCCAGATGATAGTGGTGGTGTCGATGGTGTTCGCTCGAACCGAGGTAGTACTTCACGCTCTGCAAGCCTCGGTGGAAGTTGAGGCTCTTCAATCCTCAGTGGTACCCGACGCTCTTCAGTCGACTCGATCGGCCTTCTCTCGCGCAAATGATCCTGGTGACGCTTCCACACTCTGTCATCCTGCAGACGTACCGCGAAGGTCAGCGGACCCAGCCGGTTCTCTACCACCGTAGCGACCCATTTCGGTTGTCCCTGAAAGTTCAACACCCAGACACAGTCTCCTGTCATGAAACTTCGCTCCACTGCTCTCTGGTGGTGGCGTTCTTTGTCTTCTTCCTGTTTGCGCAAGACTCGGTTCTGAATGGATGGTCGTAGAAGATCCAGTCGTGTGCTCGGTGGTGTCTTCAACACAAACTCTGTTGGAGCTCTGCCGGTTGCAGCTTGTGGAGTTACCCTGTAGCGTGCTAGGAAGGTGTAGAGACGATCTTCTAGGTTGCCATTTGTCTTCTTCAACCCTGCTATTACAGTCTGAACGGCGGGTTCAGCTAAGCCATTACTGGATGGGTGATAAGGTGAAGACTTGATGTGTTTGATTCCGTTAGCTCGACAAAACTGTTCAAACTCCTCACTGGTGAAACAGCTTCCGTTATCTGATATCACTGTGCTTGGTAGACCCAAAATCGCAAACGTCTGTCTTAGCTTCATGAGAGTTGCACTGGTTGTCGCAGCCGATACGTGTGCATCGATGTACTTGCTGTGAGCATCGACTATGATGAGTATCATACGTCCCTCGAACGGTCCCGCATAATCAATGTGTATTCGATGCCACGTCCGTCCCGGCCATTCCCATGGATGCAGTGGTGCCACTGGTGGTTGTTTGCTGTGTATTTGGCATGTCGTGCAGTCCTTAACACACATCTCGATTTCAGCATCCAAACCTGGCCACCAGAGGTAGCTTCGGGCTAACGCCTTCATCTTCACTATGCCCGGATGCGTCTCGTGTAGTTCTTTCAACAACGTGTCACGACCCTTTGGTGGTACGATGACTCTTGCTCCCCACATCAGCACCCCGTGTTGGACACTCAGTTCGTCTTTCCTTCGAGTGTAACTCTCCCACTCGCGTGGTACATCGCAAGGCCATCCTCCTTCCACGAACCGTAGAACTTGTGACAGTATCGAATCGGTTGCTGTCCATTTAGCGATGTGTTCTGCTGCGATGGGTGTATCGTTCATGGTTGTAAGTGCTAGAACCACTTCCTCCGGGACTGGTACTCGTTCAGGAGTGTCTGGTAGCGGCAAGCGACTCAATCCGTCTGCATGACAGGTACTCGTACCCGGTCTGTACTCCAGATGGTACTGATAGTTATTTAGTGTTAGTGCCCATCTCTGAATGCGTGCACTAGCCATTGCGGAGATGGCACGATCTTCCTTCAACAGCCCGATCAACGGCTTGTGGTCGGTCTGCAACGTGAAGTCCCTCCCGTAAAGGTACTTATGGAACTTGGGTATCCCGAAGACCAGCGACAACGCTTCCTTTTCTAGCTGTGCGTACTTCTTTTCCACTGTGGAGAGAGAGCGTGATGCGTATGCGATAGGCTTGTCGCTGCCATCGGGCAATCTGTGTGACAGTGCGCTTCCAATCCCGAAAGGAGATGCGTCACTGCTCAAGATGATCGGAAGTTCAGGGTTGTAGTGTACAAGCACATCTGAAGAAACGAGCAGTGCCTTAGACTCATCGAAAGCCTTTTGTTGCGTCGGACCCCAATTCCACTTTGTGTGTTGGCGTGTCATTTCATGCAGCGGAGCAAGCAGCGTACTGAGATTGCGCAAGAAGTTGTGATAGTAGTGAATGAGTCCTAGATAACTCCTCAACTCCTGTACATTCTGCGGTGCAGGCGCGTTCTGTACTGCTCGCACTTTGTCTTGCGTAGGATGAATACCTTCAGCATCAATCGCATCACCTAGATAGGTGCACAATTTCTGACGAAACGCACATTTCTCCTTCTTCAGGCGTAACCCTGCGTCTTGTAGTCGCGTTAGCACAGTAGCCAGATTACGATCGTGCTCTTCTGGCGTTCTTCCTGTGACCAGGATGTCGTCGAGGTAGACTACGGTCATGGGTATGTTCTGTAGTAACTGCTCCATGATTCTCTGGAAGATACCTGGAGAAGAACTCACACTGAAAGGCAGACGTTCGATGTAGAGTGTACCACCTGCTAATTTTGTAAACAGATCAGATACGTTCGGGATCGGGTACTTGTCTACCTTTACGACTCTGTTGATGGTTACCTTATAGTCGCTACAGATTCTGACTGCGCCGGTAGACTTCAAGACCGGTACAATGGGCGCGGCCCACTCAGAATACTCCACAGGACGGATGATTCCGGCCTTCTGCATACGATCTAGCACATCCTCTACTTTGGCTCGTAAAGCAAGAGGTACAGGTCGAGGTTTACAATACCTCGGTTTAACCGTGTCATCAACGTAGAAATTTGCAGTCAGCCCCTTTAGAGTGCCTAGTCCCTCACTGAACATTGATTCGTAAGGCTTTAGGAAGTCCTCTCTGTCTACCTGGTTCACGGTAGCCCAGTTCACTTTCAACACTGTTAGCCAGTCCCTTCCCAGCAGGTTAGGTCCCGACCCAGGCACTACGATTGCCTGCAGCCTGTGCTGTTGATTGTTGTGACAAAAGTTCACCTGTGCTCGCCCTAAAGGCTCAATTGTGGTACCTGCGTACGTTCGCAACCTCGGAACGTTACGCGTGTCGAGAGTGAGCACAGATGTCTTGCAGATTTTAGCCCACTCATCCCCCCCCGATATAAGCGAAACTGCTGCTCCGGTATCTATCTCCATAGCCACTTCACTTCCCTCTATCTGGACATTGCAAATGTACGGTGGTATGATGTGGGTGGCACTTGTGTGATACAGGCCAAGTGTGTATGTGTCTTCACATAACTTGTCATTGCGTTGCGAGTGTGTGTCATTTTCTACTAAGTGTGTCTGTTGAGTGTTTGCATTGCACACATTAGCGAAGTGATTTAGCTTTTGACACTTGTTGCATCTCCTGCCCCAAGCTTTGCACATTCGCCGATCGTCGTGTGGCGGTCCACCACAGCCTGAGCATGCCGGTGCTGCCCCTTGTGACGTTTGTACCGCTGCTGACTGCTCACGACTGGTCGATCGTCTCGATGTGGCGTCCCCTGGCGATCAGGCGGAAAGCGTTTTCTTGGTGGATTGCGATCTGTGACCAAAACTGAAACCTCCACGTGAAGAGTTGCGCCGCCTCTCGTCATTCGATACAGCGTGGACAGGCCTCGGCACGGACGAAGAAGAGTTTCCCATGATCTTCGACTGCTGTAACGTAGCTTCCAGTGTGCGCCCGAACGTCAGTAACTTCTCTAGCGTGATTGTAGGTTCACTTAACCCCTTGTCACGCACTTTTGACATCGCACATTTTTGGATGATTTGCGACTTCACTTCGCTGTCTTTCTCATGGAACTTAGTGTTTGACTAGTTGCTGCAATCGTGCATTGAATTGGTCCAGCGTCTCTGACGACGTCTGTTCAGCCTGTCGGAACTTGAATATTTCATATTCTTCATTGCACTGCGGCCTGAAGTAAGCAGTGAGCTTCCGCTTGGTTTCTGCGAAATCATCATTTTCTGTCACCCCCACTGCTTCACTCAATTCAAACACTGCCTCACCAGCATAATGTAGCAACATCGCTCTCATTCTTGTATCGTTCTGAATGTCTTTAGCCACCACAACGTTTTCAAAGCGCCGCACCCAACGCTCCCAGCGTTGGCCTGCGCTGTCAGTCGTCTCCAGCGAAAAAGGTGCCACGTCAGCGACAGTTTCCATTTTCACACAGAAATTAGACGTAGTCTAGTTCAAAGTAACTCGTAGTTTTCAGATTACCTCGTCGCCAATTAATGTCGTGTACTGGCCGTGGGCTGTGCGTACAACGACATTATAGAATGAAGATTTTCGTAGAGAAAGTATGAACACGTTTATTGTGACACAGGCGGAACTCGAGATCGACAAGCAAAAGAGGAAACGGGGCATGGTAAACGGTTCCGCGATCAAGGATCTAACACGTAGTTTTTAATTATATTTCGAAAAGCCGGTTTCGCATCACGCGTGCGCAACCAAAAAACAACACACCTGTGGGACATTACCCGGAAGTCGGGGCTACCACATTATCCAGAAGAAGAAGAAGAAGTTAGGAATGACTCACCGGTATTCTCGGCGAGTGTCTGTGACTGGACGCGCAAGCTTGGTCACAAGTTGGTGGGGAGTTGCATTGACTGATGCAATTTGCAACTTGTGAATTTGTAAAGTCACGACCAGACCAAGCATGTCGCTGGTTTCGGCCGTATTTCTAATATAACATTAATAAAAAATACCCTTATTTCATGTAACCTCATATTTGGCAGGACAAGTATTTTAAGTCTGTTTAAATTAAGACATTTTTTGTCTTAGATATTTTGTTGGAGTACTTGCTCCACGAATGAATGCTTAGACTTAGTAGCCCCGCAAAGCAGGCCTGGTCATCAGTTGACCTTTTCTAATTATAACACACCTATTGTTACTTGTCCTGGATTCATTTTGTGACAGTTGTGAGCTTGTTTTAAACTGATTGCAAACATCAACTGTACTGTGCTTGAATTAATTCCACTCTGAATTGGTGCCTTGCTTCCCCCAACAGACACAGAAGCTTCAACATAACAGCTATGAGTGCCATTGCCATCCACAAACTCACCTGTGATCCCACCAAGGCTTGGGAGGTGTTGAGTGTCAGCCAGAAGTATGAGAAGTTATCTGCCAAACCGCCAAAATCCCCTGTCACTAACACAAGTGTCAGATTTGTGTGTATCTCTGACACGCATGCCCAGACATCGAAAATGCCAGACCCCATTCCACCTGGAGATGTCCTCTTACATGCAGGGGACATAACAAAGATTGGACATCCGAAAGAAATCAATGAATTCAACGCATTTTTAGGTAAGGTATCTAAAATGCAAGATGTAATTCCAGAAGCTGTCAGTCAGCTATCATGAATATGTTTTTACTAACATCATATCTAGCCAATGTATTGTTTTTTTGTGAATTGCAATTGTTAAATGTAATTTAATTGTTACCTGTTTAAGAATCTATTTATAGTAAAATGCCAACTGAGAGGTCCTGCAAGTGTATTTCCTCCAAGGTGCCAAGGACCTCTCAATGGCATAATTACGACAGCAGAAATGAAATGGTCATGGGAACAGGTTTTTAAGTTCAAAACACTAATAGTGATCACTGCTGTCCTTGGGTTGTTGCTCAATGGCTGTGGGTGGGCGTGATCTAGTATGTCTGTATATTGATGAAAATTGTAAATAGTAATGTTCACTAACAGAGCTCTGTAAACTTTCCAATATTTTCCTATTGATTAAGGTGAGACATTCATATGGTCATATTATTATGATGAACATTGTTGATAACTTGATAGTATTAAAACATTCTCTGCTTATACTCCCAAAACATTCAAATGACAGTGTACATGCACATTACAGATAAACTGTCAATTATAAATGTGATTTATTAAACTCATTTGGGTGGTCTTGATGTTAGAATAGGTATATTATTTATACTTTGCAGCATGATTTTGCAATAACATTTGTCTGATTTTAAATATTTATAATTTGTTATTTTGATAATAAATGTGCTAAATAGATTGACTATTAAATATTTGTATGTTATTCACATCCAGGTTGCCTGTACAGTGTTGTACTGTTTTAATGCATAAGTTTAATAATGTTTTACATTTTATAGATACATTTAGTATTGTGGTAACATTATTAACATTTATGACCAAATGAAAAATAATACATTATAATATATATATATAATATTATATAAAAGAATGTTTACAACATAATTTAACTGCACTTGTATCACCGTTTTAGGAGAGCTACCGCACAGATACAAAGTTGTTATTGCGGGTAACCATGACTTCAGCTTTGAAGAAAGTGTCTTCAATGAAGACTCTGGAAGGGATGATTTGAAAACGCGATTTCGACTACCTTTTGATGACATGGACTCATATTTGTCAGAGAAGGGAGTGAAAAATGCAAAGGACTTGCTAACAAATGCAATCTACCTTCAAGACTCGGAAGTCAATGTCTTCGGCATCAGGATATATGGAAGCCCCTGGTAAGTAAGGACGATCTAGGGTTGTAGGTGATTCTTAAAGGGAGGTTGTGAGTTAATTTTTTATCGTAAAATGCTAATTTTTTACATTCTTTCTGTTGCTTTTTTTCCTAGGAAAAGCTGTTACTTTCTTTCCAATTACTGTTTTATGTAACCGTGAATGGGAGGAACATGGATATATAGAACAGTTAGACAAAACTTGTTCCTCAACAGTGGTGGCATGTAACAAGTATAAATACTTTGTTACAATATTAATTTTGTCAAGTAATCGGCATTGTTACAAAGTAGTTTTATTTAAAGTAACAATATTTTGGACTTCGCAAAATATTTTCGTTACAATTTATTCTAATAGAATAGTCACGTATATACTGTTATATAGTTTGTGGTCATGTGACTAGTATTGGGTTAAGGTTCTATTAGAATAGTCATGTCAAGTAGTCATCCCGACAGCAGTGGTGGATTAACCAATAGGCACTGTAGGCACGTGCCTAGGGCCCAATCATGAAGGCCAGGGGCTCACGAAGATACCCGAACATATTTTGTTTAGACTGAATATTCACGAAACCCGTGATGATTTGCCCAATAATGGTTGCTGCATAAGTTTCATATGTTTGAATGTTTAACAGGCAGTATAGAAGTGGCGGATGCTGTTGAAGATTTTTCTCCTTTCTAGTCAGTTACGTAATAAGCGTTATTATGACTGACATCCCACCCCCATCCCCGTCTTCAAATGTAATGACCAACAAAAGGGTGCAGCATGCCCCCCTCCTTGTCTTACTATGTCATGATCCAACAGTAGTGTTCTGGCAAGCCTCAAAGAGGGGGTGCAACTGGAGATTTTGGTGCCTACCTCGATTACCCTCTCTGGATCCGCCCCTGGGTCTACCTAGGGCCCACGAAAGTGCTAGGTGTCTAGGGTCCACGAATGTCTTAATTCACCACATGCTCCAGCTTGTGTCTGTGACACGACCGTAAATTCAGTCTGCTGCGGTCAAAATTATACAGAGAAAAAACAAAGAAGTTTCTTGCGAGGTAAATATACCTAACATGAATAAACAAGAAACCGGATCATTGCTACATTCAGAGAGAGTAAAGTAGTTACCCGGGTATTTTATTTTAGTCTCGCACTTTATGTGTTGAATTATTCTTTTACTTCAGGTACTTAAAATTACTTTTACAGTTGACTCAAGTAGGGTTTTTCAGTATACTTTTATTCAGGTAGTTTTGAAGTGAGTTATTTGTACTTTTATTCAAGTACAAAATAAAAGTACTTCAGTCAACAATGTTCCTCGAGTCCATTATATAGTAGATTCTTGACATGACAACATGTAGGTATAGGGTATAAGACTGGATAATGGTGGACGCCTACCATAACGACAAAACCACATATTTTATTTCTGTTAGGGAGGTCGGTGAAAATGCAATAATTCATCATATTGGCAAATGTGATACACCAGTGGAAAGGTCTATTTAAGAGATAAATAGCCATACCAGTTTTAACTCTCTGTGATGAAAATTGGCGAAGTTATAGACAATTATGTAAAGGCCATTGAATAAATTTGTGATTTTTTTTGATCTGAAGGAAATATGAAAAAATTATCTTGTACAACACAAACAACTTAGCTAAAACTTGATATTTTATGTATTTCCTTTAAATATCATTTACGAAAGGAATTATACATAAAATTAAGTTAATTAACTAAGCTACAAACCTTTTGGAAAAGCTTACAAAAGTGTCTCCAGGTCCCCCACTTTCAAATCGTCATCCATATATATACAGGTATGTCTACACAATATACATATCTGGCTCGTTGTCATACTCCACATTGAACCAGCTTGGGAAGCCTGCTACCCACAGGTTGGAGGATATGCTTTAATGGTTTCCATTATGTGGATATCAAAAAAATCTGACGTTTTAGAAGTGGCAGGTATACCAGCAAAATCATGTGGATGTTAGTGAGTACGTGCATGCATGTCATGTATGCAAAGTTAATAAAATGTGTGTGACAATATAAACATAGCCAGATATTGCATGCATTAATGTAAACATTCTGCTTTGGCCTTGCACCATATAATTATGTAAACATATTTTACATGTAGGTTTGTGTGTGTGTCCGCAAGTGTGCGTGTGCGTAAAATTAGTAAAGTGAGAAGGATAGCCAACTAATGCAAGCAACAATAAGCATTCCGCTACACAGCATGCATGTACAACATTATATATAATATATATATATATTGCTATGCAACTTTGAATTATCTGATGTAATATTGTATCTGCAAAGATCCGTTTGCAGAGAACAGGAATGGCTGGAAGTGGGATATGAAGAATCACTTCCGCATTTGCATCTACATCAGAAAGCGTTGTCAGCATTTCAAACACCTTGTCCTTCTTGATGCGAGTAGCGTCTCCAAAGATAGGCGTACTCGTCCCACTCATTAACTTATTGATGTTTCTGGATGACTCCTGGCAGAATGACACGAGTTGCTGGTAGTGAATATTCATATCCAAGATGTGAACACTCTTGTCTTCGATCATGCATCAGAGGGGCAGGTGACAAGCTTGCTGATGAGTCCAAGTGTTTTACATCCAGCGAGAAACTGTGGCGTTTCTAAGACGTTTAGAACAGATTTTAACAACCTGTTTGACCCACCTTGTTTTTTTTTTAGAAAGCACCGCATTTCATTGCTTGCAGCATTCGAAAATAAAATGTCGAAAAAGCATGCATATCAATCAACGCTGAAGCAAAATGTTGCACTGTACCAACACCAGGCAATGTGAAATCATATATTCATCTACAAATTAAATACTTCTAGGAAGATACAGTAAAAAACAACCCAAAAAACCACCACCAAGCCAATGCAGTTAGTTACAGCAAGATCAATGCAGTGTAATTAGAAGTACATCTGCTGCGATCTGTTGACAGTGGGACAGGTTGCATCTATTTAAACTAAATTCGCAGGGGGGACTCACAGAGAAGCCTGAAACTGGAGGCATAGATAAAGGCAGCAAAAATAATTCAGCAAAGAACAGTCTGGAAAACTGTTCTGAAGCTGGGTATAAATGTGTTTGTTTAAATGCAGGGAGTATAGTAAACAAAAGAAATGAACTAAACATTATGGTAGAAGATATTGACCCTCACATAATAGGTATAACCGAATCATGGGCAACCACCGATATATCAGATGCCGAATTGGGACTGACAGGATATGCAATGTTTAGGAAAGATAGAATAGGAAGAAGGGGAGGTGGAGTTATTTTATATATTAAAGAATCTATCCAGGCTTATGAAATAAAATTAGACAGAGAAGCAGATTGCGAAGAAGCTGTTTGGTGTAACATAGTTACAGGAAACTCAACGTTAACGGTTGGATTAGTTTATCGAAGTCCAAACATAAGCATAGAAGAGAATGAAAAAATACAAAACGCTATAAGGGAAGTGAGCAAACGGGACTGTGTTATTATGGGGGATTTTCTCTACAGAGTATGGGTAGTGAGGACCACAAGTTTTTAGTTTTAGTACAAGATAGTTTCCTTTCTCAACATGTGCTAGAACCAACCAGGGGAGAGAATGTGTTAGACTTAGTTTTGTCCTCACAGAATGAATTAGTTAACAATGTTAAATTATGTGAGCCTCTGGGAAGTAGTGATCACAACCAGATACATTTTACCATCAAAGTAAAATCAGAAAGAAATAATAAAAGGCAGTTCAGGAGAAATTTCCACAAAGGAAGATGTAAGGAAATATTTAGCAAAGATAGACTGGAATAATACACTGAAGAATAAGACAGCAACAGAATGCTGGAATATCTTAAAGAATGAAATAGAGTGCATCGTAGATAAATTTGTTCCCTTCAAAAAACAAGGGAAACGGACCAGAAAGAAATGCTTATCGAAAGAAGCCATTAGAAAAATATAATATAATATCAGAAGGATTCTTAATGGCTGAAGACCTAAATGAGTATTTTAGTTCAGTGTTTACCAGAGAAGACACTAGTTCACTGCCAGTACCAGAGGCTAAGTTCATGGGGGCAGAATCAGACTATTTAAGACAGTTAATTGTAACCCCAGAAATGGTAGCTAAGAAAATTAGGGCTATGAAGGAAAATAAATCACCTGGAGTGGATGGTATTCCACCCAAACTACTAGTGGAAATTGTAGAACAAATTAGCATACCGCTTGCAACAGTTTTCAACTTGTCATTAGAAGAGAGAGTGGTTCCTTTAGGATGGAAAGAAGCAAACATTATACCGTTATTTAAAAAAGGTTCGAGAAACAAATCAGAGAACTATAGACCAGTGAGTTTAACATCAGTGATTTGTAAATTATTAGAAAGACTAATTAAAGATCACATGGTGGATTTTCTTGTTAAACATAACTTGATAAACCCATCTCAACATGGGTTTCTAAAAGCGAGGTCATGCTTAACAAATATGTTATGTTTTTGGAAGATATCACTAAGTGGGTAGATGATGGATCACCAGTAGATATCGTATACTTAGATTTTCAAAAAGCTTTCGACAAAGTGCCACATCAGAGATTACTGCTTAAACTAAAAGCCCATGGCATAGGAAATGGTATAATTAACTGGATAGAAAATGGCTGATTGACAGAAGACAACGGGTAGTTGTTGATGGGGAGGTTTCAAACCGGAAATCAGTTTTGAGTGGGGTTCCACAGGGATCAGTACTGGGACCTATATTATTCTTAATATATATAAACGATTTGGACGATGATATAGCTAGCAAGGTGTTGAAATTTGCAGATGATACAAAAGTGTTTAGAAGGATTAAAAGTGATGGAGATAGACAGCATTTACAAGATGATATTGACAGGTTGATCAAATGGTCTGAAAAGTGGCAAATGTTGTTCAATTTTGGGAAATGTAAATGCCTTCACACAGGACATGGGAACGAATATGTAGAATATACAATGGGGGGAACTGTACCAAGTACTACTGTAAAAGAAAAAGACTTAGGGCTGACAATTAGTGCTGACATGAAGGTTTCAGAGCAGTGTGGAATTGCAGCTTCAAAGGGAAATCAAATCCTTGGATTGATTAGGCGAAATATAGCATATAAAGAAAAAGAACTAATAATACCGCTGTACAAAACAATAGTTAGGCCTCATTTAGAATATTGTATACAAGCGTGGAGGCCATACTGCAAGAAGGACATAGATATGCTAGAAAGAGTACAGAGGAGAGCGACTAAAATGATACCAAAACTGAGGGATCTTAGTTATGAAAAACGCCTAAAAGAATGTGGTTTAACAACACTAGAGACCAGGAGATTGAGAGGAGATCAGATAGAAGTGTTTAAAATATTGAATGGTTATGAAAATATTGATAGAAATATGTTTTTTTTTCAGTTAAGAAAAATAGAAAGACTAGAGGACATGAAGTTACATTAGTAAAGGAGCAGTGTAGATTAGACGTGAGAAATTTTCACAAAGGACTGTGAATGAATGGAACATATTATCTGATGATTGTGTGGGTGCTAGTAGTGTGAATGTTTAAAAATAAAATGGACACATACCACAGAAGGGCTGGATATATGTAGATAAAAGGGTTGGACTCTCGATAAGCCAAAGGGCTTCCTTGTCCACCTGCCATCTAGAGTTAATTCTCTGGATGGCAATCTTGTTAAATCTAATTTATGGAGGGGTTGTCATATATTTGTTGTCATTTATTTTGCATGATTATAACTTGAAAATAAACTTAAAATATTCATATAACGTCCACCATGTAATACCTGATAGCATGTCTGTGCATATGTAAAACGAATAACAAATGCATGGCTAAAACACAACTTCAGAATACACGATTGCAATAATGTGTACGCCTGGTATGTGAGCGATAATAGAAGAAATTCATTGCCGGAGATGGGGTACCGCTACGTTCGAGCTTGGGGCAAAAATGGGCAAAGGTGTATCTCCGCCAAATTTGCATTAATATTACGTTTATACATTATTAAATAGCACAGGTGTAGTTTGCCAGAGTTTCCGCAAGCTGTTCATACCTTAGATCCTCTCTAAATATGACCAATGTTCAACATATCATATTTTTCTTAATTTTATTTCAATTCGTACAAGAAACACGCCAAAAGAAAGAGCATCATTTTGCGATTTCAACCATATCGCCAAACATAGCATGGCGGGCAATAATGCGAGTACGTGATTTTATGAAAAACACCGCCCTTCCGCGAGATTAAATATGGCTGCGTCCGCAACGAAACGAAATTTCGGTGGGTGTCGTTGTTTCATCACGAGTATCTGAATGAAGCATTACGAATTTGCAAAAGCAGGTCTTTTTATCACAAAGAAGACATATTTATGTTTCTTTTGATATAAAATATATGATTAGTCTTTATAAATCAAAGGACTTACAATTTTTTTAACATAGGCGATTTAGCATTGCGTCCCAACGCAAACGCGTTTGCGTGATTTCTTCCGACCTCCCTATTTCTGTTCTGTAGGCAGCCAGAGTTCTGTAACTGGGCATTCAATTTACCTCGTGGCCAGCCTTGTCTGGACAAGTGGAATCTCATCCCAGAGGGTATCGATGTCCTGATTACACATGGCCCACCGATTGGTAAGATCCATGCAGATTTTATTTTCAGATATTTTTTAGTAAACCTGCCTAAATATGTATCTTAGTGTTCTAGTGCACCAAACTTCTCAAATGTCAACTGCACTAATGTGGAATCAAATCCCTTTATTGAGGTTCGGTTCACCAAGTTTGGCGTTACATTTTCACTTCAAAACGAACAAAGAGACGGCAGAGGCGAATCATCTGCCAACACAAACAATAATGCTAATGTCAGCACAATCGTTTTAAAAGCAAATGAAACACAAACATCGTCCAGTGAACTGTATCGCATCTAGGCACAAAGTAAGGGAGCAGAACAATCACCATATCTTCAGAGAAAGAAGACAAGTGTTCGTCTTACAACAAAGGACACAGTGATCACAAGACACAACTGTAAATGTTTCCATATTTCTAAAGTAAGAAATATGTCAGTATTCTACCAAACATATTGCGATTGCAAATAAATGAGCACTGCCATTGGCAACGGAGTAGCTTATATATTAAACTGCCATGATATCAGTTGTACATACTACACACAGTATCAACAGTGATTACAAAAGATAAACTGCCTGCCAGTGTTATATAACAATTTACAGATAGACTAATTTCTAGGTGTGGAAATGGAATTAATGCAACTTGTCACAATCCCAACTATTTCCCTACACACAAGTCACAAACATTTGTTTATGAGAAACACATCTATACTATAGTGAAATCGAATCACCACTCTTAATAATAACAACGGAACATTTAGGTCGAATATAATGTCAATATATGACCAGTACGTGCACAAGATCAGTTGTAATATTGGCGTTTAGGTAACCACCCCGGTTCACACCCGTTAAGTCATAAATCATCCCAACAAATAAAAATGTTCTCACGACACAACCTCGTGGCAAGGACCTTTTCATCAAGGAGCCTCTATTTGGACAGGAGGCGTCATTGAGCGAGAAAATGGCAGTCTACACTGAAGGTTTTTGTCCGCCATTCGGGAGGCAAGCGCATGCGCCTGCGGGACCGCAGCGCGCGATGTTAGCGTATTTGTTCAGGGACCTCATTTCATCAGAATAATAACCAAGCTGTGATGCGTCATATAAAATGAAAGATATTAAAGTAATCCTTGAAGTTTTTTACCTATCACAATTCAAATAATTAAATTTGCAAACAAATCACGTAGAAACGTTGCAATTATTTATTGAGCCAACTGAACTTCGTCGTGTTTCATCAGAATAATCGTCAGGCTGTACTACTTGTTATATAATTAAAATATTGCGGTTATGGTTGAAAATGTTGAGCAATGGTAATGCAAAGAACTGCATTTTTTGCACGCGTACGGTCTGGCTTAGCGCAACTCCAGAATGGCGGACGAACTGCTTACGTACTTTCCTCGAACAATGTAGATAGCGCGCGCTGCACCGTCTTGTATTGATATACGGTCTTTGCTTTTCATCGCGCTGCAGAAACGGTGTCGCACCGTAATTAAACGCCGCTAAAAGAAACTGCAAAGAACGGGGTCAAACTTAAATTGCGCCACTAAGAGAAAGAACACCCTGGTACATTAGGAAAGGTGTGTTTGTTTTTGGGGCAGTTTTAATTATAAAAAGTTATTTGTAGACTTTGGTGGCCAATTGGCCTACAGAAAAATCCAAACAATTAGTTTGGTTCAAAGTCTGTTAAACATGTGCATGGATTCTGGTACATACTTTTAATGTGTCAACTTTACTTTCAAAATATGTGTGGTCAATTTTTGTATGTATACATTCACGCATGCATGCAAAATGTATTTTTATATAAACTGCAGAAAACATTTATTTCCAGAGTAATTTTAGTTACTTCCACAATGTTTGTAGTAGATAAATGTACCAGTACATGTATACATCATTTTATTATTATTGTACAATAATTCATTGAAGGTTACATGCCTACCTCAGGTGTGAACTCACATTTTCACAGGAACAGTATAATCCTCTGTTCAAGTGATGTTTTGGTTCTGTCTGTAGGACATGGAGACCTCTGTTCAAGTGATGTGTTGTTCTGTCTGTAGGACATGGATACCTCTGTTCAAGTGATGTGTTGTTCTTTCTGTAGGACCTGGAGACCTCTGTTCAAGTGATGTGTTGTTCTGTCTGTAGAATATGGAGACCTCTGTTCAAATGATATGTTGTTCTGTCTGTAGGACATGGAAACCTCTGTCCAAGTGATATGTTAGTTTTGTCTGTAGGACATGGATACCTATGTTCAAGTGATGTGTTGTTCTTTCTGTAGGACATGGAGACCTCTGTTCAAGTGATGTGTTGTTCTGTCTGTAGAATATGGAGACCTCTGTTCAAATGATATGTTGTTCTGTCTGTAGGACATGGAAACCTCTGTCCAAGTGATATGTTAGTTTTGTCTGTAGGACATGGATACCTCTGTTCAAGTGATGTGTTGTTCTTTCTGTAGGACCTGGAGACCTCTGTTCAAGTGATGTGTTGTTCTGTCTGTAGAATATGGAGACCTCTGTTCAAATGATATGTTGTTCTGTCTGTAGGACATGGAAACCTCTGTCCAAGTGATATGTTAGTTTTGTCTGTAGGACATGGATACCTATGTTCAGATGATGTGTTGTTCTGTCTGTAGGACATGGAGACCTATGTTCAAGTGATGTGTTGTTCTTTCTGTAGGACATGGAGACCTCTGTCCAAGTGATATGTTAGTTCTGTCTGTAGGACATGGATACCTGTGTGCAAATGATGTGTTGTTCTGCCTGTAGGACATGGAGGCTTCTGTTCAAGTGATGTGTTGTTCTGTCTATAGGACATGGAGATCTCTGTTCAAGTGATGTGTTGGTTCTCTCTGTAAGACATGGAGACCTCTGTTCAAATGATGTGTTGTTCTGTCTACAGGACATGGAGACCTCTGTTCAAGTGGCTTGAGGGCTGGATGTGTGGAACTGCTGAGCACGATACAGAGCCGAGTTCAACCAAAGTTCCACGTATTTGGACACATACATGAAGGTGTGTATCAGTATGTATTCGGTGTTATGCATGACTCGTAGTAGTAGTGAAGTATTATTTATTATTTTGTAATCTAAATACTCAGGTTATGTACTTGAAATGACTCAATCAAAATTATGCACATGACCTCCGTCAAGCTTTGCCTTTGTCAGCAGTGTTGATAACAGTAACACATGTGAATTACATCACTAGATGGCATGACATGTGCTAAATCAAACATTCACAATTTCCCATATACAGTTGTCACTTTAAAAGCCTTGCCTTGTGTTTTTGTCATAATGAAAGAAGTTTGAGGGCCAGAATTTCAATAAAATTTACGATGGAATGTCCCAATGCACACACATTTGGCATCCATTTTTTAATGGCTTGATAGACGGTTTTGTTAAGGAACAGGTCACATGATGGGTAGGTCACGTGCTTGTCATTTCATACATCCAAGTAGAAGTACTGAAAAAATGTACACGAGTACACACATTTTTTTAAATATTTGATGCAAGAGCCCAGTCCTACCCACTGTTAATTTCAGCCATATTACAGTAAATCCACAAATATTATTGTGACATATATTTAGCATGTTTTACCATTTACGCTAATATTAATGAACGCGAAACTGAAATGATGTCAAAATATATTGACGCTAATTTAACAAGATGCTGAATTGTGACAGTATAGTAAATCCCTGGGTGAAAATCATCAGAGATCATGACGTCATCCCACAAATCAATGCTGTATATGTCTTACCACTGTGATTTACACCTGTTTTGGCATAAACGTTCGCTTCCTTGAAATTACAATTGCACGTTTTCAAGACCTGGTACAAACACTAATTTAGATGCAAGCCAAATTGGAAAGATTTGTAAAACGTTAAAACAAAAAATAACATGATTTACAGTATTGTTATTTCAGTAATATTAAGTATTGGAACAAACTGAACCCTGTGATTAATGTTTCTCACTGCACTGTTTGCTTCCAGGCTACGGCGTCACGTCAGACGGCTGCACTACTTACATCAACGCTTCGACGTGTACACTGAAATACAAGTCGAGTAATCCACCAATTGTGTTTGACCTGCCCCTCCCCCTGGGATTCTCAAAGGACTGAAGGATTCTTCATCAGTTTTAATTAACTCTGTATTCTAATGTGTTTTCCGTATAACTCCTTTTTTAAGATGCATACCCGTATATGTATGTGTGTGTGCGCGTGTGTGTATTCTTTTATAAAACTTGTCTAATCGCTCAAATTAATTATTAATTTACAAAATCAATGTGCGCTCGTGTGTGTGTGTGTGTGTGTGTGTGTGTGTGTGTTGGTGACTGTGTGTGTGAGTGTGTATATGGGTGTGTGTGTGGGCGTGTGTGTGGGCGTGTGTGTATGGGCGTGTGTGTGTATGGGCGTGTGTGTGTGTATGTGTGTATGAGCATGTGTGTGCGCGTGTGTACATAGTTTTGAAGCACTTGGAAAATGAAGTATTTTGTGTGAAGCCATAACATCATGCACATGGCAAACAGAAAAATATGTGAAATTGTGATATTGTATACTCGAAATGAAAACAGCTATTTATATAAAACATAATAATACTAATCTTTATTGCCCGAAGGAATTCTGTTTACTGTCGGAGGTAAACATAAATGAGCACAAATTAAGCAAAGAAGACATACCATATACATAAACACATCACAGGTAGTATCACTGGTGTCACAAAGCATTATTGGCAAGATTCAAAACTAAACTATATGCAGAAAAAATGAGGGCATCACAGACAATGAAATGTCAGGTGTTTACTCTGCATTATAAATTAGCATAGCGTGTGGCAGGAAGGTTACTGATGTTACTACTGTGCCCAAATACTTGTAAGATGTCACTATCTCCACCTCTTGCCCACTTATAATGACTACCTCATAGTTTGATTTATTTTTTCTGAACTCGACAATCATTTCCTTTGTCTTGGCTACATTCATAGACAGCTTGTTATTTGTACCCCAGCTTACAAGGTGTTCTATTTCTGCTCTGTAATCAGACTCATTTCCGTTCTGTATCAGAGCATAATTTGCCAGGTCATCGGCATATTTAACCATACATACATTCTCAGTGGGATACACAATCAGAAGTGTACAGGATGTCGAGTCAGTTGTGTTGGGTTTCAGTAATCCAAAGGATAAACAACAGTCCGATGGAAACCATCAAAATGCAGGTGTTCCCATGGCTAGGTGGAGAACCAAACAGTTGATGCATTCTTATAAGAACACTTTTGTAGTCTTTTTATGAAATATTTGACTTCAACACCCAGGGATAAAGCTCTACAACATGTTTACTATTTAGCCATCCTGTTATAATATAATATGGGACATAGGTACAACACCATAGATGTAGTGGTAAATATACGCATATTATGAAGCTAATTTAATCAGCCATTGTTACTTTTTTCTGTGCTAAAATGTAGTGGCACAATATGTTACATATGAAAATATAGTATTACCCTTCCTAAGCTACAGCATATACCATCAATACTGTTTGGTTCTGTACCAAAAGAATACTGGAGGTAAATTAATATTGTGTTTTTGTGTGTCTTGTATGATTCATGTTTCAGGGGATGAATAAAGATGATAGGTAACCAGTGTTTTGTGTTTTTCTTCAAATGGAACTATTCATCTATTATTTTTAAAGTGTTACTATGTAAGGTAACTTTCAAAATTACTTTTATAACTAAGCTTTATTAAAAAGGGGAGTAAATATTAGCACCCAACCACGGAGTTGGTTTTATTTGTGGATTGAAGCCCAACGAGTTTGGTGGCGTATGAGCCACAGGCATAGCGCATCGCCACATAACATCAACACTTTTATACACGTGCAAACTGCTCGCTATATAAGCTGCATGGGGGAAATCCTCCGTTGATTATTAAATCTTGTCTTCAACCTCGACACAATAATGCGTGTTACTACACTGTACAGTGATCTGTCATCTCTGATATTTTCGAAAAAAACACGATTTGGCTATGAATTACAATATGCTGTTTTTGCAACATATAGAAACAGCTTAGCCTTTATTACTTCATTAAAAGACTGCAATAAATCTTCACATATGACGGGGAAATATAATTAATAATTTATTGGTCTGTAATATTCTTGGTTTATTTAAATTCTGATGGCAAATGTATTTACACGACGGAGATGGGAACAATATAATGTACACCAACATAGGGAGGGCTGGAGTCAGGTTTAGCGTCAGTAAGCTGCTTTGAGTATAGACTATAGTAGTTCTTTTTTTTTACTTCGACGCGTCGTTCCATCCGACCGCCATCTGTCGCGTTTACTGCAAATTAAAATGTGACATCCTCGATTGTAGTACGCAGGGTTTTGGCTAGGTGGCGGTACAGTGTTTGCCTTGTAAACATTTCAGTTCAAGATAATGACGTTTATTAACCAGGAAGTAAGTAAATTAGTGTATGTACGCTCAAACTTTTTCATAAATTCAACTTTGTTTAGTCATGGTATAACAATTATTTGGTTTATATTATTTGGTGAAAACATAAACAAAAAAAGTGTAAAGAAAATCAATGGTTTGGTGTCGGGATTGAACCGGCGTCGCCCGATTACAAAATAAACGCGAACGGACCAACTGAACTATCAGGACCGACAGAAATTCACTGACTGATTTAAGTTGTTATGATAAATTGTACAACTCCTTCATACATCGATATTCTAGTGATATTATAATATTATACACGTTACTTTCTGTAGCTGGATACAATATATGTTTGTTATGTATGTTTATTGGTGTAGATTATCTCCCGTTGGTTGCATCCGATATAATTATTCTAAAAATGAGCCCAAGCTTGGCGAAACCTAGTCGACTTGTACTAAGTTGTAGGCCCATTCGCATTGATTGTTTTGAATAAAATTGGATTCACGTGGAACCGTAAGATAACTGCTTGTTCCTCTATGATGACTAGTGTTTGTATTACATCGGAATATCGCTTAATAACTCATTTTGACGCTCGTTTCGACCCGAAAGTTATCCTTGTAAATATGCTCTGAATGCATGGAAAGGGTCGGCCTGATATGACGTCACATCTCGGCATCCCGAAAAGCGCGCCAAAAATATACATATTCGAAAATGTCCGGATGCACAGCATAAAATGTGGAATTTCTAATTCATTGAATTTTTTTTATATTTTTTGGCTTGGTGGACTTGGAAATAGATAGCAGGATGTAATATAATATGAATTCAAGCCATATATGTTTTTATTCCCTTTAAACTGGCTAGTTATTACTACTAGTAATCAAAAAACAAATGCAGTAAGTACTTAAAATCAATTATTAAGTGTAGCCAGCGTACTGTGAATAGGGATTGCCTGTATGACAGCTAGGCACCAAATCCGCCTAGCGGACAACCAGCGCAACGTTGTTGTCCGCTTGGCGGATATCCCGCGACAAGCTGATGTTACTATTTTTAGCACAGCGTCACCGTCTGCAGTGGCAACTAGGTCTTCTTCTTCTTTACGTCAGGCAGCCACCATCCGTTGAGCAGATCGAGTCTGCTCAGAGATTATACGATAATTCGACATAACTTTCGTTTGGTTTACCGCAGAAACTTCGTGCAACGTCTGCAGTGAAGACGCACACGTCTTCTAATTGGTCGAACAGATCTCATGACAATCCAAATAGGTTTACAAGTGCGGTTTTCAATTTGCCGCGACCTGTTTTTGTGAAAACCGTACCGTCTCGGAGCGTGTCGGCATGACATTTTTGGTGCGCATCATCGCTCAATCACGAACGATAAGTTCGTCAAATAAAGGAATACTTTTCAAAACGTTATGCCATTGTAAAGAACAATATCTTGTCGTTCCAGTGATATCAAATATGTATTATTTAACGCGGACTGAATGATGTAAGGGCTGCGTGACCGCTGGCCTGTCGTATAGTTTAGCGTCAGAACTGGCGAGACCCAACAGCCGCGGCGGCCGCTGTGGTAATGCTACTAGAAAGGAGAAAAATTGGACAGAAATCTTCAACAGCATCCGCCACTTCTATACTGTCTGTTAAACATTCAAACATATGAAACGTATGCAGTAACTAACCATCATTGGCCAAATCATGCCTTGCTAGCTGGGTTTCGTGAATATTCTGTCTAAAACATTATGTTCGGGTATTTTCGTGGGCCCCTGGCCTTCGTGGGCCCTAAGCACGTGCCTACACTGTTTATTGGTTAATCCGCCACTGCTGGCGGGATGACTTTACTCTACATGACTATTCTAATAGAACCTTAACCCAATACTAGTTACACGACCACCAACTATATAACAGTATACAGCTGTATACATGACTATTCTAATAGAATAAATTGTAACGAAAATATTTTGCAAAGTCAACGAAAGTAAAAAATATTGTTATTTTAAATAAAACTACTTTGTTACAAGTAAAAGTACTTTATATCAAAACTGTACTTTGTTACATGCCAATTACTTAAAAAAACGTCTAGTATTGTAACAAAGTATTTGTACTAACTGTTCTATATACCCATGTTCCTCTCATCCACGGTTACATAAAATAGTAATTGGAAAGAAAGTAACAGGAAAAAGTAACAAACAAAAAGTAACAGCCTTTCCTAGGAAAGAAGTAACAGAATGTAAAAAAATTAGCATTTTACGATAAAAAAAATTACTCACAACCTCCCTTTAAGAATCACCCAGAACCTTAAATCGTCCTTACTTACCAGGGGCTTCCATATACCGAAGACATTGACTTCCGAGTCTTAGAGGTAGATTGCATTTTTCACTCCCTTCTCTGACAAATATGAGTCCATGTCATCAAAAGGTAGTCGAAATCGCGTTGTCAAATCATCCCTTCCAGATTCTTCATTGAAGACACTTTCTTCAAAGCTGAAGTCATGATTACCCGCAATAACAAGTTTGTATCTGTGCGGTAGCTCTCCTAAACGGAGATACACATGCAGTTAAATTATGTTGTAAACATTTTGTTTTATAATATTATAATGTATTATTTTTCATTTGGTTATAAATGTGAATAATGTTACCACAATACTAAATGTATCTATACAAAATAAAAAACATTATTAAACTTATGCATTAAAACAGTACATGTTGCAACCCTGTACAGGCAACCTGGGTGTGATTAACTTGCAAATATTTGTAATAGCCAATCTTTTTAGCACATTTGTTATCAAAATTACAAATTATAAATAAATCATATAAAATCAAACAAATATTACTGCAAAATCATGCTGCGTAGTATAAATAATATACCTATTATAACACCAAGACCAACCAAATGAGTTTACAATTAATCGGTGTTCGCGCTGACGCCGTTTTTGGACGATATTATGCGGATTTTTGAGGCGGGACACGGTTTTTCAAGTTTCACCGCGTATCACGGACGCGGTTTTTCACGATTCGCTGCGTCCCTTCGACGCAATTCCATGATTCTTCAAAGTTATTTCGGCACTTGAGTAGAATCCTTGATTTCGCCATTATAACTTGAGTTTTGCGTAACTTTGACACCTCAGTGCATTAGTTCCATTATTCAACATTATCCCAGGCATATTTAAATTTAAGAATATTGCGTCTTAGCGCACTTTTGAGGCGTAAGTAGCGCCCCGGTTTGCATCAACATACGCCGCTATATCGCTAATTTTATGAGTGCAATGCGGTAACGCACGACCGCAGCGGTGCAGACTAGCGCAAACCGGGTCGCTATTTGTGCTTCAAAAGTGCGCTAAGACAATATTTTCGTAATATAAATATGCCTGGGATGATGTTGAATAATGGAACTAACGCTCTGATGTATCAAAGTTAGGCAAAACTGAAGTTATAACGGCAAAATCGAGGTGGGTCCGGATTCTAGACAAGTGCCGTTATTTCTAGTCCCACGTTAGACAGGTCGCTTACAAAAAATACGACAACCGCACTTTCGTTTCACAATGAAATGGTACCACCATCTAACGTCCAAACTGAAAGATGGAACAGTATAGTTAGTTCCTACTAATGCGCGTCAGTACTGCCTAACGGCTAATCGAAACCACACATTAATTTAGTCCATTTAATAGTCCATATCTTTGGACCCCATTTTTGTTTTTAGGAAACCGTTTTTTCAGGCCCATGGGGTCCCAGGACCCCGTTTTTTAAAACCCTAACGTGTGCACTATAATCAGAGTTTAAATACAGTCTGCTGCGGTCGAAATTTGAAAAAACAAACAAGTTTCTTGCGAGGTAAATATACCCAACATGAATAACCAAGAAACCCGATCATCACTACATTCAAATAGAGTAAAGTAGTTACTTTATTTTAGTTTATCACTTTATGTGTCTGCTGTAACGTTGTATGTGCTGAAATTAAAATGTTGAATTGTTCTTTTACTTTCACTTCAAGTACTTTTGAAAATTACTTTTACATTTTACTCAAGTGGGGTTCTTCAGTGTACTTTTACTCAGGTAGTTTTGAAGTGTGTTACTTGTACTTTTACTCAAGTACAAAATAAAAGTACTTCAGTCAACACTGTTCCTCGAGTCCATTATAGAGTAAATTCATGACATGACAACATGTAGGTAGGTATAAGGTATAAGACTGGATAATGATGGACGCCTACCATAACGACAAAACCACATATTTAGTAACGCAGATGTTATTTCTGATCTGCAGGCAGCCAGAGTTATATGACTGGGTAGTCAATTTGCCTCGTGGCCAGCCTTGTCTGGACAAGTGGAATCTCATCCTAGAGGGTATCGATGTCCTGATTACGCATGGCCCACCAATTGGTAAGATCCATGCAGATTTTATTTTCAGATATTTTTAGTAAACCTGCCAAAATATGTATCTTAGGAAAAGTGTGTTTTTGGGGCAGTTTTAATTATAAAATGTTATTTGTAGACTTTGGTGGCCAATTTGCCTGCAGAAAAATCCAAACAATTAGTTTGATTCAAAGTCTGTTAAACACGTGCATGGATGCTGGTACGTAACATAATTTTAATGTGTCAACATTACTTTGAAAATATGTGTGGCCAATTTTTGTATGTATACATTCACGCATGCATGCAAAATGTATTTTTTTTATATAAACTGAAGAAAACATTTATTTCCAGAGTAATTTTAGTTACTTCCACAATGTTTGTAGTAGATAAATGTACCAGTACATGTATACATCATTTTATTATTATTGATGTGGTACAATAATCCTTTGAAGGTTACATGCCTACAACAGGTGTGAACTCGCATTTTCACAGGAACAGTATAATCAAGTGATGTTTTGGTTCTGTCTGTAGGATATGGACACCTCTGTTCAAATTATATGTTAGTTCTCTCTGTAAGACATGGAGACCTCTGTTCAAGTGATGTGTTGATGTGTTTACAGTAGTCCCCCTCTGCTAAAGCCCCCTCGCCGACGGCCACCCGGATTACGCGGCCATATTTTCATTGCATTAGCGTTGTCTAATACAAACCACCCCTCACTAGCGGGCACCCGGCTAATGCGGCCAACGGCTGGTGTTACAGGAACAGTCTTCCCCTCAGCAGCGGCCAATCGGCAGCCGAAACTGCTATTTTTAATCACAAGACGATGTCGATGTTTATAACAAATTAAGTAGGTCTACCATATACACTCGTCGTGCTGAGTTGGCATTCGTACTTGTGTTACAAATTACATGATAGCGCTGTTGTCACAGGCCAGGGAGCTAATGTAGCAGGACTGCCGTAAGGCGATTGATAGCCGATGCCAGACCACTCTCGATGCATTTGTTGTTCACAAATAAATAATGTTCACTGTCCATATGTTTTCTTTTCACATGCTACATTCACCGATGATTCCCCCTCACCAGAGGCCACCCGCCTTATAAGGCCATTTTAGATTTGCTGAAGGGTTGGCCTTATAAGAGGGGGACTACTGTATACGACATGGAGACCTCTGTTCAAGTGATATTTTAGTTCTGTCTATATGACATGAAGACCTCTGTTCAAGTGACGTGTTGGTTCTGTCTATAGGATATGGAGACCTCTGTTCAAGTGATATGTTGGTTTTCATTTTAAGACATGGAGACCTCTGTTCAAGTGATATGTTGTTCTATCTACAGGACATGGAGACCTCTGTTCAAGTGATGTGTTGTTCTGTCTACAGGATATGGAGACCTCTGTTCAAGTGAAGTGTTGTTCTGTCTACAGGACATGAAGACCTCTGTTCAAGTGGCTTGAGGGCGGGGTGTGTGGAACTGCTGAGCACGATACAGAGCCGAGTTCGACCAAAGTTCCACGTATTTGGACACATACATGAAGGTGTGTATCAGCGTACAAATTTAGATTCATTCATGTAACTAAATAATACACACCCGCACGCATGCATGCATGTAAATTTGTGCATATATTTAATGTGTTTAAATAGTATACATATATATATATATAAAGATGTGTGTGTGTGTGTGTGTGTGTGTGTGTGTGTGTGTGTGTGTGTGTGTGTGTGTGTGTGTGTGTGTGTGTGTGTGTGTGTGTGTACAGTTTTATATATAGTGGAACCTCATTACTTCAGACAGTTGATCATCAATTAATGTCCAGATTAACAAGTTTTCTTGAATAATAATATTATTATTATTCAGGTGTCGCTTATTAGTTATTTTGAAAATGTATAGAATGCATTGTAGATATAATCAAGATGTACATTCGGTGTTATGCATGACTCGTAGCAGTAGTGAAGTATTATTTATTATTTTGTATTCTAAATACTCATGTTATGTACTTGAAATGTACTTGACATTTTGGCACGTACAATTGACGGATCCGCTATGTTGTGGTTTGCCTATGGTTCAATCGAAATTATGCACATGACCTCCGTCAAGCTTTGCCTTTGTCAGCAGTGTTGATAACAGTAACACATGTGAATTACATCACTAGATGGCATGACATGTGCTAAATCAAGCACATGTCACTTTAAAAGCCTTGCCTTGTGTTTTTTTGTCATAACGAAAGAAGTTTGGGGGCCAGAATTTCAATAAAATTTACGATTGAATGTCCGAATGCACCACACGTTTGGCACCCATTTTTTATGGCTTGACAGACGTTTTTGTTAAGGAACAGGTCACATGATGGATAGGTCAAGTGCTTGTCATTTCATACATCCAAGTACAAGTACTGAAAAAATGTACATATGTACACACAATTTTTTTATTTGATCCATGAGCCCAGTCCTACCCACTTTTAATTTCATTCATATTACAGTAAATCCACAAATATTAGCATGACATTTATTTAACATAGTTAGTATGTTTTATCATTTACGCTAATATTAATGAACGCGAAACGAAAATGACGTCAAAATATATTGACGCTAATTTAACAAGACGTTGAATTGTGACGTGCTATCAGTATAGTAAATCCCTGGGTGTAAGTCAACAGTGATCATGACGTCACCCCGCAAATCAATGTTGTATGCGTTTTTCCACCGTGATTTACACGTGTTTTGGCATAAACATTCACCTCCTCGAAATTATAACTGCACGTTTTTGAGACCTGGTACAAACCCTATTTAAATACATGCCAAATCGGAAAGATTCGTAAAACGTTGACGGCTACACTACTTACATGTGTGAATGAGTGTGTGTGTGTATGGGCGTGTGTGTGTGTGTATGGGCGTGTGTGTGTATGGGCGTATGTGTGTGTGTGTTTGTGTGTGCGTGCGTGTGTGTGTGTGTGTATGGGCGTGTGTGGGCGTGTGTGTATGGGTATGTGTGTGTGTATGTGGGCGTGTGTGTGTATGAGCAAGTGTGTGCGCGTGTGCATATGTATTGTATTGTGTATACATAGTTTTGAAGCACTTGGAAAATGAAGTATTTTGTGTGAAGCCATAACATCATGCACATGGCAAACAGAAAAATATATGAACATGTGATATTGTATACTCGAAATGAAAACAGCTATTTATATTTAAAAAAAAAAAAATCTTTATTGCCCGAAGGAATTCTGTTTATTGTCAGAGTTAAACATAAATGAGCACATATTAAGCAAAGAAGACATACCATATTCATAAACATATCACATATAGTATCACTGGTGTCACAAAGCATTATTGACAAGATTCAAAACTAAACTATATGCAGAAAAACATGACCGCATCACAGACAATGAAATGTCAGGTGTTTACTCTGCATTATAAATTAGCATAGCGTGTGGCAGGAAGGTTTTCATGTACCTCACTTTTTCCTGATGGTAGAGACTGGAGTAGGCAGTTAAGAGGATGAAACTTATCTTTCAGGATGACGTTTACTTTTTTAGAGCTTCGATCATGATAAATTTGTTCCAGTGATGGTGGTATCTTTCCTATGACCTTTCTAGCAGCAGTTAAAACTGGTTTATCCAAGCTATCTTTCTCCTTCTTTGTGACTCCTGAAAACCAGACTAGGATGCCAAAGCTTAAGACACGTTCTATTATAGATCGGTAAAAGAGCATCATTGTGGTGTTGTCTACTTGAAACTTTTTCAGTTGCCTCAAGAAGTAAAGCCTTTGGTGACCTTTCTTCACGGTAGACATAACATGTTCAGCCCAAGACAGGTCTGATGTTACTACTGTGACCTTTCTTCACGGAGACATAACATGTTCAGCCCAAGACAGGTCTAATGTTACTACTGTGACCTTTCTTCACGATAGACATAACATGTTCAGCCCAAGACAGGTCTGATGCTACTACTGTGACCTTTCTTCACGGTAGACATAACATGTTCAGCCCAAGACAAGTCTGATGTTACTACTGTGACCTTTCTTCACGGTAGACATAACATGTTCAGTCCAAGACATGTCTGATGTTACTACTGTGACCTTTCTTCACGGTAGACATAACATGTTCAGCCCAAGACAAGTCTTATGTTACTAATGTGCCCAAATACTTGTAAGATGTCACTATCTCCACCTCTTGCCCACTTATAATGACTGCCTCATGGTTTGACTTATTTCTTCTGAAGTCGACAATCATTTCCTTTGTCTTGGCTACATTCATATACAGCTTGTCATTTGTACCCCAGCTTACAAGGTTTTCTATTTCAGCTCTGTAATCAGACTCATCACCGTTCTGTATCAGACCACAGTTTGCCAGGCCATCGGCATAGCAATCTAAACCTCACAAACTGACCTGCGGTGTCCCGCAAGGGTCAGTTCTTGGACCAGTACTGTTCATTATACATGTATATAATTATTATGACTCCTCTCGCGTCGCTACTCAACCACCACTTACCATCTATATGCCGATGACATCCAACTTTTCCCAGAATTTAGCCTGAGCGATAATATTTCACCCGACATTGCCATCACGAAAATAGAACTCTGTGTTGCCATTATTCGTCAATGGATGAAAACTAACATGCTAAAACTCAATGATGACAAAACGGAGATCATCATCATCCAACCGAAATCAGCAACCGAAAATGTTCTTCCTGACGGTGTAACTATCGGAAACGTGCGCGTGTTACCCAACACACACGCCATAAACTTGGGGGTGACCGTTGATTCTAATATGTCCCTTGAGCGACACGTAACAAACATTTGCAGAAATGTGTATTACCACCTCCATAGCATTGGACGCATTCGTCGGTACTTAGCAAAGAACACACAAAACAACTTGTGCATGCGCTAGTCATTTCGCGAATTGACTGCTGCAATAGTCTTCTTAATGGATTGCCAGCGACAGTAATTGAGAAACTACAACGTGTCCAAAATGCATGTGTTCGTATCATAACGATGCGGTCGAAACGAGACCATGTCACGCCCAGACTCTTGGAGCTGCACTGGCTTCCTGTGAAGAGTCGCAGTACTTTCAAGACCCTACTTCTCACTTTCAAATGCCTTCATAGGCAAACACCTCCATATCTATCAGTATTTCTCTCTCCGTATCGCGGAGAGAGAAGTGCTGATAGATATGACAAATCGGAGAACGCTGTCTACGCTCCTCCAATCAGCTACTCCTTACATAACCCACGACCCGCACTAAACTCGGCGAACGAGCATTCTCTTGTGCAGCTCCAAGAGCATGGAATCAACTACCACTCATAGTGCGTCAATGCACTATGTCAATCAGTTTAAAGTGTCAATCAGTTTAAAGTGGCACTGACGACGCATCTTTTCACAAATTATTTTAACATTCGATGATCATAATTATTGATACCTTTATTTTAATTAATTTAATATTATAATTAATGTATTTTATTGTTTTAATAGCTTGCATACTTGTGTATATTTATATATTTAAGACAGTATAGTTGATTTTAGTTAGTAGTAATGATTGCGTAGTATTTTTTAACTATATCTCGTATGATGTTATTTATTTATTTGCATTAACCACTGTAAAGCACCCCAGAACAATGATTTGGATGGGGCGCTATATAAGACATAAATTATTATTATTATTTATTATTATATTTAACCATACATACATTCTCAGTGGGATACACAATCAGAAGTATACAGGATGTCGAGTCAGTTGTGTTGGGTTTCAGTAATCCAAAGGATAAACAACAGTCCGATGGAAACCATCAAAATGCAGGTGTTCCCATGGCTAGGTGGAGAACCAAACAGTTGATGCATTCTTATAAGAACACTTTTGTAGTCTTCTTATGAAATATTTGCCTTCAACACCCAGGGATAAAGCTCTACTACATGTTTACTATTTAGCCAACTTGTTATAATATAATATGGGACATAGGTACAACACCATAGATGTAGTGGTAAATATACGCATGTTATGAAGCTAATTTAATCAGTCATTGTTACTTTTCTCTGTGCTAAGATGTAGTGGCACAATATGTTACATATGAAAATATATTATCACCCTTCCTAAACATATGCCATCGATACTTGGTTCTGTACCAAAAGAATACAGGAGGTAAATTAATATTATTGTGTTTTTGTGTGTCTTGTACGATTCAAGTCTCAGGGGATGAATAGAGATGATAAATGGCCAGTGTTTTGTGTTTTTCTTCAAATGGAACTATTTGTCTATTGTTTTTATCGTGTTACTAAGTAGGGTAACTTCCAAAATTACTTTTATTACTAAGCTTTGTAAAAAGGGGAGTACTTATTAACACTCAACCACGGAGCTGGTTTTACTTGTGGATTGATACCCAAAGAGTTTGGTGGCGTATGAGCCACAGGCATAGTGCATCGCCACGTAACATCAATACTTTTATACACGTGCAAACTGCTCGCTACATGTAATCTGCATGAGGGGAATCGTCTGTTGGTTATTAAATCTTGTCTTAAACCTCGACACAATAACGCGTGTTACTGCACTATACTGTACAGTCATATGTCATCTCTGATATTTTATTAAAAACACACGATTTAGCTATGATTTACAATATGCTGCTTTTATAACATGATGATGAAACAGCTTTACTTTATCACTAAAAGACTGACCAATAAATTCTGACGGAGATGGGAACAATATAATGTACACCAACAAAGGGAGAGCTGGAGTCAAGTTTAGCGTCAGTAGTTCTTTTTGCATTACTTCGGCGCGTCGTTCCACCCGACCGCCATCTGTCGCATTTACTGCAAATTAAAAATGATTCATTCTCGGTTGTAGTACACAGGGTTTCGGCTAGGTGGCGGTACAGTGTTTGTCTTGTAAACATTTCAGTTCGAGATAATGACTGCGCACATTTATTAACGCGGAAGCAAGTAAATTAGAGTATGTATGCTCAAATTAATTGAATATTTACTTTATTCAAACCGAAACGTTATCAACACTTGCCTGTAATATCGAAGGACTATTGAAGAAGTACTAAAAGTATCAAAATTCGCGTCGTGTTCGAAATGGTTTCGTTTTATCGACTCGAGTCGACGTTTGCGGTTTGGCCTTTGGGTTCATGTCAGTCTCTTGTTGAGTTCCAATCGGCTCGTGTTTAGCGTAAATACGTTTATGTGACCCAGTTGAATAAGTTTACAAGTGGTGAAGTCGGGGTGCTTCTTGTCTTGGTTGAGTACTGGCCAACACTCCTTAGGTCCAAGTTAGGAGTCATACGGTCAGGGTTGGGTGCGCATGCTAGGTTATTAGTCGTGTATTAATGCTTGTCTGAATTTCTGTGGCTCTGTAATGTTGACTATTGCATCTGGTAGGGAATTCCAATCTTTTATTGTTCGGGGGAAATAGGAAAATTTATAACAGTTCTTGCTGGTGTGGATAGTATTGAATGCTTTGGTATTTAGATGCCGTGATAGGCGTTGTACAGGCTGGAGGAGGTTTTCAACAGGTTAGGTGGCCATAAATGGCTTTGTGCAATATGGCGAGGCGTCTGTTTGTTCGTCTGTTTGTTAGTTGTTCTAGGTTTATTTTTGTTAACATTTGTGACACGCAACCAGTTTCTCGGGATGTATAGTCGTTAAGGCAGAAGCGAGCTGCCCGTCTTTGGACCATTTCTATTTTGTTGATGAGGACTTGGGTGTGGGGGTCCCACACGGATGCTGAATATTCTAGGAGTGGTCGGACAAGGGTTGTGTAGGCACTTGTTTTAATGTTTTGGGGGCACGAGTAGAGGTTGCGTCTGATAAATGCTAGGGTACGGTTTGCTGAGGCTGTAATCTGATGGATGTGTTTGTTCCAGGTGAGATCTTTGGTGATACATACTCCTAGATAGGGATGACTGTCGGTTTCCTGTAGAGTTGCGTTTCCTAGAGTATAATTAAAATGTTTTACGTTTCTTGCATGGGTTAGTCTCATCACAAAGCATTTTTTTGGGTTAAAGTGCATCTGCCAGTCGTGTTCCCATGTTGCAAACTCATTTAGGTCTTTCAGTAGTTCTTGTGAGTCGGACTGATTATTGATTTCTCTATAGAGGACACAGTCATCTGCAAAAAGACGGACTGTGGAGCGGATCTTGTCAGGTAAATCATTGATGTATATCAGGAAGAGAAGCGGTCCCAATACCGTGCCTTGCGGTACACCTGATGTAACATTTGTCCAGGTGGAATGTTCTCCACCGACCACCACTCTCTGTTCACGGCACTTGAGAAAGTTAGAGATCCAGGCGTGTGTTTTGTTGTGGATGCCATATCTCTTTAATTTATTTAGGAGCCGGTTGTGGGGAACGGTGTCGAATGCTTTTGAGAAGTCCATTATTATCATGTCCACTTGGGATTTATTATTTAGGGATTTCGCTAGGTCGTGTGTGGTGAGTATTAATTGGGTTTCTGTGGAGTGTTTACTGCGGAAGCCATGTTGTCTGTCGGATAAGACTGCGTATTGATCAAAATGGTCCATTATGTTAGAGTAGATAATGTGTTCGAGGAGTTTGCAACATATTGAAGTTAGGGAGATGGGACGGTAATTTGACGGAAGGGACCGGTCTCCCTTCTTGAAAATTGGAGTGATGTTGGCATATAACCATGAGTGCGGAAGTTCTCCTGTGATAATTGATTTTTGGAAGATTACTCTGAGAGCTGGAGCTAATTCATTTGCGGCAAGTTGTAAGATTCTGGCTGGCACTTCATCAGGTCCTGTTGATTTGTTTGTTTTTAAGTCATTAAGTAATTTGGTGACCCCTTTTGTTGTGATGGTGATGTCAGTCATAGCTGGTATGTTTGAATATGGTTCTTGTGGTAGGTTGGTGTTTTCATTTGTAAAGACTGACTTAAATTGGTTATTGAGGATTTCGGCTTTAAGTCTGTTATCTGATTCTACCCTGTTGTCTTTCGTTAAGGTTGGTATTCCGACTGTATCAACTTTAAGGCTTTTTATGTATGACCAGAATCGTTTTGGTGAATCGGAACAAATGGATGATATATATCTTCTGTGAGCATTTCTTGTCTCTCTGTGTGTGGTTTTACGTGCCTTACAAAAATGTTCATAGCTGGCTTGATTTCCAAGTAGTTTGTGAGTGTTGAAAGCCCTTTGTTTACGTTTGTGTAGTCGCTTGATTCGTTTATATATCCAGGGTGTTTGGTTACGCTTTGATATTATTTTTGTTGGTATGTGAATGTTCATTTTTGAGACAAGTACAGTTTGGAACTCTGTATACATTTCATCAACTGTGTTCTTGGATGTATCCCTTGATACAAACTCATTGCTCCATTTGAGCAGGTCTTCTTTCAGAGCCTGTATGTTAGTTTTGTGGTACATGTATATTTTGCGTGGTTTTTGCTTGATGACCCTAGGCTTACAGCTGTTTATGATTACTGGGATGCCGTCGTGATCGCTTATTCCTGGTACTACTGTAGATCTTTCAACAAGGGTGGGGTTAGTTGTGAAGAACAAGTCCAAAGTGTTGTTTATTCTGGTGGGTTTGCGTACAACTTGTTCAAGTCCAAAATCATTGGCAATTTCTAGTAGCATCTTGGATAGACCGGGAGCAGCTCCGCCTGGCTTTGCACTGAGTAGGTCCCAATCTATGTCGGGAAGATTAAAGTCTCCGCCTAGCCATATATGTTCTTTGTTTGAGCGTTTAATTTTGTTAATGGATTCTCATAGTTCATGCATGTATTCGTTTGTGTTACCAAATTGGGGTGATCTGTAGAATGCTCCTATTGTGATATCTTTCGATCCTTGTATTTTGATGGTGACCCAGATAATTTCACATTTGCTATCGAGGTCTGTTCTGTGTGTTCCTATGAGGTCAGTCTTTAGTGCTATTAGGACTCCTCCTTTTGAGTTATCAAAGTCTCTGTCTTTTCGGATGATTGAATAATTGGAGGGGAACAGCTCACTGCTGTCAAATGAGCTGTCTAGGTGTGTTTCAGTGCCTATAATTATGTCAGGGTTGTAATTTTCAATGCACACGGCAAGGTCCGAAACTTTGTTCCTGATACTACAGAAGTTTATTATCATGGTTTTCAGGGATTGTCTCTTAGTAGGTGTTTCCTGAGTGTTTTTCTTAGTTCTACTTGTTTTACATGGTCTAGTACTATTCGAGTTACTGCTTGTGTTATTATTCCTTTGTTTGTATGGAGAAGAAGTGGCTAGAGGTGGGCTTAGTGGTTCACTGCAATCAGGTGTGGACATGTCTGACAAGATAGAGAAGCTGTTTGTTAGCTCTATGGTTGAGTTTGAAAAAAGTGAACTTGTGAAATTAGGAATGCCACACTGGCAGCAAATCCATGAGACTTGGCTGTTTTGGAGGGCGTTATATGCAAATGTCGACATTCCCATGCAATCTACATGGTACCATGAATTGCAATGATCACAGCATGTCGCTCGCTGGTCCCATCTTGCTGCTGTTTTGCAGATGGCACAAGGGAATTTGGGCTTGTATGGACCTGGGTTTGTGTTAAGGTCACCAGCTTGCATAAGGATTAAGATTGCAAAGCATGTTGGATGTTTTTGGTTTAAGGATGCTACCTTGTAAAAGATTTTTGATTTCCATCCTGTTATGGTGTTTGTGGATGCTGGGAAATACTTGTAATCAAAGTCTGGGGACATAAGTAGAGATAGTTGAGGATTGGCAATTCTAGTCAAGCTTTCACCATGGTTTTCCCAGTTCTTCTGTTCTATCCTAAGTATTAGTCCACATAGTAGTAGTATACAGATGGCACAACAGTTCATCTTGGATTTGAGCGTGGTAATCACAATATGTATAAAATCTCAATATTAAAATGTAAAATCACAGTAATTATATAGTCACAGTCGATATAGTCATAGTAATCGTCAATGTAAAATTTGTTGTAAAATGCTACATAAAAATCAAGTTGGTAAAGAACATAAAAGTAATAAAAATAACAGTTGCTCTTATAAAAGTTGAATATCGGTTTTTTTTTTTTTTTAATTACTGTTTATTTATTTACTTATTTTATTTTTGTATATATATATATTTTTTATATATATATATATATTTTTTTTATATTAGGCTGCAGTATTTTTAAATCTAACTGGCTAAAGGAGAGCGTGTTATTTTGTTTTGTTACAAGACGCTTTGTGCAGTGCAATTGAAATGAAGATCTTCGCCCTGGTTGGGGCCCCAGGGCGATACTGGATAAAGAGCGTCTTGGTGAAAGGCCTGTTAGTAGACAGTTTATTGTATATTGTGTTTACTGTTGGATTTTAATTGGTTACTGACGGCCTGTAACTGACAGCCTATAATTCGTACTTTTAGTTTGTGTAAATAAGAATGATTTATGGTAATGCCAATGGGTAATGCACGTTAAGTCTAAGAGAATGTACTGTATGTTGGGTTGTTTTGGGGTGGTTTTAGTTCCGCGCGCTTTATGTATGCTGTTTACCAGATCGCCATCTTGTTTGAAACTTTTAGGCTGGTTGTTACGCAAATTTAATTTTGGAAAATGTGACTTTGGGACGATTGATTGCAAATGTTGTCTTATAAGTGTAATGTAGTGGTGATACTTTTACACATCTGTAAGTTTGTATTAATAAAAGTGTTCAAAATGTGTGTTATGATCGATAAACGAAGCAGTAAGCAAAGGATGCTACGACACCTGACGCATGCGCACTTCCCATCCCTTCTGAACTTTCGAGTTCACTATATGTTTTTCACGGTAAACACGAGGTGATTGGTATGCAGCAATAGTACGCTAGGGCAGTGCCAGTGGCAGTGTTCATGCCATGCCATTGGCAATGCATAGCCTTAGTCTTAGACTTAGACGTGGTGGTGTGGCTTGTTTACACACTGCGACCGTGTCACTCGACGTGTGTTACTACAACACTCGGGGTAACATGGTCCCATGTGATGGACTGGAAGGATTACATCCAAAAAAATTTAATGCACGTTTTCTTTTTCTTATTGTTTCCTTTAAACCAAGTCTGAATGGGAAAGAAATTGAAAGTACCTTCCACGGGATCATGCAACAAATCAGACGATTGGTTCTGGGTTTATAATTAGATGGGGTAATTATAAGTTCTTCATCCTAATACAGAGTAATAATATTTATTTTCTGGGTTCATGGTTGAAATTGAATGACGTAATTTACGGTGTATAAAATTGTTTTTAATCTGATATGTAGACCTGACTGTAATACCACTTCCATAATAAAATCTATAGTTCATCAGTAGTGGGCCCCAGCCATAGTACACACTCCTGTTGTATGAATGATAACATAAATCCATGAGATCTACGAATGAAACCATAATATTTCCTACATACAGTGATACATGGATTTAATACATACTTAATAAAGTTCGTCATGCAAATTACGATGTACATAAGCATTAGATCTCATAATACGTACCTTTAACCTTAGTATGTTCAGAGTGAAGAATAAAAAATTTTAACTGACAGTAATTCACAATTCACCTTCAGTGTCAAATGCGCAAGTGTTTGGTTCTGTGTGTAGGTGGCACCACTGACAACGGCCATGTCTACGTTGCCACTGTACACACCCGTATATGGAGACCGAGTCAGGTTTGTGTGTATCTCGGACACACATACAAAAGCAGAAGAGATTCGGAAGGCGCTTCCACCAGGAGACGTACTGATACATGCTGGGGACTTCACACAAACTGGAACTCCCAGCGAGGTTGTGCAGTTTAACACGTTTCTAGGTGAGTATATGTGTTGTGGAGTGCAGTAGCACAGTGGTAAGTACTCCAGACTCTCGACTGAGAGAATGCGGGTTCGATTCCTGGGCGGCGGTGTCGAACCTTAGGCAAGTTCGTTTACTCTACATTGCTTCAGTTCACTCGGCTGTATGGATGAGTACCTAGCTATAGACAGTGGCGTATATTTCTGAACGAATAGTCTTCGCGCATTAATTACAGTATGGCTGAATTGCTTCCCAGAGAAGTCGAGATGGTGGTCGATTGAACAGGTCTGTCAGGGAGTAAAATGTAAAGCGCTTTGAGCAGTCCTGAGGACTGGATACTGCGCTATATAAGAGATGTTATCTTTTTTACCTCAGCGAAGTGGGTATTAAGTTAAAAAATTGTAAAAGGTGTTCTGTACCTTTTTGATTTCACAGATTACAAGTTTTAATGTATGCCCAATTTGTTAAATTTCTTCGGTATTGTTTCATTTATTAGTACAATTGAAACAAACTTTTAAAAAGGCATGTTTTGAGAAACAAAATAATTTTGACTTATAATATTGTCTATTGCATCTTAAACTGTGGGTTCACAGATGCATGCATTTGATTTGTTTTGGATTATTTGTCGAAGAAAAGATAAGTGGACAATGAAAAGTGAGATTTAATAGGTAGGCATTTCTGCCTAAATCACAAAATTGATGGGAAATGACCTAGACAGCTATTTTGGCTAATGTGCAGAATCGGCCTCTGCGATTTAAAGGAGTCCTGTATAGATTGCGCTATTCCATGGCAGAAATATTTTGTTGGCCGATGCTGGGCATTTGCGGCTATTTATAGAACAGTGCAGGCGATATGTTTGCTGTCGTTAGTTTTCGGGAACACAAAACAAGCGTGTGCTGAATCTAGTGATTGTGTTGTTGATAAGGATTTATTTATGACATATACTGTTGCAAACTAACAACACTAAATAAATAAATCCTTATCAACAACACAAACACTAGATGCAGCGCACGCTTGTCTTGTGTTCCCGAGAACTAACAATGGCAAACACATCGCCTGCACCACGTTGTTCAATAAATAGCCGCAGACGCCAAGCGTTGGCCAACAAAATACGTCTGCCGTGGAATAGCGCAATCTGTACAGTGCCGCTTTAAATGTTATGCCCGGATCGCTGTGGCGAGTCACATATGGGGAGTTGAACTGAAGGTTACATGGAACCGAACAATGCAACATAATTTTGAGTTAACTGGCATTTTTTATGTTCTCATTGATATTAGAGTAGCTGATGTTTTATGTTCTCATTGATATTAGAGTAGCTGATGTTCACACCAGCAGCTTGTTATTCTAGCAACAATTGATATATGGCTCAGATGTGGGATATTAGACATCAGTAAAATGTATTACTAACTTGTTTGACAACATATAGTTGTCACGATGTTGTCACATGATCTCTGAAGGATGGAATGGCAGACTGAGTGCCTAATTTATTTGCTGCCTAGTGTTCTCAGTTGCAGACTCATTTATGCATCACAACTGCATCACTAATTCTCTGTGCGCCCTGCCCTGTATATGAATTCACTCACATACACACAAATTCACCAATCACCACCGCAATTTCTTCAATCATTCACTGACATTTATACACACACATGCACACAGGTGCATACAATCTGACGTGATTAATAAAAGATACTGCAGGGAACCTGCTAATATCCTGGTTGTGGTCTGTGCAGTGATTGGAGTGTCAATTCATTGCAGTTATGGCCCACTTTGTGGAGCTCTGTAGTGTAGTGTTCGGAACATCACAGACTCAATTTTGGTTTCAATTGGGGTTCAAACTTAAAATCCTCCTGCTAAGTAGTGTTTCAAACCTTGGACAAGTTCGTTCATTCTACATTGCTCCAGTTCACCCAGTTGAGTACACGGCTGTAGACAGTTGCGAATATTTGTGCATGAATAGTCTTTGTGTAGTAAATGCTGTGTGGCTGACTGCTTCCCAGAGAAGTTGTGAAGGTGTTCAATTGAATAGGTCTGCCATAGGGTAACGCACTCTGAGCAGTCCTAAGGACAAGTAGATACCATGTATATAAACATACCTTTATTTTGTGACATAAACAAATGCTTTGTTGTAGGGAAGGTTCCTCACCGACATAAGATAGTCATTGCTGGCAACCATGAACTCTCTTTTGATCAACGCTACATGGCTCTTGAGGAAAAACGCTGTGAACTGGATTGTTCTATTCGCATAGATCCTAAATCTGTGAAAGATTTCATGGCGGAGGAACAGATCTCCAGCATGAAGGAACTACTTACAAACTGTGTGTACTTACAAGACAGTGAGGCCACAGTGTATGGAATCAGAATCTATGGCAGTCCATGGTAAATAACTCCTGCAAAATAGAGTATAAAATATGCCTGCTCTTTAGGGCTTTTTTGCTTATAGTACATTTATATATAAGTACAAAATATTGCCTTTTTATGTTGACTAATTTGTTATTTGCTAGATTTTTATGGCCCCACATACTGCACAGTAAAATGACCGGTAGAAACAGAGACAACGTGATTTCTATAAACAAATTATTTGTAGAATGAATGTATGTTTTCTGTTCCAAATTGTTTGATAAATTGGGCTGTATGGTGTGTCACTGTGTGTGTGCGTTTGTGTGATTTATGTTAAAACAACACCAAATCAGTGAACTCAAATGGTGATTCTGGTTAGTCTTTGACAGCACTGTGGTGCGCAGTGAGCTGAACATCTGACTCTCAATCAAGAGAACCTAGGTTTGAATCCAATGCAGCAGTGTCGAACCTTGGACAAGTTTGTACACTCAACATTGCTCCAGTTCACTCAGCTGTATGTATGAGTACCTGGCTATAGACCATGGTGGATATTTTGTATGATGTCTTCGCATATTGATTTCAGCATGGCTGAATGCTTCCCAGAGATGTCGAGATGGTGTTCGATTGAACAGGTCTGCCAGGGAGTAAAGTGTAAAGTGCTTTGAGCAGTCCCGAGGACTGGATACTGCGCTATATAAGAACTTATCTGTACTTTTTTAACCACCAATCCCACAGAATCTGTCAAATGCCTGTAAATGTCGACATCATTATGACATTCATGCATATTATCTGTTTTCTGCTTCAGGACAGAAAACTTCTGTGATTGGGGATTCAGTCTGAAGTCAAGAGAGGATTGTATCGCCGTATGGGATCGCATTCCAGCTGGCATTGATGTTCTCGTTACGCATGGGCCACCCCTGGGTAAAGTCAGTTTGTAGCGTTCAACGAATGTGTGTGTGTTGTTTCTTGTTAACAGCATCCACTGTACTTCCAATTGAGTGCCTGGGAAATTGTTGCATTCTATGTCCACATATTTCTTTCGCATCATATTTTTCGCCTATTACATTTTACAACTGAAATTATAGATAAAATGAAAGCATTATTAATTAATTAATTTCCTTCATTTTTCAAAAGTTATTATTATTCTGTCGATAAGTGTAATAAGTACATCATGGACTAAATCTTACTATGAAGAAACACCTTTTTAATTGAATTGAATGAACGTTTATTCAGAACATTGATAACAATATATATACAAGACAAGACAACCAAACAAGTTTAACTATAATACAAGTGAGAATATACGAAGTGTTTGAAGGGGGTAAATACAAAGTTATTGATTTTGTATAAATTTACCCCTGACATATATTTATATATAATTATATACTTGTATGTATACACACATATACATACATATACACACATATATACATACATATATACACATTCACATACATACATGTATTTTGAGACATCAATATTATATTATTCGAATTTGCTATTCATCTAACCATCTAGATACAATAATTGAAAACATGTAATGGAATATGTGCATATTCAAAATTTAAAGTATGTGATAAGTACACATCTTTACACATATTGTAGTTTCCTCAATGGCATGATTATATTTGTGTATGATTTTATTTAGATTTCCACAACCAGATATTTCTCAAATAAAAGGTTCTTGCGTTTACGCTTAAATTCAGTAATAGTATTAGTAGTTTTTAAATGATCACATAGAGAATTCCATAATTGCACTCCCTTTACACAAAGAGACATTGATCGCATGGTAGAACAGACTCTCTGTCGTTCTAAGTCACGATTAGCTCACATTGAGTATGCTATTTCCCGTCTAGTAAACAAACACTGAATATTTGATGGCAAACAGCTGTAGTAAGCTTTGTACATAAATAATGATGTTTTCAGTTCTATAATATCTGGAAATTTTAGAACATGTAATTGTTGGAAAAGTGAGTTTGTATGATCCAACCGTCTTGCACCAAATATAATGCGGATTACTCTTTTTTGTAATAAGAAAATACAGTTAGTATTTGTTGGGTACATGTTTCCCCATATCTCTGCACAGTAATTTAAATATGACAAAAAGAGAGAACTGTATAGAATACGTCTACTAGTTATATCAAGTAGATGACTGCATCTATGCATTATAGCAGTACTTTTTGAAAGCTTTGATTGTACGTATTTTATATGAGCTTTCCAATTTAGTAGATCATCAATAAACACACCCAAAAACTTGGTGACCCTTACTCTTTCGATATTAACATTTCGTATTTTTATATTAATTTCTTTGTTTAGCATACAATTTCCAAATAATATATAATTGGTTTTAGATATGTTCAGAGTTAATTTATTTACTGCAAACCATGTATACATTTGGTCCAGTACATTACATACAGTTTCGTTTAGTTTATTGATGTTACCATTTGCATAAAAGATATTAGTATCGACTGCAAAGAGAATGTATTTTACTAGATTAGATATGTTACACATATCATTAACGTATAGAATGAATAGTTTGGGGCTCAGGATCGAACCCTGTGGGGCACCACATGAAATATTGCGCACAGTAGAATTACATTTGTCAATGGACACAAATTGTTTTCTGTTTTTTAGATAACTATTTAACCAGTTAAATGCCCCACCACGGATACCAAGAAATTCCATTTTTTTACATAACAGTTTGTGATTGACAGTGTCAAATGCCTTTTTTAAATCGATAAAAACACCAATAGCATATTTTTTGGCATCCAATGATTGGATTATTGCATCAACAAGATCTATTAGTGCGTGACATGTTGACATATTTTGTTGAAATCCATATTGGCTTGGGTTTATTAATTTGTGTTTCATAATAAAGCTATCTAAACGAGAACTGAACAATTTTTCTAATATTTTTGAGAATTGTGGTAATAGTGAAATAGGCCTATAATTAGTGCACATATACTTATCCCCAGACTTAAAGAGTGGGATAACCTTTGCTATTTTCATTTTCTCCGGGAATACTCCAGAAGTGAAAGATAGATTACAAATATAAGTGATAGGTTTTCCAATGGAGTTAATAACTTCTTTGACCAAATGCATACTTATGTCTTCACAATCTGTGGATGTTTTACTTTCCCAATTGTTCACAGCTCGGATAACTTCATCTTCATTAACTGGAGTTAGAAATAAATTGTTATTATTTCTGTTTTCTAGATAGTCATAAATAGAAACATTTGTTGGTGCCATTATATCCTTTGACAGCTCCGGACCGATATTAGTAAAATATTTGTTAAACATGTTCGCTACATCTTCCTTATTACTAATGGTTACGCCATCATTAACAAACTGATCTGGATAGTGATTTCCTAAGCGAGGTGTTCCCATTACAGTTTTAAGTACTTTCCAGGTGCCAGCAATGTCATTTTTCTTCTGTGCGAGTAAACTGCAATAATACTGTTTCTTAGTGGATCTGAGAATACCTGTTAATTTATTTTTATATGATTTATATCTAGTTTCCGAGATAATTGATCTGGATGACAGAAATGCTTTATACAAATGATTTTTCTTGATACATGCGTTTCTGAGTCCTTTAGTAAATCACGTTTTTTTTAACTAATTGTTAATACCTTACAGTTGACACAGGACAATGTTTGTTGTACATTTGTGTAAAATCATGAAGAAAGTTGTCATATGCTATATTTAATTAACGTGAGTGTCTTGGTTCCCACTGGAATTGTAAACAATCGGCTATGATTTACAGACAGAGTTAGCACAGTTATTTAAATCGCGAGAGTCCGGGTTCAGTTTCAAACCAGCTGTATGACCGAGTACGATCTACAGACAGTGGTGAAAATGTGTTCATGAACAATCTGTGCATGTAATAACAATAAACAACAATAAACGTTCGTCAAATAGAGACTTTGGATAAATTCAAAACTTGCCTTAAAACGTATCTATTTAAGCAGGCGTACATCGACTGAGGAACTGTGCTGCAGGACACTTTTTAGTCCTTTGGCCGAAGGTCCAAGGGACTATTGCCATCACTCTGCGTCCGCCGTTAGCTGCCGTATCTCAGAAACCGTTTAGCAACTTTTTCTCTAATTTTGCATAGACATATCTTGGGGCACTGCCACTATGCACGAGAAATCTGTATTTTATTGAATAATTTTAAGGGCTCCCTAGGGCCTCCAAGGACCCCAAAACTGGTAAGAATGTAACATTTAGCCTATTTTTTCAAAAACTGTTCAGCAACTTTTTTTCTAATTTTGCACAGATGTATCTTAGGGTGCTGCCACTATATACAAGAAATCTGTATTTGATTGAATCATTCTAAGGGCACCTAAGGGGCCCCCAAAGTGCAAAAGGTTTACATTATCTAGTGATGTGGTTTTGAGAAGGGCCCTTAAGACCACCCCCAACATTAGATGTTGTGTATTGTGCCACAAAATCAACAGCTGTGACTAATTTCTACAGCCCAATCCATTGAGAGCTTGACTAATCTTTAATTGGTCACAGCACCCAGGCAGAGTAGACACAGTTGACCCCTGTTAGACTGAACAGTTGCCTAACACTTTTAAACTGTATCTTCAAAACTATTGATTTTCTATAATTGCAAGTTGTGTTTATTTTGATGTTCATTTAATTATTATAAAATGGTGTGACTGTGGTGTCTATTGGTTAAAGATGTATTGTCTGTAGAAACCTGTAGGTGACAAACATAGAAAATTAATATTCTGTCACCTGTAGGTGACAAACATAGACATTTTTTATTCTGGACAACTATAGAGTGAAATATCCTACACTTTATTGATATCAAATGCATTCTACTGTTCTGTTTACGCTTGCCATGCCTTGTGTAGACATGGTACTGTGTAAATCAATTGTATCAATATAGACTAATAATTACAGATTCACAATATAGTTGACACCTGAAACAACCAAATGTCAACCATTAGAAGAGTTGACATAGTTCCGCAAGCAAGAAATCTGTATTTGATTGAATCATTCTAGTGTCATCAGCATATAGTAGAACATACATTTTCTACATCATCATCACTAAGGTAGTTGTAAATTTAACCAGCTGCCAAGTCAAGTCCGTTATAATTGTGACTAACAGTGTTCAAAATTATTCAGGTAAATAGCAAATAACAAAGGACACAAGTTTTCTCCTTGCCATACCTCTACACATGAGAAGAAGGCTGACACAGCCTGGCCCTCATTTATACATGATTTAGCATTTTTGTACATGTTGTATACAACTTTCAACACAATACCATTAATACCGCATGAAATTATCTTAGACCACAGGGAGGACCGGTCTACTAAGTCAAATGCTTTCTTATAATCGATGAAGGCACAATAAAGCCTTTTGTGTCGAGACAAGTACAATTCAACCAATACCCCTATTTGAACACTGCCTGTTCTTCACCTATTACATTCGCTTTGTTTAGGTATGTGGTCAGTCTGGTGTTCTGAACAATCACTAAGCATTAATGAACACTTGTGCAGAATGCACCCACTTTAACAAGATTTAACAACATTTAACAAGATTGCCACCCAGAGAATTAACTCTAGGTGGCAGGTGGACAAGGAAGCCCTTTGGCTTATCGAGAGTCCGACCCTTTTATCTATGTGTATCCCGCCCGTCTGAGGTATGTGTCGATTTTATTTTTAAACATTCACGCTACTAGCACCCACACAATCAGCAGATAATCTGTTCCATTCATTTACAGTCCTTTGTGAAAATGAAAACTTTCTTATATCTAATCTACTCTGCTCCTTTGCTAATGTAACTTCATGTCCTCTAGTCCTGTTTCTTAATTGAAAAAAAAATATTTCTATCAATATTTTCATAACCATTCAATATTTCAAACACTTCTTGGCAGGTTTAATTGATCTATTCAGCAATGATGACACTGCTTAGGCCTCACTCTGGACACTGTCACTCACAGTGTTGTGTATTGTCTTAGCTGGTGCATTGAGCTAATCTACTTGACCATGAATCAGTGGTGGCTCTGGTTGTGTATTACACCCAGCTGTGGAGCTAAGATTCTCTGCCTGCTATTGTTTGATGGAAACTGTGACTAATCTGTAATTGGTCACTGGCAGTAGCTTGTGTCAACAGACAGCATTAAGCCACTAGACCCCTGTTAAACTGGACAGTTGCCTGTAGGTTTTAAACTGTGTCAAACAGTGAGTCTACCTTTTGCTCTCAGATAATCTGTCCTCTTAGTTTTACACATGAAAACATAATCTGGCATAATTTGATAAGTCTTTGTAGCAGCACATTTGTACTTCCAGTGTATCATTGCAACATAACATATATATTACATACTGTGTGCCACATTTGAATGTTGTGCATGTAATATTTCCATGCAATCCATTTGCATATGTAATATAAAACTTCAACAGCCGTTTTCTTCATTTTCACTTTTTGATCCCTACCATGTTCAATGCTCCATAACTTTGCCAATTTTTGTAGCAGTCATACTTTTTGAAACCGTGTAAAGCACCCTACCAAACCTTTACAAGGATGTAAGAAAACAATGTTACAATTTTTCTGACTTATCACTCATTTGGTCAGCTGGGGTCACATATAGACGTATTAGTCCAAAGGACTTCAGGGCCACTTGGCCCATTTTTTTATGAATATATATTTAATCAATTAATTTATTTCTATTATATAATGTATTCTAATTAATTTATTATTATTTATCTTTTAATACAATTATATATATCATAATGTATATTTCCTTACTTAATTATATTAATATTTGTGCAAATATGTCATGAATGTTGGTCACATTATATATATACAATCTTGTAAATCTTAATAATTATTACATTTACCAGCATCTTTATACATATATATTTTTACATTTGTTTCCATGTACGTCTTACAATGTGTGTATGCACCTATGAACGGGCTGGTCCCGGAGATATGGCGCTATAGAAATGCTAGTAATAATAATAATAATTTGTGGATAGTAATATTATAACGTGGCTGAATGCTTCCAAGAAAGTCAAGATGATGTTCGTATTTAACATCTGCCAGGGAGTAAAGTGTGAGCATTCGTAAGGACTGGATACTGCGCTACGTAAGAACTTACCATTACTTTTATTTTCGAGATATCTGGTCATGACATTGCTTTGTGTGCAGGTCAATGTGACGACTGCATCTCGGAAGGCAAAGGTGGCTGCAGAGACCTACTGGCACGGGTGAAGATGGTGAAGCCAAAATACCACGTGTTTGGACACATCCACGAAGGTACGTACCTACGTGTGTCACAGTGCAATACAAGGTTTCATGATGTTCCTGTTCCAACCTGTAATTTTAGGTTAGGGGTCATCCATAAAGTATGAGCATGCTTAATCTAGCATTATATGGGTGTGGGGAGTCTGTGTGTAAGCATTGTATAATTATTTTGTAAATGTTGACTCATCGAGCTCTTGTGATGAGCTGCCGATGTCAAACAGATGTAACATTAATTTTCAGTCAATTTTTTGTTAGAATTCAAAAGCATTCAGCAGAAAACTAACAATGTACTAACATTGTTTTTATTACTTTTATAAACTTATATTTTACATTTCTATAATATACAGATCACTACAACGATGCAACAAACTGTACAATTATTATGATAAATGTATTCATCATGGGGGTGTCTTTGTCAAAAACATAACTTTGGGTGGGCATTACTGAAAGTGTACATGCCAATATTATGAAGCAGGGATCTAAAAATTTCAACAAATAGAGTGACATACTTTTTGGATGGCCCCTTAGTTACGAGAAATCTAACAAGATATCTTACGAGAGACACAGTTTTAAATATACTTTGTATATAAAGCAACCCTTAGGCCTGTTGTGGAATCTATCTGTGCACCACCTGATTCACAACAGAAGTGGCCAATGATGATGCGGCCAACATCTTCATGATATGTCAATGCCTGAATAAAAAACTCAGTAGAGGTGCCAAATGCTTTGGTGGTAGAACCCGCACTTTTTCTACCAACATAACAATATTTCATGGTATAACTTTTTAAACCAATTTTGTATCTTCATAAACCAGGTGAATTTTGTGGTTTAAAAACAGTTACTCATTTTGATTGCAGTTATGCTGCCTAACCAACATGTTACGTAGAAAATGCATCCTAATAAGTAACTATGCCCTAAAATAAACAAATCATCCGACCATGCGACTGCAGCACAAGGCTGGGGTGCCAGATCTTCATCTACTGCCATCACATATGAAAAGCAGTAGATCTACTGCTTTTTGTGTCATGTTGCTTGGCACCTCTGTAGCCATGTTATGTAATAATAATGCAATGTCTGGTTCACTTATGCAATGCATTGAGTAAACAAAATGTCATTTCAGTAATCACAGCTATTGTTTGATGCCATTGAGTCTATTTATGCAGTTGTTCCCACGCCATACATAGATGACTGTGTTGTTTCTCTCTCCAGATTATGGTACGTCGAAGGACGCCACCACGGTCTACATCAACGCAAGCACATGTAAGAAGTCGTACGAGCCGACTAACTCTCCAGTCATCTTTGACCTTCCTCTACCCACTGGTTACACAAAGGACGATATACTTCTTAGGACATGGGTTGACCCGGGTCAAGAGCACATGGCGTATCTGAGTGACCGACACGTGAACAGTTGATATTAGTTCACCACGCAATCTTGCCAAACACTTAATAATATTTTTGTTTTTCATCACCTGATTGACCATGTTTAAAGTAGCTGGCCCTGGAAGTTTTTGTGTATTGGTGCAGAACAGTATTTGGCGCCATCTTCACAACAGCCATGGAGGCTGAACAGTCAAATAAGCCATATAAAATCTAAATAATTAAAACCTTTAAATTGAGTATAAATAAGTAAATAAATTTAACTAAAAATTAGTTCCACTGTTGATTACAAGTAATCTGTAGGAAATTATAAATGAGTTCATGATTACTGCTAGTGGTAAAATCCATAGGTTATGGAAGAGTTCTTAAACGTTCTGTCCTATATGAGGAACACTGTGTATATAGTTGCACTGTGGGTTGCCGAAAAAAACATGAAAATATTGAGATGTCTACCTAGTCTAAAATACTATAAGAAAAATGTATAACATGTCCTGCCTACACTAATGCTTGAGCGCATGTAACTGGAATTACAAATATCACTCTGAAAGGCCTATACCCAACTTTAGTAGCATCTCTCTGAACTCAACCAGAAATGTGTGTGGCTTCACAGTCGGTGTACAACCAGTGCTGTCAGAAAGTGAGGGTTAATCATATTAATTCACCTACTGGTGTGTTTGTTAGTCGTTTTAATGTATCAGTAGAATATTATAAACTGTGTGAGGTTATGGATTAGTATTGCAAATAATATGAAAACGTTTATGAAATTGTCACAAGTGATTCAAACATGTTATGACAAGCGTACCATTCCAATGTTCTAGCTTGCTTCCGGTGCATTTCCAGGGACCACCTATGACTGTTTACTGAGGCAATGAATAATTGTACCAACTCTATCTATTCGTCATCTCATTTCCCTTGCAGATTGGTGAAATGTAGCTCCTGTACTACTGCACTTTTATTCCATTATATGCTGCTAAGAAAAAAATCACTATTGTTGATGTTTAAATAATTTATATCAGTTATTGAAATTCATAGCAATTATGGACATCACCAGGCATTGGACTCTGTGTGGGCAGTTTGTTAGCGAGTATGACACAGAGTGGACAATCAGATATGGTCTTTTTCACTCACAGATATTCTGTGATGTAGGATGCATTTATGGTAGTTTGTAACATCGTTTTAATGAAAATTGGCCCAGTCTTTTTAGGGCATTGGTGTATTTATAAGTGGTACAGACAGACCTGTGATAATATATTCATGTCTTATATATAATATTAGGAACAGTGTAAATATTTACTCAGCATGTTTTATAGGAATTCTTATGACTTTGTCTACCATGGTTATTTAGCTGCAATATATGTCAATAAAGATTGATCATAATTTTATTTGTTATACTAGTATTACCTGATTGCAAAGAATTTAATTCAAACTGCGTTACTGGATATTCAGATGTGTAAATTCCCCTCCCGATAACATGTACTGCAAGTGTTTGTTTAAGAAACTTATGAGAGGGTCCATGTATATGTGCACATATGCACGCATGCACACACACACACACACACACACACACACACACACACACACACCACACACACACACACCATACACACACAAACCACACACACACGCCACACACGCACACCATACACACACACCACACACCCAATTTTACGGTAGCATGGTCGGGTGACTGGTTCGCGTAGCGGTGCCGGTCTTTTCTGTGGGTGTGACGGTTTCGGAAGGTGTGGCAGTTTTGAGCTGGGGGGACGTTGTGTTGGTGAAGCGGTGGATTGAGAGGTGGGTGCCATTGGATTTTGTACGGTGGGGCGTGGGCATTCGGAGGGAAGTCATATCTGGCTGATCCCCTGAAGTGCCGCATTATTGCCCACGCCAAGTTGTATGGTCACGTGTCGCTGGGCGCACGCCGGACGTCGCGCTCTGCTTGTTTTGTCGCACCTCTGCCGCCATGTTGGACACAATATCCGACTTAGTGCAACAATACTTCACGGCAGAAATTGAACAATTGAAGTTGTCACGGGGGAGCGCAAAGCCGACAAAGGGCGACCGGACTCGTGGCAAGTCGTCAAGTGCCGCAGATCCCGAAACAGTCATCGAAGTAATGGAGCAAATGGCACCACACCTTATCAAAACAATGGCTGCTGTCATGGGACACCAGATGACAAACATGAAGGAACTGCTGCAGTGCAAAGATAAACAGATCAATGCCCTAGAGGAAAGGGTGGACGTTCTGGAGGCAGAGGCGGACAAGCGAGAGCAGTACTCTCGCCGTCCCAACCTCCGCTTCCAGGGCCTTCCAGAGACGGATGGAGAAAGTACGAATGAACTCGTGCTGCAAACGATCAACGAGAAGATGGGGATGAAACTGACGGCAGCCCATCTGGAGCGTAGTCACCGCCTGGGCCCAAAGAAGGACACGAGCGGAAACATGAGGAAGCGCGCAATTATTGTGCGCTTCCGTAGCGAGGCAGTCCGAGATGAAGTTTATAAAGCTCGCACACAGCTGAAACGGCATAATGTCGACAACGATAAAGACAAGGCCATCTTTATAAACGAAGATTTGACATCGAACAGAGCAGGACTGGCCTACAAGACGAGGGTGCTGAAAAGGGAAAAGAAAATAACCGACTGCTGGACGTACTCGGGTAGGGTACTGGTGAAAACACTGAGTGGTGTAATTAAAGAGATTAGTGTTATCAAAGACCTGGACAGCTTTGCGAAGTAATATCATCGTCATTGTTTTTCTCAGGTATATTATGATAATATAGATTAGTTGCGATGTTTTTTTTCTCTTGCTAGCTGCAAGGCGATACATATTGTCTGCGATTTCTTTCTTTCTCTGTATCCCCAGCTACTGACGCAACATTTGCTTTTCTATAATTATGTTATGGTATAGCTTGCGTCCTGCAATTTTTTTGTTTTGTTTTTGTTTTGTTTTTGTAGTTTATGGTCTCGTTGCTTTCCTTATAATGGAAACTAACTGTAATGTGTGTCTTTTCTCCAATTAATTAATACTTATTTCCACAAATGTATTGAATAATGCAATTTGTAAACTAATTGTAATGTGTGTCTTTTCTCCAATTAATTAATACTTATTTCCACAAATGTATTGAATAATGCAATTTGCTTCTCCGTATGACATGAATTATGCATAATTATTTACATACTTTGTATCCTTATACTACTGGCTTCCACGCATTGTTTACTTTTCACACTTACCTGCGTGTTAACATAAGTTATAATACAATACAATTACTTGCAGTGGATTCCATTTAAATTCAATTAATTAGTTATCGCACACATAATGCAAATTCCAACTAGCTGGTCGCATTGTTTGTTTTTCGTCTTGCTAATTGTATTCTGATTACTATTGTCATTATGTCATACCAACGGGAAGACCGGTCCGGATACGTTCGGTCACGACATATATCGTACATAATGTATTTTCTATACATTTCTTTTTTGTTTATTATTACTGTTGCACAGACATGTATTTCTTGCATGATGACAGATATGATGACATGCTACACAGCATTGAGTAAACTAACTTCATATGACTATGGTAAAACAAGGCTTTTGGTTTACAGTGGACAGTCGGTTGTTACGCTATATGCTTCAAACTTAATTACTCATTTAAAGAATGCTAGCTAACGAATCATTCCCCTGGTGTCAAGGAGGTACTAATGTGAATTCTCTATTTAATGTACTGCAGCTAAATGAGGCTGCTGATGAAGATTTTCAACCAATACGTCATTCGACATATTATGATCTTGACAATTTTAAACTACTAGCAGAAACAAATATCGAACGGTTTAGTTCAAACATAGAATCTATTAATGCAAAATTCAGTGAAATTGAAGCCTTCTTAGAGGAACTTAACCAGATGAAATTAAAATTTAGTGTAATATGCTTTCAGGAATGCTGGCTCTCAGGTAATGATGATCTATCACACCTACAAATCGATGGATATCATTGCATTACACAAGACAAAACATGTAGCACTAAAGGCGGGCTACTCATTTACTTAAGCAACAAATACAATTTCAAAGTTATTTTGTCCCTAAATCAGTTTCAACATTGGGAAGGACAATTTATTAACATAAGTGGAGGTGGGCTCTTAAAAGACATTATCATTGGAAATATTTACCGACCTCCAAGAGACCTCAGTGAAAATTATAAACAGTTTTTTAGCGAATTCACACCAATTATCTCATCCTTTGACAAATCAAAATCCGACATCATTATTGCCGGTGATTTCAATATGAACCTTCTTAAAATTAACGAAAGAGAGGTTTTTGGTGATTTTTTTGATTTATTAATATCTTATAGCTTTTACCCCCATATTACACTCCCTACAAGATTTACAAATAATAATGGAACACTAATAGATAACTTGTTTTGTAAATTAACCGATCCTGCAATAACACCAAAATCAGGTATTTTAACGAAACAATTATCGGACCACCAACCATATTTTACCTTTCTAAACAAAGTTCCCCACAAAGAACCACCACCTAAATATATTAAAATTAGCATACAAAATCAAGAAGCAATTTCCAAATTCATAAATGAAATCACCTCATCAGATGTTTATAATAAACTTGATCAGTCACCTTTTGCTAATCCAAACATAAACTATAACATTTTACATGAATTAATCAAATGCGCAAAAAACAAGCATATGCCATATAAAACAGTTAAGTTAAAAAAATACAAGCAAAAAAAATCAACATGGATTACATTTGGCCTGCTCAAATCAATACGATACAGAGACAAATTATATAAGAAACTCAAAATGACTCTGCCTGATTCACCTGAAAATTTAGCAATTCGGACTAACCTGATAACGTATAATAGCATACTTAAAAAAAGTATACGAACAGCCATAACTGCATTATGAATCTTCTTTTAATAAATACAAAAATAATATTAAAAAAACTTGGGAAACTATAAGCGATATTCTGTCCAGAACACGAGAAAAGAAAACTTTCCCTAAATCGTTTATATATAATGACGAAATTATAACAAACAAAATGATTATTGCAAACACGTTTAATACATTCTTTACCACTATTGGCTCAAATTTGACTAAACAAATCGGCAATCCTACTAATAGAAATTACAGATATTATCTGAATGAGCAGTACAGTAATTCATTTAATTTTGAAAGTATTGACGAAGAAACTATATATAAAACAATAGCTAATATGCAACCAAAAACAAGTTGTGGGTATGACGGTATTTCGTCACGATTACTAAAATTAGCTAAACCAGCGGTGATAAAATCATTAACATTAATTACAAATCAAATATTAGCTACAGGTATCTTCCCTGGTAAACTTAAAATCGCTAAAGTAATTCCAATCTTTAAAAAAGGTGACAATACCCAATTCAGCAATTACAGACCAATATCATTATTACCAGCTATATCAAAAGTAGTTGAAAAGATAAATTACAACCAACTAGAATCCTTTTTCAAAAGGCAAAATATCTTGTTCGAAAACCAATATGGATTTAGAACGGAACATAGCACTGAATTTGCTGTTCTTGAATTAACTGACAGGATAATAACACACATGGATAGAAATGAAATTCCTATAAATATTTACCTGGATCTTTCAAAAGCTTTTGATACCCTGGATCATAAGATATTACTAAACAAATTAGAATACTATGGCGTAAAAGGAGTAGCATTAAGTTTAATTAGAAATTACTTAACAGACAGAAAACAGTATGTTGAAATAGAGGAAGTAAAATCAGAAATGCGTAATATTTCAACTGGCGTACCTCAAGGCTCAATTTTAGGCCGTGTTGTTTATTGTATACATTAATGACTTTGCCATGGCCAGCCAAAAGTTTAACTTTATAATGTATGCTGATGATACCACCCTGTCAGGTACTCTTGACTCATTTCCAACATATGAACAAAATGGAAACGTAGACGTTGCTATAAATAGAGAACTGGGAAAAATTAGTGATTGGCTAAAACTTAACAAATTATCTCTAAACTTAAGCAAAACTAAGTATATGCTCTTCACAACAGCCAGAAGAAAAAATGTGACTTCTCCATTATTAATCATAGATAATACTACTATTAATAGAGTGGCAGAATTTAATTTTCTTGGAATAACTTTTAATGAACAACTTAACTGGAAAAATCACATTGACAAAATTTCAAATAGGGTTTCAAGGACGTTAGGTGTATTGAATAGACTAAAACAGTTATTACCTCTTAATATAAAGATTATATTGTACAATACACTGATATTGCCACACTTAAACTACGGCCTTACTGCTTGGGGTTACAAATGTGACAGAATACAGAAACTTCAAAAGAAACTTGTTCGAATTATTAGTGTAAGCAAATATAATGCTCACACTGAACCACTGTTTAAAAGTCTTAAATTGTTAAAAGTAGAACACATATTGAAATCACAAGAACTAAAACTATATTATAAATACGTACATAACAAACTTCCTGTTTACCTTCAAAATTTACCGCTTCATCAAAACAATAGCATTCACAATTTCAACACACGTGGGCAATATAATATACACACAATCAGGGTACAACACGAATTTGCGAAACAAAGCCTCAGATATACCTTGCCGCATACTATAAATAATGCACCTGATTTAATAAAAAAATAAAGTTTACACTCGCAGCTCACACGGGTTTGCAAGGTATGTTACACATTATTATTTGCAGACGTATCTATCTGTATGTACATTACAACATTGTTATATTTGCCATAATGAGTGAATAACAAACAGGAATACATATTTTATGTGTACCTCTTTGGATGAATAACCAGTCGTCCATTATCATGTATGGTGTCATGTTATAGGCCTTGCTTTGACTTAATCTGTTGACCGATTATTGCTACTTTTTATACACCAGGACTTGTCATTATTATGACTGGGTGGCTCCCATGAAAGCGGCTTTCTTGCCTTAGTGGGAATCTCCCCGACCCTCACGTAATAATTTATATACAATTCTGTGATCATTATGCTTTTACATACTCACGTATTGAGTTATATGTATATGGGTCAAAATAAAAACTACTGTCTGTCTGTCTGCCCATACACCACACACACTACACACACCACAAACACACACACCACACACGCAAAACCACACACACCACACACACACACACCGACACAAAATAACATTTCTACATTAATACTTCAGTAGATCAGATCATCTTCATGCAACAATATAATGTAAATAAGAATTGAGAAGACGTATATACATGGAACTCCTTGTTGAAGACCACTGTCAAAACATCATCTGTATGCCAGATACTCGGCAAAGAACCAGTTAGACAAACACTAGGGAAACTAACCAGTAGGCAGATCATTATGCTTGAATACTGAAGAAGATATACATAATAATTAGTGTGTATGTATACATTATACCTGCCAACTCTCTATTTTGTATTAATGTTACTGACAAATATATTATTTTGAACACCAAAGTCCTTCACATTGCTAGACTTATATGTTTCTCACCATTTTCTTTCTGCAATTAAAGTATGGGGTATGTGTGGATTTTCCGTAGGCCTACGTTATAGTCCTACGTTACTTACTGGTAATTAGTGATTTGCATTATCTGGATAACATTTTAGAAATGATGGCATAATCTTCCCACAAATGACTTCCAGTTCACATACTGTCATACATCGTTTCAGTTTTGTTTATGAAATTGTGACATTTTGCGTCACGGGACAAACTGAATGTGTATATCTCTTGGTTGAATACTGGCCAATACTCCTTAGGAGTGATACGGTCAGGGTTGGGTGCGCATGCTGGTTGGAGTATTAGTCGTGTATTAAGGCTTGTCTGAATTTCTGTGGTTCTGTAATGTTTATTTTTTAAACATTTTTGACACGCATCCAGTTTCTGGAAGTATAATCATTAAGGCAAAAGCAAGCTTTGCGTTTTTGGATCGTGTAGCCAGTTGTTTTGATGTTTTGGGGGCACGAGTAGAGATTGCGTCTGATAAATGCTAGGGTACGGTTTGCAGAGGCTTTAATCTGATGGATGTGTTTGTTCCAGGTGAGATCTTTGGTGATACATACTCCTAGATATGGATGAGTGTTGGTTTCCTATAGTATTGCATTTCCTAGAGTATAATTTAAATGTTTTACGTTTCTTGCATGGGTTAGTCTCATCACAAAGCAATTTTTCGGTTGAAGTGCATCTGCCAGTCGTGTTCCCATTTTGTTAACTTATTTAGGTCTTTCTGTAGTTCTTGTGAGTCAGACTGATTATTGATTTATCTATAGAGGACACAGAATATTGTCAGGTACGTAGATCATTGGTGTATATCAGGAAGAGAAGCGGTCCCAATACCGTGCCTTGCGGTACACCTGATATAACATTTGTTCAGGTGGAATGTTCTCCACCGACAATCACTCTCTGTTCATAGCACTTGAGATCGTTAGAGATCCAAGCGTGTGTTTTATTGTGGAATCCATGTATCTTTAATTTATTTAGGAGCTGGTTATGCGGAACGGTGTTGAATGTTTTTGATAAGTCCATTATTATCATGTCTACTCGGGATTTATTATTTAGAGAATTCGCTAGGTCATGTGTGGTGAATATTAACCGAGTTTCTGTGGAGTGTTTACTGCCGAAGCTGGTGTTGTCTGACGGATAAGACTGTGAATCGGTCGAAAAGGTCCATTATGTTAGAATATATATAGATAATGTGTTTGAGAAGTTTGCAACATATTGAAGTTAGGGAGATGGGACGGTAATTTGATGGAAGGGACCGGTCTCCCTTCTTGAAGATTGGAGGGATGTTGGTACGTAACCACGAGAGGGGAAGTTCTCCTGTGATAATTGATTTTGAGGAGATTACTCTGAGGGCTGGAGCTAATTCTTTGGCGTCAAGTTGTAAGATTCTGGCTGGCACTTCATCGGATCCTGTTGATTTGTTTGTTTTTAAATCATGAAGTAATTTGGCGACTATTTTGTTGTGATGGTTTGACTTTTAAATACGATTGCATTATGTGTAACTAGTATTATCTACTGGATCAAGTAAACAGTCAAATTTCTAAGTATGAGATGTCGCCCTGCTTAGAAGTTAGAACTAAATAATCGCCTTGAGAATTTGCAACAATGGCTTCTTCAGGAGTGATGCAGCATTCGTTCATGCCTCAGAATTTGCTTAATACTATGGTTCCCGATTGGCTTTCGACTGAAGTAACGACGGGGGTACGTATAACGATATAAGAACTGACAGGATAACAGAGTGGTTGATGTATTAGTTATCAAATGATGTTGTAATGCGAGTTGTAAATTAAGAATGGGCGATAATTAAGGTGTTTCAGTATAACCGCATTATCAGAAGAACATGGCATTGTGACAATGGGGGTGCGCGATAGTGTAGTGGTTTGCACATCCGCCTGACATGCCGGCGACCCGAGTTCAATACCCGGACCGGGCAGGTATGGTATATTTGGTGTAAAAACCTGGCTCTCAACATTGGGGACTGTGTATCCCTCGTGACTCATCGTTAATGTCGGTCCCGTCTCAATTTGGGACGTAAAAGAACCACTGAGGACGACAAGCACCCTCAGTGCCAGCATAGAAAGGTTGGCTTGGCGATAATGTTCTGAAAAAGGCTGACTAGTTGAATGAGACTTCATAAGTAGGTACATCACATTCCGCTAGGGGCAGCACCTTAAATTTGTCCCGCATTCTAGACCTGAAACCTGTGACGCTTTTGGACGCCATTGCTACTGCTCCCGCCGAGATTGGGGGATTCCCCAAAATCGCTTGGCAACATTATGCAAATGAATTTATGTCGTATTTTGATGATCACATGAACCAATGAAAGACTGATCTACGTCATAGCCAGTTTCGCGGGAGTTTTCCGAGCACGATAAGCGAGGTAGGTGGATTCTAACTTTGATGTTGTAAACAATCGTTTAAAAATATGGTATAATAGATTTTCACCCCGTTAGTATCCTGTTTCTACCTTTTTTAAATACATATGCCTTCATATGATATGCATTTTATGGTTGTGGACCCCTGTGGGAGCGTGCAATCGCTCGTGGAAAAACAGGCCTGTCGCACGCTGTTCGGCGTTCAAAGTTGAAATGCGTAGTTTGTAGCCTGCGCGCGACCGGTTCAGCGGCACGTACGCCACGCTGGCGTTGCATAATTATGATGTACTGGCGCGCGCTATGCAAATCATAACATTTTTGCTATGCGGGTTAAACTGTATGCGTTTCAAGCAATCGTGAAAATAATCATAGTTTTAAACTGATTTACAAATGTAGCACTGGGCCTGAGAATGTGAGCGTAGTCGTAGAATGCATCGATCCAACATTCGTACGCCATTTCCTACGATGCAAAATCCACGCAATCCAAATTGTTTGCACCTAAATCCTAACATGTGCTGTGCACAAAAGTAACTATTGATATGTAAGTGTTGCATGGTATTCATTATTTTTTCAAATAAATAAAAAAATGTATTATTGCATATATCTGGTATTTAAATGGAAACGTGATCATGATTGGGCTACTTGTGCCACGTGGGCACTGACCTGCCACGTAATTGGCTGTTGTGAGGGATGGGCTAGGATCAATGGGTTTGACTCCATCTTGGAATCTTTGAAATTATCACCTACTGCAAGATTAAAACATTTAATATGAAATCCAGTGCCATCAGCACTTTTGTAATTATGTCCATTTAATTTAACATTTATTATTGTTTAAAATAAGAAATAGTAATTAAAATGTTGCCATGATATTTTAATTATTGTAATACAACCGTACTCAATGCCAGCTTTTTAATAGTTGTCTTAATAATTTTTAGTGTAAGATTACTTACACAAAAACAAAGTCCAGTGACACCATTTTAATTATTTTATTTTTTGAATACACTCTTATGTTTATTAACACTAGTGGTACTGCATTAATTTGTATCACACACATCCATTAATACAGTTTTCCTCTATTTCATGTTGAAGGATTCTGCTGCAAATGTATGATGAGTGTCCTGTGAACATTGGCACGCTTCACTTGCATTGCTGTATGACGCATTGAACGGATTTTATCTACAATCGACCAACAGTGTCCTGTGAACATTGGTACACTTCACTTGCATGGATATATGAAACAGTGAACCGATTATATCTACACTAGTCGGCAATGTACTCTGTTCCTCCTATAGTTCCCTTTATGTGCAGTGAAGTTGACAATAGTTATTGTACTTCTGCTGTTTCAGTTGTTTTCAATGTCTACTTGTCGGCTGCATACTGTGAACAACATGTTAACATTACTTCATGTTGACGTGTGAGACATTAATGAACAAAACAATTAAATATCATTGTTGTAGTACTGACCTTTGCATTGTACTGTGAACATTTCATGACATTGAACTATACAGGAAATTATACAGATCTTGGAATGCATAATAAATTATGTTAAATTCAAGCAATGCTGTTGTGTTTCTTCACAACAATGGTTGTGTCAGGGACACCTCAATGTTTACAAACAAGTCAAATAATGCCCAATGGTCAACAGTTAGTAGTTGAACTTTCATTTTGATCAACATACCATAATTATTAAGTAAAAATAAATTGGACATTAATAATATAGACAACATGGTTAGAGGTCAATTTTTAAAAATAAATTAACCATTAATGGTTCACGCTTTAATATGCCATTTTATCCCAAAAATTATGGTTAATATGTAGATGTGATAAATTACAAGGATTTATAAAGTTACTAAGTCCATGTGTTACACTAAATAATTTAAGTAAGTAATTTGTCAACATAATTAAATCGGTGCTCATTCAAGGTCAATTATCTAGGTCGTATCAAGGTCATGCTATTATGGTCAAGGTTAAACATTTAGTTACTTTTAATTTGCTAGCACAACATACCATAATTATTAGTTTAAAATAAATTGCACATTCATACATGCAATTAGGTCAAAGGTCATTTTTTTTAAACAAGTTACCTCACTATTGTTCATGCTTTAATATGCTACTTTGTAGTCAATGTGTACATAAATGTTCCATTCCAACACTTTATAAACATACCAAGCCCATGTGTCACACAGAATCATTTAATTAGGTCACTTGTCAACATATATAGGTCAACGGTCATTAAAGGTCAAATAACTAGGTCATGTCAAGGTCACAGTACAAGGTCAACATTTTTGGGTCATAACATTTTACTTTACTTCAATATCTTACAATATACAGATTATGTAATGTTTTGCCTATATTCAGTGCCACATGATGGCAGCACAGTCTGCACAAGCTCCAGATCACAAGAAATGGACATGAATCCTATAGACACAATGACCCTTTTTTCAGACACTAAAAAGTGGATTTACTTTGTTAATAATAGAGATAATTCAAAATTTCAAAAAGGGTTGTAAACTACATACCATACACTATCACATAGAAGTGATTAAACAGGCTGCGAAATAAGGCCGGTCCGATCGTCCCGGACGAGTAGTTTCAGTGATCGGACTAGTCCATGTTTAGTTGAGCAGTCCCATCGGACTAGCTGTTATTATGTAAATTAATTTACGCTATGTATACGCTAGTTGGGTGTTGTGATGGAATAAAACAAAATCAGACAGTAAGGTAGCATTTTATCACAGGCAGCTAAATATTCGGTTACAACCGTCAGATCGGAAACTTGCTGAACGCAGTGAATGTAAATGGCGGCTGTTTACATCCGGTTAGAGTAGGATAGGTAGTGCCACCTAGCGATCATGAGTGATGGACAAACATACATGCGCGGGTTACTGACATCGTTACGTGCTATCCCGTCGTGATGGTAGTTGCGTTATTCCTGCATTGGGTAATTATTTTAGCAAGTTACCAAACGCCAGCAATGTTACTGATTGTTTAGTCAGCTTCGGGAAAGAAAACGCTAATGAAAAGTATAAGGCAAATGATGCAACTTAGTCTGACAATGTCGGTCCTTTGTCGCCGTCAGGCTTCAAATTCTGCTGGAATCGCCTTGTCCACGACTCCTGTTTGCTGCCCCTGATTAAACTAGTCATTTCTTCTGATAACTTTGCAATTGGATCTACGAAATCACATGTATTTGTTTCTATTAATGACACATTTAGTTGAACATTTAATTGAAATGGGAAACGGCTTGTTTTCTTTATGAAATAAAGCCACTTTTACTATGTGCTATAACTGTCACACATATATGATACCACAGTATGATTGATTTTTAAGGACTAGTAAAACAATATGAGGACTAGTTGTTTCTGAGTCAGCTAGTCCGACGGACTACCTGTCAATTAAATCCACCGTGCACCCTGATTAAATGACTATATATAAATTTTGAATTTTTTTGTAATGTACCTATCATAAGATCATAACATTGTAACCACACATTATACAGACTAGTCAGTTAATAGAACATTGCCGAGTGCTGGAAACAACTAGAACTAGAACAATACAATAATATTGATAGCAATATTTTATTTTAGTTCATATTTTATTATATATGTTTATTTATGACTCGTACATTCTAGTTCTAATTGTTTCCAGCTCACGGCAACGTTCTGTTAACTGGCTAGTGTGTATTGTTGTGGTCAATGTCTTATGGTCTTTTTTATAAGATCTCATTCAACTAGTCAGCCTTTTTCAGAACATTATCGCCAAACTGACCTGTATATCCTGGCACGGAGGGTGGTCACTGCCAGGGTGTTTGACGTCCTCAGTGGTTCTTTTACATCCCAAATTGAGACGGGACCGACATTAACGTGATCTCCGAGTCACGAGGGATACACAGTTGAGAGCCAGGTTTTTACACCAAATATCATGCCTGCCCAGTCCCAGTTTCGAACTCTGAGCGCTGGCATGCCAGGCAGATGTGCTAACCACTACATTGGCCATGCTACATTTACCTAATAGTGTCAGCTGTGAGTTATGCACTGCAAAACATGCAATTGTTTCAATATTTAGTCCAATAAGTCCATTCTTAGGCTTACTCAACCTAAACACTAAGTCTTAGCTCCTAAGTTAGTAGAAAGTTAGGTACATTTTTTGTAGTTCCCTCTGCACAGTTCTCCAAATTTAGCAGGACTAGAGATATTTCAGCAATCATCCCTATGATATAATAATGTTAATTGTTTTCAGACAACCATCATGGCTGTGGAGTTTAATGGAGGAGTTGTCATTGCAGCTGATTCACGGACATCTGCTGGGTAAATATATAGATATAGGCCTTGAATAAATTTGGGGATGACTACCATGTCATTTTCCGCAATGCCTCAACTGGTCATTCGTGTATTGGAAATTAAGGAATGGCTCACAGTCCAATTAGCCAGCAAGACTTAAATTTGCGAGCTGTGGCTCGCCAATGGCGATTAAATATTGTCTTGGCGACTAATTTTTAAATAATGGGAACCAGCTGGCGAGTATAAAGATTGGCTAAATCTATAAGAAATGCGTGTCCAGAAGCCCTGACCACTTTGTGCCAGTGGCAAAGAAAATCATCATTACAATTTATCAATAAATGTCGACAACACAGGATAAAACTACAAAAATTCAAGCAAGGAAGCCGCTGTGTGGTCTAAATTAAGTGATAAGGGGCCAGCAGTCTAGGCAGAAAATTTCATCATACTCTTGAAACAAGTTAGCATTACAGAGTCTACCAAGTCTGTATGATTAAAATTAATTAGTAACTGCCTGAATGTAGGAGTATTCCCAGGCAATGTTTTCCATGACTGCTTGAACTTTCAAGGATCCTGAAACGTATGTATTGTAATATATCCATGCGTTATGTGTATTATGGTTACTTTAAAGCTTGACCCATATTTTTTATAGTAATTCAGGTTGTTAATACTTGTTAATAGATTTATCAGTTTGTATTACTACAATGTAGTACAGGTGTCTTTGACTGACAAATATTCACAAGGTCATGCAGTAAAATGGTTATTTCCAATAAGGATGATTAAGAATATAGATAATGGTTCATATGAAAATGTATTGGAAAGCAGATTTTCTCTTACAAACCATTGGAAGTCTTGAGGAGCCATTTTCTGCGTCAAATGTAATTATAGTAACACTTCTTAATTCAGATAAATCACTGTTAATTTATGTGGATAATTATCTACTGGTAGCAGTTACACAAAAAACTCTTGTTAAGTAGAATTGTGAATTTTAGGAGAGACCTGTATTGTGTGGTCATTTTTATATGCAAATAAAGTAATATGGTTATTGTTATTAGTTGTAAAATATTGGTCATGATGAAACCTAAAGCTAGGTACCATCATAGACATATATATAATGCCCCATCCAAATCATTGTTCTGGTGTGCTGTAGAGTGGTATTACAAATAAATTAATAAGATATATTTTTAAATAGTGATGTGCAAAATATGCAAATACGATTACTAAATAAAATTAACAAATTATTGTCTTTGAAAATGAATAAATTTATACGTGTACAAACTATTGAGAATAACAATTACAAGAAGATATATACGTGTTTCATAATCACTGCGAAAAAACAACTATTCCCACTAGCTGACCCCTAAATTTTTTTGTTGGCCCCCAAATTTGAAAGTTCAGGGACCAGTTGGCCCCTAAATATTTTGGCGAATTTTAAGCCATGAGGAGTAACATTGGAAAGATCCAACCAGGAAACATAATAATCAATGTCACTAGCAAACCCGTGACAACTGCCCTAAGGTATCTTGGTGTCATAAAACACTGTGGAACTTAGTTCCCATTCTTCTATCCGCTGTAGTCAGCTGTTCGGAAAATACCACTGTGAGTTGCTGTGTGTTGTTGTCGTCACTGTAAACAACTCAATTTGACAGTGCTGTTTTTCTCAAATCTGTCATCGCACACACATTTCTGGACATTTGTATTGTTCAGGTCATAGCTCCAGAAAAGGAAAGTAGTATATTGAAAACTTGGTTGATCATTCATGGCTAACACATACATCACATGCACCACCTAAATAAATAACAGCACACAAACAGCACATAGAAACACAGTTTACATTATAGCACCACAGTCAGACCTGGGTTCAATTCACTTTTATCAATTCAATTCCAATTCATGTGTATTTACCAACGATCAATTCCAATTAGATTCAACGTACTCACAAAAAAGGACCAATTCCAATTCTATTCAATTCCAATTCAATTCTAATTCAAATCGTCAACAATAGCTGTTTTGTTGTAACTTATTAAGTTTCTGCACATTGATATGCAATGAAGCCCCATTGAAAATCCACTAGCAAACAATAGCCCCTTAATTTATTTAATTAAGCATAAGCCAGGAAGCCCATAATAAAATGCCTGCTTTGTTCTCAGAAGACACAGTGTTAAGCAGTTCTAGTGCCAAGTACTGCAATCTGAACATTATCAAGGGTTGTGTCAACACTAATATTGGAACTAGTGCTTTTTCTTTTGCTGCACCAACTCTTTGGAATATGCTCCCTCTTAGTGTTAGATCAGTTGAAAATATTATAAAATTCCGTCGTCATTTAAAAACTTATCTTTACAACCTTGCTTATCCACCGTAATACTACTTATGGATTTTGAGATTGACCAATCCTTTTGTTTTGATGCGCCTCTGAGCTTGGTTTCCAAGGATTTAGGCGCAATAGAAGTTATCTTATTATTGTTATTATTACCTTGCAGCCTGGCTAAAGAACAAATGGGATGCTGAACTCTAGACATTGGCAAATGCTAAATTGGTGTATTAGCAGTGATTCCAATTAGCACTTAGTAGCTGTCTTCTACACTGCTAGTAAAACTGGGGTACATAGGGACTGAGACAGCAGAGAAATGCTAGACAAATAATTGCAGCCCATGTTTCGTCTGGTGACAAATCCTTTTGTGCATGTAAATATTGGTAGTTCTGCTGTTGGGTGTTTTATTTTGGTCTTTGGCCAAAAAAAACACCCAAAAATGTTACAATTTAACATACATTTTGTAGTTTCTACGTCTCAATTTATATAGAAAAACACTGTAAATTTATTTTCCGTTTCGATCAATTAATTCAATTCATGTTACTTTCTGGGATTCAATTCCAATTCAAATCAAATTCATGCACTTTGTTGATCAATTCAAATTCAGTTAAGAATTGAACCCAGGTCTGATCGCAGTACACATGTCAGTCTTGTGTTGTTTCATTGGACTTGTATTGACAGGTCGTACATTCCAAACCGGGTGACAGACAAGTTGACGAAGGTGACAGACAACATCTACTGTTGTCGTTCTGGCTCCTCGGCTGACACTCAGGCCATTGCTGACATCGTCAACTACCACATCAACTTCCACAGGTATGCGCTCAGAGTATCCATGGTGACAGAATACACGTACTGGTTTCTACAAGCAGCATATTCACTAGGTGACAGGACTTTGTGTGTGTCGTTGCTGGCTATGTAGTAGCACAGGATTAGCACACACAGTTGGGATGATTAGCAATTATATGACATCCAGTCTTCTATCATAGCAACGGCCCATGGCGGGCTATACGCAATAACTGTAAGAAGGCACTTCAGCATCTATTGCAATCAACAAAAGAAACAGTGCACTATTTTGTTCAGCTGTGCATCTTTCGCTATACCGCTGGATTGTTTGAGTCCCATGGTAGACAGTGCACAACATTCGATTGTATATAACCATTATGGTGAATCACATTGACAACCAGATACCAAATAATCATCCCAATGGTGTTAGCTTTTGGGAGTTATAATCTGTGAGGCTGGTCACATGGTGATATGACGGTGGTTTTTGTTAATAGTGAGCAAAGTGGCAACAAAATGCAGCGTTGTTGATCTGTGTTATAGGATAGAAATGCAGGTGACACATGACTATATTGTCATGACTGCGTTGATGTGACTTGCTGTGACTGTGTTGATGTGACTTGCTGGCTGTGGATGTGCCTTTGTTGGTGTAATTGTGTTAATGTGACTGTTACATGTAATATGACTGTGTTGAAGTGAATGCATTGTTGTAACTGCATTCACGTGACTGGGTTGCTGTGACTGGGTTGCTGTGACTGCATTGATGTGATGGTTGTTGTGACTGTGTTGATGTGACTGTTGACTTGACAGTGTTGCCATGACTGTGTTGATGTGACTGTTCCCGTGACTGCATTGTCATGACTGTTGCCATGACTGCATGGATATGACTGTGATGACGTGACTGTTCCCTTGACTGCGTTGATGTAACTGCATTGCCATGACAGCATAGACATGATGGTGTTACCATGACTGCGTTGATGTAACTGCATTGCCATGACAGCGTAGACATGATGGTGTTGCCATGACTGCGTTGATGTAACTGCATTGCCATGATGGTGTTGCCATGACTGCGTTGATGTAACTGCATTGCCATGACGGCATTGCCATGATGGTGTTGCCGTGATTGCGTTGATGTAACTGCATTGCCATGACAGCGTTGACATGATGGTGTTGCCGTGACTGCGTTGACGTGACTGCATTGCCGTGACTGTTGTTGTGCCTGTAGGATGGAGATGGGAGAGGATCCGTTGGTGAAGACAGCAGCAAAAGTCTTCCAAGACCTGTGCTACAACTACCGTGACTCCCTGTCAGCAGGCATCATCTGTGCTGGCTGGGACCGCAAGCTGGGAGGACAGGTACATTGCAGGGACTAGGAGAGTTAGGGAGTTAATGACTGGTAGTGTTGGGGTCAAGTACATAGTTTGATCAAGTACAATTATGAGGAGTACAAGACAGTACATTAGGTCAAATACAAGTACATGTACTGGTACTTTGAAAGTAGAAACAAATTTACCAACTACAATTCCAAGTAGATTAGGTCAAGTACAAGTCCAACTTAGACATAATGTAGGTAGAACCAACCAGAATTTCAACTTCAAAATATCTCTAAAAAAGTAATTAAACCATTTAATAGAACACATTAACCTGAGTTCTCTTGCAAAATGTTATTGCAATATCTTTAATAGTTTCTGAGAAAATAAGGGTTGAAAATGCCTCAAAACGGTATATTTTGACATATTTAACGATTCGCCATGTTTGTAAAATGAAGACTTAGAACACCATAATTTGCAGTAATTATTACCATCAGTACCTAGTTTGTGCATAATTTTTTTTTAGTATGCACAGGACTATACTTAGTCAGATACAAAACCCTGAAAATACAAAAATCTTCAATTTTGACAGGCGTCGAATGACCAAATTTTACAGCACAGCACATCCCACCTGAAAACGGCCATATCTCATTCAATTTTCATCATACAGAAATATGTCAAGTATCCAAATGATCAGGATAACACAGATTCCATTTTGACATGCAAAAAAGCATTGTCAAACATACCTACTTCAGGGTGACTGTTCAAACCTAAGGATGACAGTTTGATAATAACAAAGAATTCCGGTCTTGTACCTAAAGAAGTAAAAAGTTTGAGAACAAACAGGGCAGTGTCCTGTACCTACCTGCTTATGGTGCAAATCTGTTTGTGGTTAACAAAATGTATTTATGAACTGCCTCCACTCCGATTTCTAGTGGTTGTAGAAACCTTGCAGGAGAGTTGGTGAGCTGCAATCTTGCATGTAGCAATCTTGCATGTAGCAAGATTGCAGAAAATGTCTTGTTTAAGAAAATGTGCACACATTTTCTGTTCTCATTTTGCCCCTACCACCATCCCCCAGAGTGGAAATAACAAAGAGATGAACTATGATAAAACTTTATTTGTTCACAAGGTACATATACATAGCATGCGTTTTGACTTTAAAACACTTAAACAGTAACAATTAATGACATAATACTGATTGAATTTGGAATTAATAGCTGCAACATGTATTGCAAAACATCTGAATATAGTTAAACTACCCTAAGATACGTCTATGCAAAATTAGAGAAATAGCTGCTGAACGGTTTCTGAGATATGGCAGCTAACGGTGCGCGACGCACGACGGACCGCGCACGGCAGACCGTCGTGGACGACGCCCGGCGGCACAGTGGAACGCCGTGGATGACGCACAGCAGACGGTTAGATCGTTAGATTTGTGAGACATAAGAAAATTAAATATAAAAAGACAATTCGATCAAACACTAAATAAAGAAAATGCCACAGTTACACACCTGTTAGACGGCGAATATCAGAATCCTTCATCGTCGAAGTTCCCAAATGACCGATGACAGTAGAGCCGGCTGCCGTCATTGGCTACGCCCGATCCAGTCGATCGCGCGACAGACGTTTTGGCGTCCAACTTTCACGTAGATACGCGTCACAGTATGAATTTATACTTAAAAACAGTGAACGCCACAAAAAATACTAATGCTCACCATTCATTTGCTATAATTCTGAGTGAATTTTATCGCTAGTTCGTCTACAACAGAGCCAGAAAAAACTCCATCTACTTCTATCTCATAATTAGAAAAGGAATCCTTTGGCGATCCCCACATAAAACCCACCAATGAAATCGTCGGAATCCGGGCTTTCAGATGAGATTGTTTCTATAATTATACACACAGACACTGAAACGCGCGAAGTTTTTTTAGAAGCCATTCTCAGCGTACCGCACAAACGGCTTCACGGACGCGATTCACACTTGCAAAAACCAGCCAACACCATTTGTCTCCCAGTGCCTGGCGCACGTAAATACTTTATTCAATGAACAACAAAACACCACATTCTGAAAGATAAGATAACAAACTTTATTGCAGTATAAGTCTTGATGTAATATTCTCACATTTACTGAGAGAAATGTTGGGTTGGAAATCAGGTAAAATCGGCTGACACCAGCTCTGTTAGCCACTGCTAGTGTGTGTGTGGGCCTACCTACATAATGATTAATAATAACATTCAGGTGTAATTATTAACTATTTTGAAAATGTATATTATTAGTTGTAGGCAGGATGGTCTTTCAATGTTGTGCATCACACAGTATTATTATAAGTATTATTTTGTATTTTAAATACTGAAGTTATATACACTCGCCCCCCCCCATAATAACGCGGCTCGTTATAATGCGGATTCGGTTATAATGCAGTCGGTCGTGGACCCCGAATTTCTGCCGCCAGGGGGGAAATGAGTGGTATGGCAAATTATATTAACGCAGTAATTACTGTCACTTGTTTTGTGTGAAGTTATCCTCGTCTTTGTTTGCTACGTGTGCATTTTTGAAAGACTAGTTGGCAGACTATAAATTTAATGTTGGCGTAGGCTGTAGAGCCTAGAACTGTGCAACGAATCTGGTGCGAGGCATGTCGCTACGTTGGCTTGCTGTTGTTTGTTCTGCACTGCCAGTGCTATCAAAGGGTAAGGGTTAGTGTGAGGCACTTCGCTACGTTGGCTTGCTGTTGTTTGTTCTGCACTGCCAGTGCTATCAAAGGGTTAGGGTTAGTGTGAGATGTGTTGCTACTCTGGCTTGCTGTTGTTTGTTCTGCACTGCCTGTGCTATCAAAGGGTTAGGGTTAGTGTGAGATGTGTTGCTACTCTGGCTTGCTGTTGTTTGTTCTGCACTGCCAGTGCTATCAAAGGGTTAGGGTTAGTGTGAGATGTGTTGCTACTCTGGCTTGCTGTTGTTTGTTCTGCACTGCCTGTGCTATCAAAGGGTTAGGGTTAGTGTGAGATGTGTTGCTACTCTGGCTTGCTGTTGTTTGTTCTGCACTGCCAGTGCTATCAAAGGGTTAGGGTTAGTGTGAGATGTGTTGCTACTCTGGCTTGCTGTTGTTTGTTCTGCACTGCCTGTGCTATCAAAGGTGTCAATTTCTTTGACTTTGGTCAATTAATTTTAGGCACAGTAAATGTGGAGGGAGGCGAATCGTTTCCCTTCTGCCAGTCATGGGCCTGGCTTCCGCGGATCGGCGCCTTCGCCTTCTGCAGGTTCGCCTGGCTTCAGCGCCAGGCGGCTTGTAAAGTGCAATTGAAATTCACAAATACACCTTGCTTAGGAATGTGGCAAGAATGGGATAAAACATTTTAATGCAGCCTAGTAGGGAAGATCAGTATGCTAACATTGCGTCACAAATATTAGCTTTTTCGCTGCGATGAATGCAAAGCTACTGGTGCGCCAAAGTATGAATTCATCAACTGAATATGAATGGTGAATCACAATATTGTTCGGCATAATAAATGTGCTTTCTAAATTGGTATTTTGATATTGCTTTAAAGACGAAGTTAAGCCAATTGTGAACATATTTATTATAGTTTTAAATATTTAGTCAACTCTAGCGCAACGTTTGTGAACTCATTTGCATATTCAGCTGCTGAGTACCAGATTATTATTTTAGATCTTACGTCACTGGTACCATATTATTGTTCAGTTGACCATAGCCTGTTGGTCTGTAGTCTACTTTAAAACTGTATACCATTCGTGAATTTTATTCAGTTCAACATTCAACAGTCTATGACATTCAAGCATAATACACACTGACGATGGCTGACATTTTAATAAGCTTCATAAACCGTGTATAGACCGCGCGGCCAATACATTGATTGTGCGTGTGGCTTCGGTGGCGTTCCTGGTGCAGCAGCCGTGACGGTCGCCGATGTACCCCTGGTGGCAGATATGGGAACCCGTTATCACGCCTCGCTTATACCACGGATTCATTTCGTGGACCCCGACTACCGCGTTATAACGAGGGTCGACTGTACTTGAAATGTACTTGATACAGTTGACCATGCACAATTTCAAAAACACAAGAACAAGTACTGAAAAAAGTGACCTGCCACAGCAAAATTGATATTAAGTTGCAGAATTGTGAAATGGAGTTGTCCTTTTAGATCCCACAGACCATAAGCTTTAAAATGATACCTCATTTATTGAAATATATTCAGTAGTTTTTTATTTATTGCTAAAATTGACGCAAACAAAACATATTTTGGATTAGTATCGAGGAAAGTAAACTAGACATTGAAAGATGAGATCGTATGGTAAAAACATTTATGTAAAAATCCCAAAATTGATTGGACATGACCTGGGCAGACATTTTGGGCTGATGTGCAGAATTGGCCCATGTGACTTTGTACCTGGTTCGCTGTGGCAGATCAGAAATGTACATAAGTACAAGTACTCCACGTACAAGTACTTGACCATAAACCTACAACCACAGCCTGAACAGTTTCTGTTTGTTAGAAGGTTGATTGTTTGTGAAAAATAACAGATCTCCTTATGCCATATCAGTGTTTCTAAAATGAGGTGTGGCCAAATTTCCAACAGACAACACCTGAATTTGACTAGTTTGCTTTTTTCACAAAATATTATTTTATGTGTTTCTTTTTATGTTGTTTTGGGTAATGTGTTGACAGTTCCTTTTATGAAATTACAAGAAATCAACCTTTATAGCTGTGTGGAGAATGGTTTACTCAGACATTGGTGACATGACTTACTTGTTGATGTATGTTGTTGAGCTGCTGTTGATGCCTTGTTGCTGATGTGTTCGTAAATATTCCGTTGCAGGTGTATTCCATTCCTCTGGGAGGGATGTGTATTCGCCAGCCAGTCACAATAGGTGGCTCTGGTAGTACATACCTTTACGGACACGTTGATGCGACGTTCAAAGAAAACATGACAAAGGACGAATGCCTCAAGTTCTGCAAGGATGGTAGGTGGCAGCATCAGCTGATGTGAACACATGACGTGTGTAGCCTATATTTATAAATCGGTTTATTTTGCTACCTGAAGCAATTGAATTCATACATAATGTCACATGATAAAAGGATGGAAGACACTTGTTGTAAATGTCAATATATCTCAGAGCGAAAAGTTCTCCCATGATAACAATATATACATTATCATTTTGTAGACAGAGTTTTAACACTTAAATAATTTTTAAATAGCTTAAATTGTTTCAATATTTAGTCCAATAAGTCAATTTTAGTTACTGGCCAAATACAATTGTTGTTTTTTAATTACAGATAATTTAATAAAAAGTATTATAAATTATCCAAGCCAAAGGTTTGTAAAAACAAATAATGCAAGTTTAGCAAGTACATTATGGACAGCTACAGAGGGGTTTTCAATATTCTGAAGGGGACATCTGAGAGCTTTTTAGTCCTTTGGCCGAAGGTCCAAGGAACTATTGCCATTACTCTGCGTCCTCCGTCTGCCGTTAGCTGCCATATCTCAGAAACCGTTCAGCAACTTTTTCTCTAATTTTGCATAGACACATCTTAGGGCACTGCCACTATGCACGAGAAATCTGTATTTGATTGAATCATTTTAAGGGCTCCCTAGGGCCTCCAAGGACCCCAAAACTTGTAAAAATGTAACATTTTGCCTATTTTTTCAAAAACTGTTCAGCAACTTTTTTTCTAATTTTGCATAGATGTATCTTAGGGTGCTGCCACTATATACAAGAAATCTGTATTTGATTGAATCATTCTAAGGGCACCCAAGGGGCCCCCAAAGTGCAAAAGTTTTACATTATCTAGTGATGTGGTTTTGAGAAGGGCCCTCAACAGTAGATTTTGTTTAATGTGCCACAAAGTAAACAGCATGACTAAACTCTGCAGCCTAGTGCTGCTGTTCCATTGAGACCTTGACTAATCTTTAATTGGTCACAGCGCCCAGGCAGAGTAGACACACTTGACCCCTGTTAGACTGAACAGTTGCCTAACACTTTTTATCTTCAAAACTATTGATTTTCTATAATTGCAAGTTGTGTTTATTTTGATGTTCATTTAATTATTATAAAATGGTGTGACTGTGGTGTCTATTGGTTAAAGATGTATTGTCTGTAGAAACCTGTAGGTGACAAACATAGAAAATTAATATTCTGTCACCTGTAGGTGACAAACATAGACATTTTTTATTCTGGACAACTATAGAGTGAAATATTCTAGTGTCATCAGCATATAGTAGAACATACATTTTCTACATCATCATCACTAAGGTTGTTGTAAATTTAACCAGCTGCCATGTCAAGTCCGTTATAATTGTGACTAACAGTGTTCAAAATTATTCAGGTAAATAGCAAATAACTTAAGGACACAAGTTTTCTCCTTGCCATACCTCTACATCACATGAGAAGAAGGCTGACACAGCCTGGCCCTGATTTATACATGATTTAGCATTTTTGTACATGTTGTATACAACTTTCAACACAATACCATTAGTACCGCATGAAATTATCTTAGACCACAGTGAGGACCGGTCTACTAAATCAGATGCTTTCTTATAATCGATGAAGGCACAATAAAGCCTTTTGCATCGAGACAAATACAATTCAACCAATACCCCTGTCTGAACACTGCCTGTTCTTCACCTATTACATTCGCTTTGTTTAGGTATGTGGTCAGTCTGGTGTTCTGAACAATCACTAAGGATTAATGAATACTTGTGCAGAATGTCACCCACTTGGCAGGTTTAATTGATCTATTCAGCAATTAGGACTCTGCTTAGGTGTGGGGTTCATGCGCACGCGTCAGGTGCAGTCGTACTTTTTACTGGTTCTTGTGTTTATCGTTAACATCACGAATTTTAAAAGCTTTTATAAATTCAAACTTACCGATGTTCAATAGTATCACTATTAGAATATAATCTTGTAATTACACTTCCAATCAAACCCCCCTAAACGACTTTTTGTCAAATTAGCTTGCTTAGCAACCGGTTCCGAATATAGATCAAGATGGCGCGGATGTAAACAATAAGCACTAAAAGCACGCGCAACTCAAATCCCCCCAAACACAACTCAGATAACAGCGCATTTCTTCAAAATTTAATATAATATGAACTAAACAGATATTGATTACATTAAACTAACTCCAATTATATACAACCTAGCTTAAAACATACATACACAACTTTAGATAAAAACACCATTTTGTTTATCATCCTACCCATCTATCTTCCACCCTCTGAACTAACAGGCCAATCTTCGGGTGTGTCATTGTCGGGACACTGACACCCCTGTGTTTTTCAAATACACAGAGGTTCTGAGTCGGCCAAGAACCAAAAATAACATTGCTGTCTGACTATCTGTATTGTTTGCACAAGCCCTCAAGCCTTGCACGTGCACATTATTTTCTTTATAATTCATAGTTTATATTTTTAGTTTATATTTACTGTATCTTTTACTCATAAAGGCAAGTTTTTACAAGCAAATATTTTTAAGTGCATTAAATTACAGCACTACATTAAAATTGATACCTATTACAAATCTACAGTTAGAACGCTCCATTTGCTTAGTGAGCATAAACATTATAAAATTCTCCCAACTCTCAACATGACAACTCTGTTACTGCTACTCGGGATTTTTGCCGTACTCACAGCCCCAAACAAGAGTTACAGCTCCAATACAGGTGATAGGATGTCCAAATCAGAATATCCTAGTCTGCAAGTTAACACAACTCTGACTTCCTTTCTCCATAAGCCTCAAATGATTGGTAATTCCCACATTGAGGAAGGGCCCAACGATACTACTAACGTCAGCAACACCTTAAATTTCAGCAAAAGTGTCGGCAAGTGGAGTATAGCTCTCTATATAATCTCTAAACAGTAATCCCGTTTCTGTCCCCAAATCATGAAATTCAAAGCCAACCATTATCATCTGTTATTGATCATACTTCTCACTGGCCAAATCGAAACAAACCCTGGACCAGTTAGTCTCCATAGTTCTGAATCTTTATATCCTTGTGGAGTATGCAGAGATGAAGTAAAGGAAGATGACAGAGCTCTCCTGTATGACAAATGTGAACTCTGGTACCATACCAAATGTATAGACACCACCAAAATTAACTACAACATCATGAAAAACATATCAGGCTTTTCATGGACCTGCTGCAAATGTGGTTTTCCAAATTTTGATTCGTCAATATCTCAAACCCAATCAGTCGCCTTGATGACATTAACGACAATTATTGTATAAATGATGAAGATAATATGCACCCGAAAACCTCAACTCCATTCAAAGGTTCGTCTGGTACTCGTAACACGCCTACCATCAAAAACAGAAAACATGGCCTCAGGGCAATCATCATAAACTGTAACAGTATCAAAAGCGCGACTAAACAAGCAGCCTTCCGTGCAACAATCGATCAACACCAACCAGAACTCATATTGGGTTGTGAATCCAAATTAGATAGCGATATGGCTACATATGAACTATTCCCAGAAAACTACACTCTACCGCAAAGATCGCAATGCGAATGGAGGAGGAGTCTTTATTGCCACCAAAGACTGCCTCATTACCTCTGATGAACCTGAATTAGACGAAAACTGTGAAATTATCTGGGCAAGCGTGCAATTCAGAGACTCTAAACCGCTATATCTGGCCAGTTATTACAGACTACCAGGCAACAAAACTCAGTCACTAGACGCCTTAATCTCATCAGTAGCCAAGACTATCAATAAAAACCCATGCCAGCACCCAAACTTAATAATTGGAGGGGACTTCAATCTACCAGATATGAACTGGACTGACTGGTTGACAACAAATACTAACACTAAAGCAATGCACGAGAAATTCATTGACTTCTTACTTGATAACTCGCTTTCACCAGCACCACAAGACCTGTCTCAAATAGCATCCTGGACCTCCTGGTTACATCAAACCCTAATCTCATAGACAACATACAGGTACTTCCAGGCATGTCTGACCATTGCATTGTACTGTTTGATATCAACATGAAACGTAAGTTACAAAAGAAACCACAAAGAAAGATAAACCTCTATGACAGAATTGACCCCAAAACATTGCAAACCAAACTGCATGATTTCATCAACAACTTCTTAGCCTCAAACCCTGAAGAACAATCAGTCGACACAAACTGGGAAACAATTAAAAATGGACTGGACAAAATTGTGGATGACAATGTTCCATAAAAATTCACTAAAGGAAAACGAAATCTGCCTTGGATAACATCTGAAATCAAGCATAAAATGAGAAAACGTGACAAATTGTTCTCAAAAGCCCATAAAACAAACACCCCATCAGATTGGAAAGCCTATCGTGAATATCACAACTATGTTACCAAATGTATCCGCTCAGCACACCACGATTATGTCAACAACATAATTGGCAAGAATATGACTGAAAACCCAAAATCTTTCTGGTCATACGTAAAACTCACTCACACAGAAAACCTAGGAATCCCAACACTTAAAACTTCTGATAAAATGTGCAGCACAGATCACGATAAGGTGGAGGCATTGAACATGCATTTCCAAAGCGTATTTAATAAGCAGACACACACACAAATGCACAGTAAAGGTCCATCTCCATATACCTCCATTCCTCACTTACACATCACAACTGCCGGCATAGCCAAACAATTATCTAGCCTAAGCCCATCAAAAGCATGCGGCCCTGATGAAATGTCACCTCGTTTCCTTAAAATTGTTGTAAATGAACTAGCTCCGTCTCTTAGATGTCTATTCCAGCAATCCTATAACCAAGCAACAGTCCCAAAACAGTGGCGCAAAGCACTAGTTACAGCAATTCACAAGAGCGGTCCAAAATCAGACGCCTCCAACTACCAACCCATATCCTTGACCTGCTTGTGCTGTAAAATCATGGAACACATAATCCTAAGTCATGTCGCCAAACATCTTAACACTCATAACATCCTTATTAATGAACAACATGGATTCAGGAACTGCCTCTCAACTACAACACAATTCATAAACTCAACTAATGACTGGTCAGGAACACTAAATCAAAAAAGTCAGACTGATGTAATCTTACTAGACACTTCAGTAAAGCGTTTGATAAAGTTGCTCATCACCACCTATCAGATAAATTAAACTACTACGGCATCCGAAACAACACTCTTGGCTGGATCAATAGCTTCTTATCCCACCGTATACAATCTGTTTCAGTCAATGGCACACATTCTTCCTGGGCTAATGTCATTTCCGGAGTCCCTCAGGGGTCTGTCCTGGGGCCGGTCCTATTCCTTCTATACATAAACGACATCAAGGAACAAATAAATTCAACAATGAAACTCTTTGCAGACGACAGCATCCTATACAGAGAAATAAATAACACAAACGATCAACATATATTACAAAACGATTTACAAACCCTCACAACGTGGACTAAGAAGTGGTCAATGAATTTTAATGTTAAGAAATGTGCAGTCCTCACCATCACACGCAAACGAAACCCCAAACTATATCAATATACATTACTGGAAAAATCACTAAACCATGTTCAAAAGCACGACTACCTTGGAGTCACAATATCACTTGACCTAAGATGGAACGACCACTGCACCAAAATAACCACCAAAGCCAGCCGCACACTTGGACTCTTAAGAAGAACACTGTCACCTTGCTCACAAAATGTCAAAGAAACAGCTTACCAAACCCTTGTCCGACCACAAGTTGAATATGCCAGTGAAGTCTGGAATCCAAACACAGCAACAGAAATTAACCGCATAGAACAAATCCAAAGAAATGCTGCAAGATTCATCTTCTCCGACTACCGAAAAGAAACATATTAAACCACTCATAAACAAACTCAACTGGGACTCGCTCCACACACGTTGCCTCATTCAACAAGCATCAATGTTTTACAAAATCCACTAACACGTGGTCAACATCAGCCCTCCGCCATGTTTCCAGCTCGGCACACATATCTCCAACAGAATCAACCATCCACTTAAATATACCTACACAATAATTCCAACCATCAATGCATATAAATATGCATTCTACCCCAGAGCAGTTTCCATATGGAACAGACTACCACCATCTGCTGTTCTACACATCACGCCATCATTGCCAGCCTTCCTGTGTGTCGCCATGCCAGCCATCAGGGAAATGCAACCCTTGCATGGCGTCCACATCCTCTAAAGCTACAAACTTATGTATATAGTGCACCACTTGTTTTTATCCGCGCTTCTGTTTGTTTTTCGTTGGTTTTCATTGTTTTTCTTTCTTTATTTTGAACATCCTTCTACACGATTTTTTCCTGTTCGACTGCCCTGACGTTATGCACCGCACAAATCCCAGTTTAGCTGAGAACAGCTGTAAAGGGATTACTACATCAAGGCCTCACTCTGGACACTGTCACTCACAGTGTTGTATATTGTCTTAGTTGGTGCATTGAGCTAATCTACTTGACCATGAATCAGTGGTGGCTCTGGTTGTGTATTATGCCCAGCTATGGAGCTAAGATTCTCTGCCTGCTATTGTTTGATGGAAGCTGTGACTAATCTGTAATTGGTCACTGGCAGTAGCTTGTGTCAACAGACAGCATTAAGCCACTAGACCCCTGTTAAACTGGACAGTTGCCTGTAGGTTTTAAACTGTGTCAAACAGTGAGTCTCAGATAATCTGTCCTCTTAGTTTTACACATGAAGACATAATCTGGCATAACTTGATAAATCATGTAGCAGCACATTTGTACTTCCAGTGTATCATTGCAACATAACATACATATTACATACTGTGTGCCACATTTGAATGTTGTGCATGTAGTATTTCCATGCAATCCATTTGCATATATAATGTAAAACTTCAACAGCCGTTTTCTTCATTTTCACTTTTTGATCCCTACCATGTTCAATGCTCCATAACTTTGCAAATTTTTGTAGCAGTCATATTTTTGAAACCGTGTAAAGCACCCTACCAAACCTTTACAAGGATGTAAGAAAACAATGTTACAATTTGTCTGACTTATCACTCATTTGGTCAGCCGGGGTCACATATAGACGTATTAGTCCAAAGGACTTCAAGGCCACTTGGCCCATTTTTTACTATTGTAACCGTGGTGTGTATCTTACAGCTGTGTCCCTGGCCATCATGCGTGATGGCAGCAGTGGTGGCGTCATACGAATGGCAGCAATCACTGAGGATGGAGTCGACAAACATCTCATCCTTCATGAAGACATCACTAAGTTCTACCTCAAGTAAACACACATCACTTCTGATGCCTAATTTCAGGTAAGGCTAGCAGTTAGTTGTATCACACATAATGTAGTTTATCTATTCTAGCTGTACTGATAGAAACATGGCTGCATTGCCAGTGTTGTGGTGCTGAATGATCTAAGCATGGACTAGGATTGGAAGAGTCCGTGTCTGTAATTTGGTTAGAGTTAAATGTGCAAAGACCGAGTGTATTTACCATTACATCATTGTAACAATTATAACATTGTACAAATGTGTTTTGCAGAACCACAACTTGTAGTTATATAATTTGACTGTAATCTGTTTATGAATATTAATCTTCAACCATTCAGTCATTCAGAGCTGCCTTCGCATCTTTAACTTCAATGATAGGAAGCCATTGGCTATTGACATTACTGGACACACAGCTTCAAAAGTTTTGAAATCTTGTCTAATACCTAAACAGTTCATGTATATGGTATAACGATGTCCACTTACCTTTTTAGTGAATATTTACATGCTTTCCCTTGATGGGAAAGAATTTATAATATGTTTGTATGCTTGTGTGATCCACGCAAGAATTATGCTGTCGGCTAAGATGATTATTTTTTATTGTTCACCTGACGTAAACATATAACAAATTGTCTTATAGCTGTGTTTGTTACATTTCAGAATTGGTGTTTGATCCTGTCCCAGCCACTGGGTGGTTCCAAATTACTTTGTGACCACATCTAGCAACTAGCAACATACTCCTAGCAGTAGGAGACAACTGTTACGTTGTCACGAAGATGAACCAGTTGCCACGACTGTACATTTCAGACTTTAAAAAAACCGAGTTGTTTTGCTTTCCTGTCGCATTTCACAGCCGCTTGTTTCAGAGTTAGTCTTGACAGAACATGTGATATCAGTCGTATGTGTTGCTCTGACGCTAGTGATGTAAGTGTACGGTCCTCCCAGGAGCACTTGTTGTCGCTCACTGTTTAGGCATACATTCTTTCGCGTTTTACTCTATGTCTGCAGCCATGTAATTTGTTCATTAAAGTTTCATACACTCACCTAGTTATACAGCATTAGTGTTATTAGCGTATGCTTTTTGCATAAAACATACCTCATACGTAATGTTGACATCATTTAAAGTGCTCTTTCAAGACAACTGAGGTTAAAAGGCACCGAGTTTTGTCCATTACATGCATGACACATTTTTGGCTGCATCAGACAGAATGTGAGATGCATGCAAGACAAATACTTTACGCCAAGTGTTGCATGAATTTGAAAGGTATGTTATCATGTCACTTATTTGATTTAAATGCCTAGGCCAATTTTACCGCTCGCTATCCTCCTGGAAGTCACACCCCTCCATTTCGCCCTTTCTAGAGCACTGTTCTGGGTTAAAAGAAGGAGTCCAGTGTCCTGTCTAACTTGGTCACTCCCCCTCTTCTGCGGCCTTCCTCGTTTTCTGTGTCATTTAAAGTCTTCATTGAAAGCTATTTTTATGAGGTTTTCTTTGGCATACGGGAGACATGTCCAAACGACTTATTTACTGGTCCCTTAGCCTGCCTGGGTCGTAAGGGCGCTGCACCAGTGAACGTTGCACGAGTCGACTCCAGTCATGGCGGTTGTGTGCTAGTGCCTCGGTTTCTGCAAAGATTTTTCTGGTCTGAATGTTATCTGTCCATCTCTTCCTCTGTCATCCTTGTCTGCCTTTCCCCTGCACTGTTCCTTGACGGATTGTTTTTATCACAGCGTTTCAAATTCAAACAACATTTAGCATACAGGATTCGTGTCCATGCATCTGACACGGGACCATAACTTAGGAACATTCGGACAGTCTGGAAACTTTTAGCGACACACTCAAAATGAGTTGGCGACCCACTGCTTTATACCTACACCAATGACAAGATCATATAAGGCATTCAAATACATCGTAGGTGGCGTGGAAAGGCTTTATTATGCCTTCAAATTCCTCTTCTAGGTAGGCTCCTACCGTGTCATCCAATATTTACACGTATCAACGACAACGTTACTGAACAGTTACAAACGCCACGTCATCATGTAGAGCTGCATGAAAATACCATATTACCCGTCTCAATCCCACACCAAATTATGTATACCATTACGCCAGACACCATCGGAATCAATGAATTGATTCGTCAATATTATTTCTAACTTCGATCATACGATACCACCCGGCTGACCGGGTGTACCAAAACGCAAAGCACCTGTCATCATGCTTCTGATACTGCCTCGTTTCCAATTTACGTTCTATCGTTCGCCGATACATGTGTTTTTCGCTTGTTCTAATATATATTTTCCTTGGTTCTGTGGAGTGTTTTAAAATGTTGTTTTTTATGTCATTTGTAAGATTACATTCTTACTGCGTATGGTCTATGGACGCAATTTAGCGGCAGCTATTTATAGTCCGGAACGGCGTAGACGTAGTTCGGTATATAGTTTGTCCGTTTCACTTCGAGTTTGACTTGTTCAGACCGAGACAAATTTTCATTTAACTTTTAGTTCGACGTAGTTCCTAGTCTGGAACGACGTGGTAGGTTACTGTCGCCTTTTTAGGTGTGCTGACTACACTTAAAAGTATGTTTAGTTAGAGTTGGGAAACGTTGTTTTGGTAATTTTACCTTATCTGCACAAACTGCCCAACCGTGATACCTAGGGTGGAGACCTTACCCGGTGTAGCTGACCATGATATTGTCTATGCTGAATTTCAGCTAAACCCCATCAGAGTACACCCAGTACAACGGCGTATTGCCTGTTACAACCGAGCTGACTGGGACAGCATGAGGACAGTCACAACTACGCTTACGGCTTAAATTCTCTTTGCATATACAGAGGACACCAACGTAGAAGAGATCTGGACAACATGGAAGGATGGCATAATCGAACGGATACAACAGCACATACCTCACAAAACAACAGGACCGAAGCGGGACCTTCCATGGGTGAACGAGCTGAAGAAACTTATTCGCAGAAGGGACAGAATCCATAAGAAGTGGAAGAAGACTGGCAGAGAAGAGCTGTACACTGCATTCCGGATTATCAAACGACAAGTCCTGGGCAGAATGAGACAGCAGTACTGCGCTCACGTGGACAACTCACAGATGGAACTCCAGACAAACCCCAACTCACCAAGAAGTTTTGGGCCTTCATCAAACAAATGAAGTCGGATAACCAAGGAGTCCCTCCACTGAAAGAAGAAGGCAAGCTGATCACAGATGACGTAGAGAAAGCTGAGTTACTGAACCGGCAGTTCCAGTCAGTCTTTTGTCCAAAGGAAACATTTACTAAAGAGGAATTTGACACAAGGTGCCCAAAGCCTCAGCTTCACCAGAATCAGCCCCGGTGTGAAAATATCAACACCACTGTCAGCGGAATTGAGAAACTCCTGAAGCAGTTAAAACCAACTAAAGCTAGTGGACCTGATGGCAGCAGCCCTCGAGTCCTCGGGGAAGTTGCATCAGAGGTTGCTCCATCACTAACCCTTCCCTGAAGTCTGGCATTGTACACAAGGACTGGCAATCTGCCTACATTACACATGTGTTCAAGAAACGGGAAAGGTACAAGCCTGCAAATTACCGGCCCATCTCCCTCACGAGCATACCTTGTAAGTTGCTTGAGCATGTAGTGGTCAGCACCATTATGAGATATGTGGAAGAGCACAAGATCCTCTGTCCGGAGCAACATGGATTTCGTCGTGGCAGATCCTGCGAGTCCCAGCTGCTAGGATTCGTGGACGAGGTGTCTGAAGCTCTTGAAAAGGGATGTCAAGAAGACGTACTAATCATGGATTTCTCAAAGGCCTTTGATAAAGTGAGCCACAGCCTCCTCATGCATAAAATACAGCACTATGGCATAACAGGAAGGGTTCACCAATGGATTGAGAATTTCCTCTCCAACAGAAAACAGGCAGTTGTCGTTAATGGCGCACAATCAGCGTTCACGGCAGTTGAATCTGGTGTCCCACAAGGTTCTGTCTTAGGACCTAGCCTGTACCTGCTTTACATAAACGATCTCCCAGCAGGACTGTCCTCTACTCCCAGACTCTGCGGATGACACAATCTGCCATAAGGTTGTCACCAGCCCACAAGATCAACACGACCTGCAGCAAGATCTTGAGAGATTAGCAGCCTGGGAGCAACGCTGGAAGATGTCTTTTCACCCCAGAAGTGTACTGCAATGAGCATCACCCGAGAGCGCACAGTTCTGGCTACACGATACCACCTCCACGGATAGACTCTGAGCACAGACACGGAGGCAAAAACCTTGGAGTGAAGTTCACCTCTGACTTCAGCTGGGACATCACAGACGTATGCAACAAAGCCAATAAGACATTGGGCTTCCTCAGGCGAAACATCAAAACGACCAACAAGAGGTTAAAAGAAGCTTCATACAAGGCATTTGTTCGACCTGTGCTGGAGTATGCCAGTACTGAATGGGACCCTTTCACTGCAACCAACATCAAGGCACTAGAGAAAGTACAAAGACGGGCAGCCAGATGGGTGAAACGAGACTACCGAAAAATAGCAAGTGTAGACACCATGTTACAAAAACTGCGATGGCCAACTCTCGAACAGCGGAGAAAGAAAACACGACTCAACACCTTCTATAAGTTCCACCACGGACTACACATCGAGTTAAAGCACAGACCAACACCAGCTGATCACCCAAGAAGAAACACCCGATACACCATCACTTTAAAAGCAGAGCGCCAATGGTCCCAGTTTATGGGAAATCCTTGCCAGTGCAGGTGTCTAGTGCAAAAAGAGATAGTTCCACTGTTAAAAACGTTATTACGTAAACGTTTGATGACATGTTTAAAGTCCATTTCTAAAACCATTGTTTCACCAAAAACTTGTAAGTTGTCAATTCTCATGTTGGTGTCCAGTGGTTTAAATGAGTGAAACAACAGCTCTAGGAATGAACAGTTAACGTTGGCGCCATCAAGGAAGCAAAAATGAACATGAAAACTATAATCGAAGAGGTGGCTAATAGCTTTCCAGACTAATAAACCAAGATGGTACACTTGCATACCGACGGTAGCGAAGTGGGCAAATGGGAACACAAATCCTGTGAATCCCAAACACTTCATCTGGAGAACATGCGACGCTAACAAAGTGTTATTGTTCTTACCATTACTTTCCTGCACACCATGCAGTTTGTTTATGGCGTTGGCTTCCCTTTCCAGGTCGACTACCCGCGACAGTCTCGTTTTGCTATCTCGAGAATCGAGTTGCCAGATCTTTCTGTATGAACATTTCATCGAAGATGAATTCGCCATGTCTCCCAGACCCAGGCACGTGTTTCTCAGTTGCGGTTCTTTCCATCCAGTCGAAAACATCAGGCAGGAAACCTGGGGACAGATTAAAGTTATGTCCATTTGGCATGGATACAGTGCCAGTGATTTTAGCAAGGTACACCGTTTAAATCACGTGCGCTCGAGGTAAAAATCAAGTTTGTCATGATGCGTAAACATTTTACAAAAACGGAAAGGGTTACCGTGTGGTGTAACAATGGTCATAGCAATGTGTCATCAGGCTAATTATGCTAGAGCAGGATATGACGTGACATCCAAGTTATATGTAGACATGACCATTATAATGATATCATAACTATATATCGCTGTGTATATCTTTTTCTGCACACTACTGTCACAGTGAAGACAACAACTGCGCACGCTGTTGCACGCAGTGTGGATTGGGCAGACTAAATGTAAGCATACATAATATTGTTTGTTATGCAAAAACTTCATAGTGTAATGCACCCACCTGGTCGTTGATCTACGGAGTTCTTGTAATACTGGAGCAGTCTAACCTACGGAAGAAGTAACGCGCCAGTATCGGTCGCATCTGCGTAGGCTGCCGGTGAGCGGTTCCAAAGTCCGAGGGCGAACTAGATCGACATGTCGCTCCCATCGTCGTCCCTGTGGAGAGACGGTGCTGTTTTTCATCATCGATGTTATCAGATCAAAATTATCAATGCACTCATTGCCGAGGTTGGGGGCTTGCCATGATAGGTGTTCTTTAACGTCGACGGTACGCTACACACATGTAAGTGCAGTATTGATGCACCGGTAGAATATGTGCAAACGTCAACGTCAATTGATGTGCCATATTTATGATGTATTATGAATATTTTGTAAAGTAAGTTTCTAGAAACGGAACATAATTTGTGTGACATAACCATGTTTTTTTACTTCATTTATGGCACAAAATAATTATATCCTTTAACATTAATGTACATATGACGTTGACGTTTAAGTAAACATTATATATATTTATATATATACATATATATATATGAATAATGTTATTAGTATTTTTCAATACATAAATGATACATAAACTATGTAAAACAATTTGTGTAACATTTGCGGCAATCCCACTTCAATGTAACAGTTTGTAACCGTGACGTGCAGAACTTCACCAAATTACGTATCTTTCAACAAAGAAAACCATATATAATATGTATGTTGTTACCGTAACATTGCAGTGTCAAAAATATTAGTATCTATATAAGACATCGGCAGCTCAACGAGGCGACATTTAATAATTCGTTACGTAACGCTTGCCCATACACATGCACCCACATCATCGTGAAGTACTATTGTGGATTTCATGACCCGAGATATTGCACGATAAAGCAACATTTCTTTCACATATATACAAACAAATTATTTACGGACGTTACATGTCATTGAATGTTTGTTTTAATGTACAAATATATATCTTATACCGGTAACTGAAAATGAGGTATCAGTAATATTAAACTTCGTGTCCTCGATGGGATGACATTTCCTGTAAATTAATAAAACAAGCATATATTGTGCTTCCTATATACACGTATAATACATAATTATATATACTTGTAGATTATGCGTTTCTAATCAAAGAAACACGTTGTTGTGTATCATTATTATTTTATACCAATATCTCCATATATTTGACATATCTTTTGTATCATATTTACATTATCAGAACTCTCAATTCTTACAATGAAATTATTCACATATTTGGCACATTGGCACTTGTCTACTGACAAACATACTTACATGTATATAGCTTATCCATAAATACTGGAATATTCCAAGATGAATTAAAAATTGCAAAGGTAATACCTATTTACAAAGCTAACGAAAAAACTTATTTATTAACTACCGGCCAATTTCAATATTACCAACTGTTTCTAAAAAATTGGAAAGACTAATGTATAACAGGTTGTTAAATTTGATTAATAAGCATCATATTCTGTATAAATATCAGTTTGGTTTTCCAAAAAAATCTACTAACATGGCACTTATAACCATTGTAGACAAAATATCAGAAGCCTTACAAAACAATCAATTTGTGCTAGGGGTGTTCTTAGATTTATCTAAAGCATTCAATACAGTTGATCATGACATACTGTGTCAGAAACTCCAGTGTTATGGTATTCGTGGCTTAGTCAATGATTGGATTAAAAGTATTTATTTAATAGAAGTCAATATGTGTGTTACAATAACACTAGCTCCATGTAACAAACTATTACGTGTGGTGTCCCGCAAGGATCCACCCTGGGGCCATTGCTTTTTTATTATATATCAATTATATTGCTAATGTCTCGGATATTCTTTTTTTCCACATTATTTGCTAATGACACTAGTCTGTTTATAAATGGTGATCCTTTGGATGATATAATTAACAAAATGAATTTTGAATTAAACAAAATTATAATTTGGCTAAATGCCAACAAACTATCTTTAAACATTGATAAGATCCAATACATTATACTTACCAGCCAGGAAACATACCAAACCGACAACACTTAAAATTAATGATAATGCTGTTAGACAAGTATCTTCTGCGACATTTCTTGGTGTGACTATTGATAGCAAACTCAACTGTGCTTAACACATTAACCAAGTTAAATGTATAATTCCTAAAGGGGTTGGCATTCTCAATAAAATCAAAAGATTATTAACTAGATCATGTTTGTTCACCTTATATTACTCATTTTATTCCCTCACTTGACCTATTGTATTGCAGTGTGGGGAGGTGCATTTGACTCATATTGTTCAAGTATTATCTTCAACATCTGTACGCTGTTTTTATTTTCAATATAATGATATTTACATTGAAATACACTATAGGGAGTATAACAGTATATAATGTTCTTCCCTTGTTGTGCTCATTATATTATTATATATAATTTGTCTTAATTTGATTTGTATGTATTGTAATGAGTTACAATAAATTTTATTTTATTTTAGTGCCTCTTCTGAAGTCTTTGCATTGGTTTCCTGTCCGATATGCTATTACTTTTAAGATCTGTACCATTACCTACCAGGCACTTTCATGTAAGCAAGCAGCGTATTTATATTAATTGTTTACTGTTGTAAAAAGCTTCGATCATCTAGTTCTGATGTACTTTATGTTCCGAGAATCAATACTAATATTGGAACTAGGGCTTAATAACTTACCTTTAGAACCTTGCGTATCCACCTTAGCTACCTGGTGTATCGATCCATCTGTTGACAACTTTTAATATGGCTCATCGATTTTGATATTGACTAACCCTGTTGTATTGATGCGCCTCTGAGCTTGGTTTCCGAGGGTTTAGGCGCAAAAGGAGTTACCTTATTATTATTATGTCAAAGCGATAATAATTGGCGACCTAGGTTACTGTGAAATTGCCCAAATGTCCACTACTCAATGCAAATGGCTGTAATGTGTACGCGCACTCATGTTAAATGCCGGCCAGGCATTCAACTGGGTCAATTAATGTAAGCTGTTTAAAGTACTTCTAAGACATAATGTATCACTTTTGGTTTAAAGATTGCTGTTGTATATGTATACTAAATAAAAAATTCAAGTGAGATTGGGCTCTAGTAGGATGTCGTCCCAGTTTACCGCCTGTAATGGAGTCAAACAGGGGACAATCCTTTCTCTTATTCTTTTCTCCACATATATATATATACATATATATATATACACTGCATATGCATATATATATGTATATATATATATATATATACATATATATACAGTGTATATGTGTATATATATATATATATGTCCATGTGGTGTATATATATATATATACAGCTCGGTGTGTATATATATACACCGAGCTGTTGGTGTATATATATATATATATACACCACATGGACATATATATATATATATTTATACACACCAACAGCTCGGTGACAGTCCACCTACACAAAAAGAGCAACAAATCAACATCAAGAGAGGAGTTCGACAGGGTGACACCATATCGCCAAAGCGGTTTACGGCAATACTCGAAAGCATATTCCGAAGATTGACCTGGGAAACCAGAGGCTTGAGGATAGACGGAGAATATTTCAGTCATCTTCGCTTCGCCGACGACATACTCATATGCGCTACTTCAGCACAAGAACTACAACAATGCTGCAGGAGCTAGCTGATGAAAGTGAAAAGCAAGTTCTGAAGATGAACATTTCGAAAACAAAAGTGATGCTAGAAAATTACACCACGCAGACAGAGAACGTTGTAAGCTACGTCTATCTGGGACCGCGATACAGTATCAGAGACAAAAAACCAAGACAAGGAGATTCAAAGCAGAATCACCGCCGGCTGGACAGCATTCGCCAAACACGGCGACATCTTCAAGGGTAACATTGGAACCTGCTCGCACAGACAAGTCTACGTCTCATGCGTTTTTCCAGCGATGGCATACGACGCGAAAACATGGGCACTTACAATCCAGGAAAAGAACAAGCTAGCAGCCGCACAAACACAAATGGAAAGAAGTATGTTAAACATCACATATCAGGAGAGAAAAACAAACATCTGGGGAAGAGAGAAGTAGAGACAAAGGTCATAGACGTGATAGAACAAAGCAGAAGACAGAAGTGGACCTGGGCAGGGCACATTAGCAGACTACGAGATAACCAATGGACATCGCGTATCACAACCTGGAGACATTACGAAGGGAAACGATCTAGAGGAAGACCGGCGAGACGGTGGAAAAACGAACTAAAGACGAGTACTGGAAGGGCACAATCTGGCAGAGGATAACGCAAGACACGCAGATTTGGAAACGACATGCTGAGGCCTTCGCCCAACCACGGGACACTACGGCTGGAATGTTCGAACAGTTAGAAAATATTGGTGTTGGATGCCACATGGGCAACCACTATACGAAAGTTTTTTCAAGATTTGTGAAAAATATGTAGATGAATACAGTGTAAATTTTAACGGTTCTAAGAGTAGATATCTGATTTTTAGAGGTCATAGTTGTAAACCCGACAACAGAACTGTAGTTTTCAACGGTACCGAGGATGCTGTACACCTGGGCCATCATATATCCGTTGTTAATAAATGTAGTTTTGTCGCCGATGCCACTGCTAAATTCCGGAGAGGGTATATAATATGTCAATGACCAATTTTGATAATATTAAGAGGACTGTAAAGTGCAATTTATTTAAACGATATTGCTGCTCTTACTGTGGAGGTCCACAATGGGATCCAGAGTAAGAATGTTGGCATTATATGCTTAGCATGGCGAAAAACACAATAACTAGCTGAGGGAGCTAGCAACGCTTACACACGGTGATGTTACATCATTGTTATCGGGTAGTTTACTATTATTGCTCATATTAAAGCAAATGTTCACAAAAGACATGAACCACAATTCACCCATTATAAGCAGTGTTGCCAAGTTATCTATTAAAAATCCATGGTCAAATAATAGTACTAATTGTCGTTACATTCTAAATGAATGTAATACAATTCATGATGTGTTCGCATATGATATTGGCCGTGTGTAACAGGCTTGTGTATCAAACGAAATAATATCTAACGCGAATGCTTTATACAAAATATTAGAAATAATCCCACTTCACCTGTCTCATGACAGCTCACAAAATGGTCCCAAGTTGAGTCCAAATGTACATGCGTAACAGATCTTGCTTGTGTGGATGCCGCCTTAAGCCAAAGACGTTTCAACACATATGTCCAATGTCATAATGTTCAAGGTTCGTAGTGCTACTGCTGACGCAGCTTCACTGCTGACACAGCCACAACTGCAGCACAGCCACCACTAAGTGCATAACCATTACTCACAGCCACCACTAACTGCATAACCATTACTCACAGCCACCACTAACTGCATAACCATTATTCATAGCCACCACTAACTGCATAACCATTACTCACAGCCACCACTAATTGCATAACCATTACTGATGTCACGTAAAGCGATATTACTCATGATCCTGCCACTGTTCATCCCACATACAAAAACTAATCAAATACGCAGAAAAAACTGTTGTATATAGGCAAATACAAGTGATGTATCTAGACGATGACTTCATTACTGTCAAGCACGACAACAAGTATTGCGTAGAGCAAGTAAAGGACTCACGAGGAGTGCAGTGCTAGCCTTGTTAAAACACCAGCGCGAGGCTGGTTCAACAATGGAAAGCGGGATATAAAGAATGAAGAATGTCATGTTAATTGTGTTATGGTTCAGTCAGAAACAAAATTCTAAATAAAAATATGTTGTTAAATATGTTTGACCATGTGTTCCCTGTCAAACTAGATATTAAATATTCTCATTAAAGCGATGGAGTTAAAATAAATACATTATTAGCTATTCGACAGGTACCCAATTATAACAAATATAAGCGATACCCGCGAAACACATTTTCTAAGTCCGTATTTACCATATAAATAATGATTCCACAAAAACAAAGTTAATACCATTGCACAGCCACCATTCTCTATTTACTCATATATAACAACATTAATTTTTTTTAATGAACAGCATAAGGAAACTTATAATATTTGAGAGCGGGTAAATTCACTTTTCAAATGACGGTTTATGTGTTGTATGTCCCAGAAAGATATAGAAAATACGTAACGACTAATATTATACACCATATACCGTCTCTTTACATAGGCATATGTACGGGTACAACTTGTGACGGGTCAACTAGTAGTCTTTGCACGTGCAGGCAAAATTTGCGAGGTGCATCAGAACAAGAAATTTGCAATATCTCACGAAATTGTGTCGATTGATTAAAATTGCACCAGTGCAAATTATACTAACACGAGTATTTGTACCATTGCCAGTTGTACCGTTGAAATTTCTAACCACAGGCGGATCCAGGGTGGCCTGGGAACACGTGCCCCTCAGAAGTATCTAATTTGGCGTTTTTCTAGACCTTTTCGAATGGGCCCCCGTTTAGGATACAATTAGCTGAAGATACGGTGGCGCGGCGGCCAAAAACTGTCAACAGCACATGGCGGCCCGCATCTTCTTATTTCACCAAACCAGTTTATACCAGACGACACCCTTCGCTTTGTGTAAAGTGTAAAGCGCTTTCAGCAGTCCTGATGTGGTTTAACAACCCTGGGCATCCGGTGCATGGACAGCGTCCAAAGGGATAAGCGTAATTTTAACGGTTAATATATTATATATAGATTGGTTCTTCCCATTAATTGTTTAGATGTATGATAGATGCAGGAATTTTAAGAGGAGATCAAATACACATGTTAAAGATATTGAATGAGAATGACACGATTGATAGAAGTATTGTTTCTCACTTTAGAAATATATAAGGACTGGTATGATATGATGTTAGGGAAGGAATAATTCAGATTATATATCAGAAAGTTTCATTCTCATAGAGGATCATAAATGAATGGATCACATGATTGTGTAAATGCTATATAGATTAGTGAATAACTATATTAAAAACGCAATTCACAAATACACCAGAAGGGCAGGCAGTTTACGCATTATAATTATAAATACACACAACAATAGATTCTCGATAATCCAATAGCTTCCTCGTCCACTTTGGTTTTTGCTCTGCGTGGCAGTTTGATTACATCTTGGTGGGAACTGTTTCTCCTAATTCTACAACTATATAGAGACGAGTATTCCTATATGTAATTCCAATTCCATAGCATTTTGTTTTCTTCAGACAGTCACTTATCTCGTTCGTATAAGTTATATTATTTAGGAAATTCCGCTACGATAACCGTTTAATGGTCAAACAGACTGAAGACTGGATACTGGCTATATAAGAATTTACATTTACATTTTTATCAGTCGAGCCAGCTGAGACAGCGGAGAAGCTGAAGAAGAGATGAAGATACGGTCGCGCGGCGTCGAAAATGTTCAAAAGCATCCCCCAACCCCCCGTCTTCCGATGTCATGATCCGACACAGCGCGACAGCGGAGTCGTAATGAAGGTCCGGCTCAGTCCACCGAATATGAATTTGCGTCGGTCGCCAGTGGAGGTTTGTGGGCCCCCTAGATTACCCTCTCTGGATCCGTCCCTGCCAACCATCCACGTCCCCGTGGAAAACCTCTCGTGTATCCCCGAGTGAACACATAGGCTACATAGGTTGGGAACCTCTGATCTAAAACAATCGAGAGGGCGTTTTAGAATGCTTATATTTCTTTCACGTGAGGAAAATCATAAGGGCACAGCTGTGTGCAGTCATTGTGAGGGGGCTTTGTAATAATTACCAGGTCACGGGCGACCGCAGATCGACGTACGTACTTCCATCGTAGTACGTACTTGGATTGTGGTACGGACGTACTACGTTTCTTTGCTAAACGGTCTGTGCTTGTAAAAATGTAAATTTATTTCTAGTCAGGAATTCCATTGGCCAAAACCACTTGATAATCAACCAGTTACATCCAGTGATTCACCAGACGTTGCTCCACAGAAACAACGCTCGGAAAGATCAGTGAGAAGTGTTCGTCGGTTTTGAATAGGTTCATACAATTGGTAGCCTACTCTGGATGACAGGCATGCTCTAATATTGACAAGTTTTTGTAGTAAATTCATTTTGCTTCAGTTTAGTGAGAGTTTTACCTAAATTCTATTGCATATTTGTAAGATAATAATCATGAAAGTTCACCCCCCCCTCCAGGATTCACCAGCCGTACTTGGATTGAAGAACGGGCGTACTTCGTTTGAGTATGGGCATTGCTACGTTTTGTATAAGGGTCATTCTCCCAATTCGGTACATATTGTCGAATTATTTTCACGTTTATCAAAACTACTCAAATAATCGAAAAAAACTTATTTATTTGATCAAATATCATTGGAATACACATTTTCAAAATGTGCAGGCTTACAATGTCTGCATTATGGAGTAATTTAATGTAGAAGTGCATATGCCTCTGTCAACTCTGTTACTGATATCTGAGCACCTAATGTGGTATATATTTGTCTTACAGCATTCATTATGATATCATTAATGTAATAATTGTGTGTCCCATGTCCAGTAACATATTATAAAAAATTAGATAAATATTTTATGCTAAATTTGATAAGTTTACACTGCCTTTTAGTGCACGTGCATTCTTGAAAGCACCTATCACATTGTGATTCAATGTGGCCCTGCAAAGCAATAAGCACTATATTTCACTGTTCAGAAACGTGACACTAGACACATATGGATATATGACAACAATTGTTATACATATATTACGTGAATATGTTTACACATTATTAGTGATAGTAACAGAGTTGACCTGGCAGTAACAGAGGTGACTTGCCAGTAACAGAGTTGACATTAAAATAACACAATCGTAATCAATTGCTAAATAAGACGTATAAAACCACGAACTGTTGCAATCTAGTGTAGTTATATATAGTGCACAAAAGCATACACCATAACTGCTAATCGAGTGTTTATACATTGGTAGTAACGGCAACAGAGTTGACTTAATTGGCAGTAACAGAGTTGACACTAAAATAAGACAAGTGTAAACAATGGTTACGCTAAACATGTAATACTATAGATTGTTGTAATCTAGTGCAGCTATAACTAGAGTGCACAATCTTACACCATCATTGCTATCATATTATGACTATATAGGTAGCACAGATTATGAAATGTTGTACCCATAAACATGCACCATAGCACAAACAAGAGTAGATGTCTATGCAGCCGTCCTTAATCTCAGAGTCAAGCAGAGTGTAAATACTGCTGAATGAGCTCCCAGAGATGTGGCAGAACCTGGACGTGCCTACTCCCAACTGTCTTTGGTTCGGGGATGAGAAACAGGACATCTTCAACTGTGTACCAGCAAATATCATCCCGATACTGTGGCCAGTAAAACCGGTTCGCACCCACGCTATTCATGCATTTGACTTCAATGTCCACGACATCGATGTCAGTAACAATGCCAAGATATATGTTTCAACACAACGCACCATTTTCCCTGAAGTTCATCAAGTTCTTCAACTTGTTCCACTGACACTAATTAGGGATGCAGTGACAGCTGTGTAGGAGCGGCAGGCTTGGCAGGACTGGTCTGTTGTACTTGTGTGACAAGTTGTACATCAGCAGCAGGCATGCAGCGCAGGAGGAGCATGCAGTTGGTCTGTGACTGGATGCTTGGCAGGGGCAACTGGCTGCACTCTGGTAGGAAAGGTAAATTCCTTGACGTCGTAGCACATGCAATTAAGTGCGTCAGGGTTGTTGCAACAACAGATGACATCGCGATATTTGATCGTGCCACGAACCAGTGTGATGACTTGGTGTAACTTCATGATTCTTTGCACTGCTGGTACGTTCTCAGGGACGGCTGCTTCTTCCACGTCGTCTGCCTCTACGAAGAAGAGCTTGGCCGATGTTTCCTGGATCAGTTCCCTGTATAGATGGGCTGCGTCAGGGATGTCATGCCCTAGGCTGATTATTCTGTCGGCCTTTCGCTTGATGGCGCCTCTGATGCCACCCGGGGCCCCCTTTCCGTGACTTGCCTCCCAGAAGTTCAATGACCCTGCTTGGTAGCCCATGTCAAAAATGTTTGTGCTGAACAGGAAGAAATTTACCTTCTGTCTGTACTTGGACGTCAGACCATCACTGAAGAAATGTAGGATATCGATGTCTGGATGACTCACTTGCATGTGTGATCGACCGAAGTGGACAGACTGAATCTCACTTCCGAACTTACAACTGAAGTTCTCAGAAAAGTCTACGTGAATTACACATTCAGAAGGTGGCAGATTTCTTCTCAGCTCTCGGCAAACAAAAAACTGATGCCTGATCGTGTATGCGTGCCGTCTGAACTTGCTTAGGCTTTTTGGAATCGCTTTAGCAGAGTTTGCTTTGTTGCTGTTTCTTCCACTTTGTTGGTGACATTGAACGTGCGTTCATTGTTAAGAGGCTCTGCAACGGTACACCACTGGGTGTAGCTTACCTCCTCTTCTTGATCAAACTGGTTGACATCTCGAATAGCGTATTTACAAGTTTGGTATTCACCGTACATGCAAACTTTCAATGCCGGATCACAGCTGATGCTGTCAGCTAATTGTTCTGTGTTCTTTGTTTGCAGAATGGCTGTCACTGTGAACAAAGTGAAAGAACACCGTTCATTTTAGATTTGTCTAAATACAAATGAACTTAAAATGGCAAGCTTTCGTAGATATAATTTATCATAAATCATGATAATGGCATACTGATGTCAACCCTGTTACCATCAAGTCAACCCTGTTACCATGAATGGGTAACAGAGTTGACAGTAACAGGGTTGACAACCATGAGGCAATGAATCTAATACAGCAGTACATGCAGCTATATTATCACTTAATCACTGTTTCGCGCCACAATGCAGTGCATTGCCATCCATAACAAGACTGAGTAGTGTTTTGGTATGATGGTTACATAATACTTATCTTTGGGTAACAGTGTTGACATATTATAATTATATTATTGCATGTGATACTAAAAAGGGGTATTTTAATCCATATTAAGACAGACAGAAGCACATATACCTTCTCTCCATTTAAGGAAGTCGTAGTCTGCTGCCACCTGGTGCTCAATGCGGTATACTGTACAAGGATATTGGCTTCTTCCAAGGTTAAATTACTATAGAGTAACAGAGTTGACTCACTGTTTGGGGACATATGAAAGTGGCTTGAAATTTTATAATTATATAAATAATATGCCTATATAAATCCAAGTCAAATATTCTTGAGATATTTTACTAGATGGTGCTGATTATCAAACAATATTACCATTAAATGTGTTGCTGCCACCGAGACCGTAGGACACAGATTTAGATTCAGGGACATGACATTTTTGCCACCCCTATTATATAATACTTAGTTTTTCTTTACCACAAATTACTAAAATTATTGCACTATACATCAATTAATAAAGATAACATATCTATATACCCATAACTGATGTGTTATTGCCCTTGGTATATGCAGGACACTGAAAATGCACCATATGTTTCTGGGACTCAAATATGTACCGAATTGGGAGAATGACCCATAATCGTATATTCTGCGAGACTCTCAAGGATCTCTCTCTCTCTCTCTCTCTCTCTCTCTCTCTCTCTCTCTCTCTCTCTCTCTCTCTCTCTCTCTCTCTCTCTCTCTCTCTCTCTCTCTCTCTCTCTCTTATAGTATATATATACTATTGTTGGTGCAAATGAAACCTAAGATAAACATGTCAACAAGTTAAATAGAATGAAAATTAAGTGTCCATTACTGCATAATACTTCACATAGGACACACCGGATGACCGGTGCGTGACCTTTATCTACAACGGTTACACGTTATCATCGTGGACAAGATACTCATGCAAACTTTGATCGAGGCGGTGATTTAGGTTATTGACCGACCGAAGTTTAGTTGGCAGAGTACATTATTGAAAATGGCAGCAACAGGTAGGTCTCTACATATCTGTCTCTATTGTTGCTAATTCTAAGAGGACATAGGATAACACGCTGGCTGTTGCACCAAACGATGCAGTCTGCGTTCATGTTCGATTGATATATGTAGAAGATCGTCGCCGGGTCCACGGTTAGATTGAATTCAAATTACCTGTAGGAAACGTGAACTTACCGTACGATTTCGCCTATTATTAAATTAGAGTTTCAAAATAACTGACATTTTGTTAGCGAAAACGTTCCCTGATAGTGTATGGACTCCCTTGATGGTGAAGGATGGAATGGCGCTAGCCTTGATAATGGTTTCTCGTTTTAGTTTCGATAACATGTGTGAATAAGAACAGTGAAATTTATCAAAGATGCCATCTCTCATGCTGTGGTGTAGACGTGACGTAAAGGGTCACAAGACACGCAAGTGTTCGGTTGGTTGCCGCAACTGCATACATAAATACGACGTTTGTAGTTTACATAAGTCATTACCAAGGCAACAACGGTGTATGCCTTTTTGTTGATTTCGAATTTCGAACACGATAGTTGTTAGGTACGGTACTTATCAAGGTACTAATACCTATTTACACCCCGAGTTAATGCCAAAGCAAGAAGCTACGCCTGAACTTACATTTATTTTCTGTAAGCGAGCAAACATTTCTACACTACCTTCAATCCACAATAATCGAGTTACCGGCCGTTCTCGTTGTTTGCAACAGGACCACTTTGTTTCTATTTGGCCTGAAGCGCTCAAAAAATAAATGACATTAACGCCGTTAGCGTTTCGAGAAGATTGGTAGACGAGTTTTAATGCTTTAATGCAATGAACCAGTTAATAGAAGGTATGTTGCAGTAGATCGATTCTGTTTGATTTTTATTCTTTTGTAAGCTTAACAGATTAAGGACCTGAAATGGGGAGCTGTATTGTTTGCATGTCGTTTATATGCCGATAGTGTGTATCTAGGCCCAGATATCAAGTGATTTATTGCATCAGCACTTAACGACCGAGACGCTTTGTTAGCAAGCCTACGTAACATATAACCAGTAGGCCTACTTCTGAAGTAATCTGAAGTTGAAACCAAGGACTACTGTTTGTCGTGTAGGCGTTTATCATCACGTTTACGGCAGTTGAACCGGAAGTGACCTAGGGGGGTTGGGGGAACCGGAGGATAAGGAAAGTGATGAGAATTAAATTTGGAAGTTCAATCTGTGTCCATTTATGAATATAATATCAAGTTAGAGGACATAACACTGGCGACGAGTTGAAGAACATATAGTATATCATAGTGCGAAATCACGATGGAAGACAAAAACGTTATTCCGACATTCAACCCATTTCGCGAACCGGCAACGATCGGCCCGCGTTGGCAGCGTTGGCTAAACAGCTTTGAATTATTCGCGGACAGTAAAGGGTTGATTTGCAACGATCTACTGGATGATGCAAGCGCGGATGAACGTCGGCGCGATCGGCAAACGCAGCAGCGAAGACGTGCCCTGTTACTACACCAGGCGGGCGCCGATGTGCAGGACATATTCGCCACGTTGGAAAACACAGGTGAACGTTGTGACTATGCGGCAGCCATTGTAGCCCTAAACTCATACTTCGTCCCGCAAGTAAATTCGGCGTTTGCGCGTCAAACCTTCCACCAGATTGCGCAGAGACCGGGTGAAACGGTGCAGCAATTTGCGACGCGTTTGCGCTCAGCAGCAAAGGACTGTGAGTACGGAAATGATGTAGAAAATCAGATGCGGGACGCGGTTCTCAACAAGTGTGAATCGCTATACGTGAAACGCAAACTACTCGAAGAAGGGCAGGGACTAACGCTTGCGAGGACACTGCAAATAGCCCAACAGTGTGAAAGCGTTGAGTCACAAATGGCAGCCATGACACTGAAGAACGACGAAAGTCAGAGTGAACAGATCAACAGAGTGGCGCGCGACAGCACATCAGGAGAAAGGCAACCGGCACGGGGGGGATGCTACAGATGTGGTAAAAAGGGACATTTCGCGCGTGATCCTCAATGCCCAGCCAAAGGGAAATCGTGTCGCAACTGCGGGGGAAAGAACCATTTTGAAAATGTGTGTCGTTCTCAGAAGAGGAGCGTCAACCTCGTGAATGATGACGCCACCCGCAATGACCCCGACTACGCGTTCTGCCTGGATGGAACTGAGGACAACTCCAGCATGCTACAGGTGGATGTCGGGAACGTGACGTTGAAGATGCTTGTCGACTCCGGTGCGACGAGCAATATCGTAGACGAGGCGACGTGGGAGAAGTTGAAACTAAAAAAAGTGAAATGTGAATCGCGAGTAGCTGCGAGTGGGAAAAAGCTGTACGCTTACGCATCTAATACGCCACTACATGTGAAAGGCAGTTTCGTTTGCACTGTCAGGGCCGGCACACAGAGCGAGGAGGCGGAGTTTCAGGTCGTAGAAGGACGAGGCGTCCCGCTGCTCGGAAAGAAGACCGCTACTCAACTGGGAGTGCTGAAGATCGGCGTTGATGTCGCAGCTGTCTCAGATGTCGCAGGCATCTTGAAGCTGGACTACCCGGAAGTGTTCGATGGAATTGGGAAATTGAACAGTAGGAAAATCACGCTTCACATCGATCCAGAGGTTAAACCCGTTGCGCAGCCTCTGAGGCGCATTCCTTTCAACCTGCGCAGCAAAGTCGACGACAAGATCAGCGAATTGATTGCACACGATATCATCGAGGAAGTCGACGGCCCCACACCATGGGTGAATCCTGTGGTAATTGTGCCAAAATCAAACAGCAGTGACATTCGCTTGTGTATCGACATGAGACGCGCCAACGATGCGATCATTCGAGGGAGGTACCCCATTCCAACGGTCGACGAGCTATTGCAAAATATGAATGGCTCAACAGTCTTCAGCAAGATAGATTTGAAATGGGGATATCACCAACTGGAATTGACGGAGGAAAGCAGAGACATCACTACGTTCGCTACTCACTCAGGGCTCTACAGGTACAAACGGCTATTGTTCGGAGTATCGTCTGCTAGCGAGCAATATCAGCATGAGATAGCTGCCGCCCTTGCCGGGATTGAGGGTGTTGAGAACATCAGTGATGATATAGTCATTCATGGGCCAGATGAAGAAACGCACAATGAAAGACTACACGCTGTCATGCAGAGGCTCAGAAGGTGTGGACTAACAGTCAATGGAGCAAAATGTCAGTTCAATCTCGAGCGCATCGTCTTCATGGGAATACTCCTGTCACAGAACGGAATCGGGCCAACGGAGGATCGAGTCAAAGCGGTGGTGGAAGCGCGGGAACCAGAAAATGCATCAGAGATACGCAGTTTCCTGGGACTGGTATGCTACAGCAGCAGGTTCATCCCGCAGTTCTCGTCGATATCCGAACCACTCAGGAGGCTCACAAAAAAGCATGAACCGTTTGTGTTTGGAGACGAACAAAAGCGAGCCTTCAAGCTACTGAAGGACAGCATCGCAGAGGCGATCACACTGGCATACTTCGACAAAAACGCGCCTACGCAGGTCATCGCTGACGCAGGTCCTGTCGGTCTGGGTGCAGTTCTAGTTCAAAAACAGGGCGACAGTCTGGTACCGGTGTGTTATGCGAGCAGGGGACTGACCGCATGTGAGCAGAGATATTCGCAAACTGAAAAGGAAGCGCTGGCACTGGTCTGGGCGTGTGAACGGTTACATGCCTACGTGTATGGTATGCGGTTCGACCTTGTCACTGATCACAAGCCGTTGGAGGCAATATACAGCCCACGTTCCAGGCCGTGTGCTCGGGTAGAACGGTGGATGCTGCGGCTACAACCGTATGACTTTCGTGTCGTGCACATCCCGGGACCACAGAACATTGCAGATCCCCTGTCACGCCTAGTCAAGGGTGAACGCAGGGACACAGAAAATGAAGCCGATGACTACGTTCGGTTTGTTGCTACTCCAAAAGCGATGTCGACGCGTGAAGTAGAGGAAGCTTCGGGAAAAGACGAGGAGTTGCAAAACGTGAGAGACGCAATTCAAACAGGAAACTTCGAGAAATGTCGTGCTTACATGGCCATCGCGAGCGAACTTTGTGTTGTTGGTCAGTTGGTTCTGCGCGGTACTCGTATTGTGTTGCCAGTTAAACTGAGGCCATCAGCTCTAGCACTTGCACATGAAGGTCACCTGGGTATCGTTGGCACGAAGACGATGCTACGCAGCAAAGTGTGGTGGCCTGCAATGGACCGTGAGGCAGAAAGACACTGTCGGTCATGCTACGGGTGCCAGCTGGTGGCGAGGCCCGACCCACCGGAACCGCTCAGCCCGACCCCATTGCCGGACGGGCCGTGGGTAGACGTCGCGACTGACTTGATGGGACCACTGCCATCCGGTCACTCGCTACTGGTCGTGGTGGACTATTTCACAAGATACTACGAGGTTGCGGTGTTGAAATCTACGACAGCCGACAAGGTGATCGACAGTCTCGACGAGGCGTTTAGTCGACACGGACTGCCAGTCACAGTCAAATCAGACAACGGACCGCAATTCCGATCGAGCGAGTTTGCAGAATACTGCGCCGAGACCAACACCACACACCTAAGAGTGACGGCAAAGTGGGCGCAGGCCAATGGCGAAGTCGAGAGACAGAACGCATCACTGCTTAAACGCATCAGAATCGCGCAGGCGGAGGGAAAAGATTGGAAAAGGGAACTGAGAAAGTACCTAGCGCAGTATCGAAACTTACCACACACGACGACTGGTCGAACCCCGGCTGAGCTACTATACAACCGCAAACTACGAGGGAAGCTGCCTGACCTCGGATCGAATCCTGTGGTGGACCACGACCTATGAGACCGTGACAGCGAGATGAAGGGCAGATCGAGAATACACGCCGACGAGCGACGAGGTGCTCGTTACTCCGAGGTAGAGACGGGTGACAGGGTGCTGGTTCAGCAAGAGAAAACCAACAAACTGAGCACACCTTTCAGCCCGAATCCACTCACCGTAGTCAGCAAAACTGGCAACAGTCTTGTGATCGAGGCTGAGGACGGGGCCCGGTACTCCCGCAACACCAGCCACGTGCGGAAGTTTCTGGAACCCGTGACCGAGAACGTCCACGACGACCGAGCAAGCGTGATGGAAGCGCCTACTCCACAGACGTCAGCTGCAGTGGTGCCATCTACGGACAACCTGAGCACGCCGATGAAGCAAGTCCTGCCTACGAGATGTCAACGCGAGAGGAGAATCCCGAAACGGTTTGAAGATTTCGTATGTGAATAGATGCCCTGCATCTCACCGCAGACATTCCTTCAATGCGAACTATGTTATATTTCATTATGAACTCTGTTAGGTTACAACAAGAACATGCGCACGTGCGGTCACTGGACACTCACAGAACGTTTAGATTTAGAGTTGCAGTAGTTAGATGTTTTTGTTAGTAGTTAGACGTTAATCTAAGAAAAGGAGGGGTGTCGTGTAGGCGTTTATCATCACGTTTACGGCAGTTGAACCGGAAGTGACCTAGGGGGGTTGGGGAACCGGAGGATAAGGAAAGTGATGAGAATTAAATTTGGAAGTTCAATCTGTGTCCATCTATGAATACAATATCAAGTTAGAGGACGTAACACTGTTGGCAGCCAAAACAATGATTAGGCCTAGTTTTATTCAAGGGACCAACTGTGACTTCCAAAACCAATTATAGTGGGCTCCAAATGTGTTGCGTGACAGCTCTCATTTCCATCTATTCGATGTCAAATGTTGCCAGCAAACGGGCATTCGGTGCTGCGTGGAAGATCAACTATCAAATAGAGACCTACATTATGTCCGGCCAACACCTGGTGGATTTACGGGAGGGGTCAAGGGAGGCTATACCAAATTCAACAGTAATTTTTGTTTTATAACTTGTGATTAATCGCTGCATTCGAGCAGACAATTTTACTTAGGGGTATCTAAATATCCCTTCCCGCATCACACATTCGCCATGACGTCCTGCTACACACGGAGAGCGCATGTGCAGTTTTTTTTTTACGACCCCTCCCCTGTATTTTTTTGTTCAATACCCAACCGTATTTGTGTATGTTATTGTTTTATTTGTTATTGTTTTCACCAACCACCAATGATGATACTGTGCTAGATCTTCTAGATGACAAACCGTTTTATTATACCGGTTGTTCCCAATGCATACAGTGAAGTAATATATGCCATCGTAATGGGCATCTAATAACGACGATTATTCGTACCTCAAGGACAGCAGTTATTAATGTTACAGTACTTTATTAAATTCACTCCCGCTGACGAATTAATTTCTGCTGTCGCCATTTATGGCTTTGAGTGCAGCAGATAATAATTTACCGATATATCGCACATAACTTGTCCACTGAAAAGTAAATAATTATTGAAATACATCGCCAACGGGTAGATCAGAGGACAATGGTCTAAGGACGCGAATGAACATGGAAAAGACGAGTGGATTTCGGTGCCTGGAAGTAGGAAGTAGCCTATGTTGTTACAGTAGGGGCTACTCAAGAGTTGGCGTATCAGTGTGTGTGTGTGTGTGTGTGTGTGTGTGTGTGTGTGTGTGTGTGTGTGTGTGTGTGTGTGTGCGTGCGTATATGTGCGTGTGCTTGTGTGCGTGCGTGCGTGTGTGTGTCTTATGATAGTGAAACTATTAGTTCTACATGCCATGTCTATTTACGATACTTTTTCCAGCAGACACAATTGTCTATAATATACTTGTCGCCACCATATTTTCCATGGTGGAGGTATGTTGTTGTTTGTATGTCACGGGGCGATCGCAGCGCCACCATAATAATGTCTAATAATAGTCAGGCCCGTAGCCAGGGGGATTCACGGGGTTCACGTGAACCCCTTTTTGTGAACCCCCCTTTCTCCAAAATGTGAACACCCCTCAAAATTGCATCTTTAAAATGTGATCCACTAATTGTATTCCCATCCTAAAAGCTGCTAGATAGTGTTCAAGCATTACAATGAATGCCAAGATGCTTGATTTGTGCAAATGATAAGGGGAGAACCGTTATCTATTAAGTAATCCTCACTGAATGTATGGCAGCCTGGCTGAGGGGTCTGCCTCCAATGCCATGTGTGAAAAGGGCAATGACTAGAGGAATGCGTTTCAAAGGACCATTGTACCCAATTAGTCATGCAGAAGGACTTCACCCTATCCCAGGGTCTCCTGTTATGAAAACGCATGGGGTAACAAATACATAAGAACCCAGTTTTACACCAAACGTAAAATTATGAGTCCTAAGAGGTTACCGATACAGACAAAATACTGGTGAATAAACGGGGTGACGATGATTTAACAATTATGAGAACATAAATTAAGCCATATCAAATAATCCATTAGTTCCTATTAGAGCTCCGTTAAAAAGTGAACGAAGGGTGCGGCTTTTTATTTTTAGTATGCTGATTAAGGTAACTATCGACTGTCAAAAGGCTATTCTCAACAATCAACAACTTAAGATGTGTAGCGAGTGTATTTCTTACAAGCTGCAAACCCGGTAGACAAACTCATCTGGCTTACCACAAATCATAATTTTCAACTTTTGAGGTGGAACGCAAATTTCGATGAATAATTGTATTTAACCAATACAAAATAAAGTTTAGCTTCACCTATTTTTAAATGCGCGTGCTGATGAGTAATTCTGTGGCTGTATGGTTGCCGAAATATTGTGGTTGCTAGTTGCATGTTTGTAGATCTCAAAAAGGGGATCCTTATCGCTGATGAGGAGGCAAGAATGTGTTAAGGGCCTTTGTTATCAATTATTATGTCCATTTTGTGTTCCGTATAGTTGTAAAATACAATTTGTGTTTCCTGGAGTCAGTGTGGTGTACAGGATATGGTACTTGACTGTTTGACACTTAAAATTTAATTCAAATTCCACAAGAGGACAATAATTTTTATAATCTTCTATTTACCGGGCATGTTTTATAAAGGTTCGTTAATTTATTAAGTTATGTTTATGATAAATTATGGAACTTGTGCACAGATGAGATAAATATAATGTATTAATTGAGTGAAAACCAGATTGTAAATGTCACACTTTAACTGTTTATTCTTAAAAATAACTTGGACACACCCACACTCCTCGGTGCCTCGTTTATTATATTAATATGAACATATTCAAAACAATTGCACACACGGCGAAGGGTTTCGAGTAAATAATTGAGTTATATTAACAACATACTATCACTGCGTGTTGGCTTTTATGAATACAATTGGGTGTAAATTAGGCTTAATCAGGCAACAAAATGGCACCAAACTTCACAGACCACATATGAGTCCGACTTTGTTTAAAAACGCACCCTCAAAACGACCTCGTTATGGGCCTGCTGGGGATGCTAATGTGGTGTTTGTATATAAGATGAACGAATATAAGACGAAAGAATATAAGACGAAACCACGTGATCCACCAATCTCACACCCACGTAATTGTTCTTCCAGATAGAATTGTAACCTTCTGCATTACGAGTTCCCACGTAAACATGTGGGGTCCTCGTGCATTGTGAAAAATATAACCCCACCTGAACTTGTGGTGCCCCCTGGAGTCTGAATTGGTAATATGTTAACCCCCCATTGTGAAAAGCTGGCTACGGGCCTGATAGTTTATTATCTGTCAGTACCTACTCGTTGTGTGGATATGGGGAAGAAAGCTTAGAGTAAGCTAGACGGGCAGAGAGACTTAAATATGGGTCGAAGATGAAGTAGTTGTTAAGGAGGGACACTGACTAATGTATTCCACAAAGAGTTGAAACCTGGCTAGGCACGGCCATTATAAAGAACACATCACCGTCTGTACGTGTACGCAAAAGCATCGAAGGTGAACTACCATGACAAAACAGAATATTTTGAAAACTGGTATGGATTGACAACATCTGGTCTTGGACTCTTTCAAATCTTTCTAACCCGAAATGGTTAGAGAGATTGAAAGGGGACATTACTACATTATCATCAATACGATTTTAAAATACTCCATCAGTGCGATTTTACTGAGTCGAGTTTCAGACTAATTTCGTGAAAAGGGAAACCTACTTAATCGGGCCCAGCTCGAACTCATGGTCGGTTTGTTTACATGACAAGTTCGCAATTTTTCAGCGAAGATGTTAGAACTCGTCGGCATAAAGGTAACTGCCTACACAACTGATGTAATTTGAACAGATGAGTACGAACATACATAATATGCCTACATGTACATAATATGTTTAAATAAGTATGCCTCCGTGTATTTTTTTCAGATGTCGAACCTGAGATCGCCGAGTTAATGCGACAGGCCGCCAAATGTCGTGAGCATGCGCACTGTCCATACAGCAACTTCCGCGTTGGTTCAGCCGTTCTCTGTAAGGACGGATCCATCTTCACAGGTGCGGCCTTTACGAATTATTCTTTCCTGTCGATATCCATATCTCCAACCCGCCAGAGTAAATCAGTAGGCCTACACGAAATGTGCGATGTATTATCAACTGAATCCGCGTGAGTAGAACGTGTACATCTAGTTTGTGATATATTTTCTTTGGCTTATACGCGCAGTTCCAAACCAGGAGGTCAGAGGCAGAGCCAAGGAAGGCTAATCACTCAAAGGTCAAGGTAAGTTCTTATATAGCGCAGTATCCAGTCTCCAGAACTGCTCGATGCACTTTACATTTTACTACCGGGCAGACCTGTGCAACTGAACACCATCTCGACTTCTCTGGGAAGCATCCAGCCACGCTGCAATTAATGCGCGAAGACGCATATATCCACCAATGTCTATAGCCAGGTACTCTTCCATACAGCTGAGTGAACTGGAGTAAGATATAGTGAACAAACTGATCCAAGGTTCAACACCGCTGCACAAGATTCGAATTCGGGTTCTCTCGGTCGAGAGTCCAAAACTCTAGTTGCTGCAACTTTATGCATGCACTCTGTATGTAATCTGCATCAGGCTTAATGCTGACTGATTTAGTGCGATAATCCATTTATTCCTGTATTCACCTATCAGCACATTCGATATACATCGTTGAATTTTGAAGTGTTTTATTTTAATTCCCTTTCAGGGTGTAACGTGGAGAACGTCTGCTACGGTCTGAGTATGTGTGGTGAGCGGGTAGCGATCATGAAGGGTGTGTCTGAAGGGCACAAGGACTTCATAGCTATCGCCCTGTGTTGGTGAGTTGTAATAGACGCACTATGTTATGTCTATGTCACTGTGGCATTTGATATGTTATTCGATAAATTACGCTTTTGGACAGTTACCTGTCGCCAGGCCCGGCCATCGGAAAAATAAACGTATCGCACGAGGATATAATTGTGTGGTGTGAGCACAGGTCTGTGTGGTGTGTCTACTGTTGCAGTGAAGTGAGTAGCGTGTAGTGCATGCACTTCTTGCTCTCGCTTTCAGTTGCGACCGCCAGATAGCCCTCTCAGAGGGGCGAAAAGGGACATGAGTGCGCAAGCCTCCCCTGCCGGTACATAGCCTCTCCATAGACTCTAGCACGACCTACTTGTGGTAACTGGGCACCTTACGGCACCAGGCTAATATACTAGGGATCTAGGAGAAGGACAATTCTGATTTAAAACCTGGGTAGACCCAACTTATTAGCCTTGACTGGCGGTGGGTCTAGGAGAAGGAAAATTCTGACTTCAAACCATGGGCAGATCAACTCCACTAGTCATGGAAGACATTGACCTACGGGAAGGAAAACGCTGGAAGACAAACCCACCACATGGGTCAGCATGGGCAGCGCCATGTGGCTCGAATAAATGACTTCAATTATATGCTATGTCACTTAGTAACTACGAGATTGGCTACCGCTTGCGGGGGAAACCGACGCGTTTGGACCCAGGCCCCAGCGATAAATCAGCGAAGACCTGGAGGATCGAACAGCTGGCATCGACTCTCATGCGAAGTCCGGTTTGCCACCCACAATGTGAGTACAATGACGGGGAAACGAGTGGAGGTCGTGGAGCTGATGAAGAGGCGGCAACTGTCAGTGATGGGGGTACAAGAAACCAAGTGGAAAGGGGACCGGGCAGTGGATCTGGGAGAAGGGTTTAAGATGCTGCATGCAGGGGGAGATGGAAAGACGAATAGAGTGGGAGCGATTATGAAGGAGGAATACAGCAAGGAAGTCATCAGGGTGGAACGGTGGGAAGGCAGGATAATTGCAGTGTGGATGTTAGTTGGAGGAGAGATGTTGTGTATACTATCGGGCTACGCACAGACTGAGATAACTCAAGAAGACAAGGGTGCATTCCGAAACAACCTGGAAGAAATTATAGGCCATGTGGAGCCAGAGACAATGTTGGTTGTGGCAGATGATCTAAATGCACATGTAGGAAAGAGACAGAACAGTGAGGAGATCTTAGGAAAGTACGGATGTGGAACGAGAAACAGAGAGGAACAAGATCTGGTCGAGATGCTAGGCAGAAATCAGCTGGTGGTGGTAAACTCCTTCTTTCAGAAGAAGGAATCACACAAGATCACATACAGAAGTGGAAACAACAGAACAGAGATAGATCTGCTGATTGTTAGATGCAGCCAGTTGAACAAGGTCAGGGACTGCAAAGTTCTGGCAGGAGAGCACATAACGAGCAGACATAAACCATTGGTTTATGAAATGTGGATAGGAAGAGGCAAACAGAGAAGGAGGAAACAAAGACAAGTAATCAAATGGTGAAATATGAAGGAAAGGTGATGGCCCAATACAAAACCGAAGTAGAGTAAGTTCAAGCTACTTCAAGAACAAAGGGAGGATGTGGAATCAGAGTGGAAAGCACTTAAGGAATAATTTGTTAGATCAGCTGAGGAGATATGTGGCTGAACATCAGGAAAGCCCATACAAAGCTGAAAGAAGAAAGAACAGTGGTGGTGGAACCAGGAAGTTGAACAAGCAATACGAGAAAAAAGGAGGCACTGAAGTGTGTGGAAGAAGCGAGTGATGACGAAAAGACAAGGCTGTGTAATATAGCCGCTCCCTGCATGTTATATACATACGTAGCCTATGTATTACGGACGGATCCCGTTGACTTCGGATTTCTCCGGTGCTGGTCGGATCAGATAATAAACGACGGTCATATTTCATTCAGTCTAATAAATGGTGTGTTTCATTTAAAAGCAGCAATCATACAATGGCGACGAGAATTAAGCGAACCTGCTAAGCCTACAAGTAAGCAACCGCCTACCGTACCGAATCACCATGGCTGTTCCGATCAATGTGGCCCAACTACCGCCCTTCGATGCACAAAACGAGCCTTCAACAACGGCTGAACGTTGGAAAAAGTGGATACGAAACTTTGACAGGATGGTCAGTGCGTCAGGATGATTTGATTTGACGTGATTTGCTGTTACACACCGCGGGCGAAGGCGTACATGACATTTATGATACATTCCCCGAAACAGAAACAGGTATGCCGTCGTCGTTTCAAAAGACAAAAGAACTACTGACGGACTATTTCACGCCTAAATCAAACGTCCCGTACAACAAGCACATGTTTCATCGCGCTGAACAGCATGAAGGCGAAACCGTCGGGCAGTTCGTAACACGGTTACGACAGCTGGCATCGTCATGCGATTACGGGAACAATGTCGATGAGTACATCAGAGATCAAGTAATCGATCTGTGTCGCTCTGATTCGTTGCGTACCAAACTCCTGGCCGCAGGAAAGGATATCACGCTAAACAGGGCGATCGAGATAGCGCAAACGAGAGAATCGTCAGAACGCCAGGCTAAAGACATGGCTCGTGGCACAGCAAACAACACAGAGTATGCTGCATTCAACAGGTCAGCACGCATACCATTCGAAACGCACACTCGTAAACCGGTCAACAGACATTCTAGACATCCAGCAACAAAAGTCAGCCAAGCACAGCGTATGGCTGAGGACTTCATCAATCACATTGCTGACAGCTCTACGCCAAATGCCATCACCCTTGACGAAATTAAGGTGCACACAAGACAAGAGTCACAAGACGCGACCTTAAACAAGGTCATCGAGGTCATCCGCACAGGTCGTTGGCATGACACAGCTAACAACGAGTCAGTTGACATCGCTGCATTCCGGAAAGTGAGGGATGAACTGACAGTGGGAGAAAATGGAGACTTTCTGCTACGAGATTCTCGCATTGTCATCCCGACAGCACTCCACAGTCGTGTCATACAGTTGGCACATGAGGGTCATCAGGGCATCTGCAAGACCAAAGCTCTGATCAGAAGCAAAGTGTGGTTTCCAGGCATAGACAAGGAAACGGAAGCAGTCGTCATGGGTTGCATTCCGTGTGTTGCAAACTCCAACTGCCGCCAGATGGAGCCACTAAACATGACTACTCTACCGCGAGGCCCGTAGATCAATCTGAGCATTGATTTATGCGGCCCAATACCGACAGACGAATATTTACTCTGCGTCACAGATGAATATTCAAGATATCCAGTCGTTCACGTGACCAGAAGCACCAGTGCAGAGACAGTTATGCCGATCATGGAGTCCATTTTTGCCATGTTCGGATATCCAGAAACGATAAAGTCGGACAATGGCCCACCATTCCAGAGTAATGCGTGGTCACAGTTTTTGCAGTCGTGTGGCGTCCGTAACCGCAAAATCATACCGCTATGGCCAATGGCGAATGCACAAGTGGAGAACTTCAACAAGCCGATGGTGAAGGCAGTACGTTCAGCCATCATTCAACATCGCAACTGGCGTCGCGAACTGCAGCAGTTTCTTCGAAACTATCGATCTACTCCGCATAGTTCTACGCTGTTCACACCTCACCGACTACTGTTTGGTCGAGAACCGAGAACTAAGCTACCTGAGCTGCCAACGCTTCAGAGGGTGCACCCAGAAGATGAAGTCGTTCGCAGACAAGACGCTCGTGCAAAAGCGAGAATGAAAGAGTACTCAGACGAGCGTGCACACGCTTCACATGTGAACCTACAAATGGGAGAGGTTATGCTTGTACAGCAGCCTAGAGTGAACAAACTCTCTACTCCGTTCGCACCGACACCGCTCATCGTCAGTGCAATGAAAGGACCAATGGTCACCGCCGTGCGTGGTGATGGATGACGCGAAATGTGTCTAAGGTCCGTCGCGTGCGAGGCTCGTCGCCCGATGAAATCGCACGACATCATCCCGAGGACACAGCTGCGGACGACGACCCGCCAACAGATGATGAGTCGTCTGAAACCCGTCAAGCTGTCCGTCCACAATGAGCTCGAAAAAAGCGACAGCGCTTAATCGAGCAAATCTAGAAATTGGGTGTAGGCGGATCGCTGCCCGTTCTAGATATAGTTAATTACACGATATAAGGGGTCAGCCCACTGTTGGTTTTCCCATAGGCGTCCATGTTAACGTTTTGTCTGATTATAAGAAAACGTGACCTATAAAATGTCTTAAACTTCTCACCTGCTGTTATCATCATCTCATTGACATGCCGATAGATTTTAACAAAAATTGCATACTTCCAGCTCTCGTAAAATGCCTGTATGTATGACACCCGTCAACATTTACAAATGCCGGCAAGAATTACTCCGCAAACAGGTCACACAGACAAATTGCTGCCAAATATCCTTCCGCTTACTCAAATCATCTAGAAATCCACCATTTTACAGTCAACACCTCCTACAATCACACATGAAAATCTCCCTACTCAAATGCACTTATGTCACAGCATGTGAATTTTGTAAAAAAAATCATTTCTAAAAAATACACTGCATTTTTCTTCGTGTGCAACGGACAGGAAGTCTAACTAGAACATGACCCCATAAGGGTGTAGGCGGATCGCTGCCTTTCATATCCGTTATCTAGTACTACAGGGGAACTTTCGGTGGTGAATTGGTTTGAATTTAGTGCAGCAAACTTGCGAAAATATAAGGATATTTGATCAAGATAAGTTATGTTATTGAGTGTATAGCAAACATAACGTAATTATAGATATATATTAAGCAATATTTTTTGTTAAAAGTTAGCTAGAGGGAATAATCTAGGGTAGATTAAAAGTAGGCGATTTGCGAGCGATAATTGGGGACGTTAATGTAATCGGAACGTTGTTTACAAAGTAGGTCACTGGCGAAGTTAACGTAACGTGAACGACAATAGAATAGCGTTATTTGATATAATCGATGTAGTTAGATGAGTAATTAAAACCTGAAATAACAAACTTTTAAAGTGTATATTAGTACACAGGAAACAGTCTTAAAAAGGATGCAGCGTTCGGTTTTGTAGATATGGAAAAGGCATTTGACACCATCTCGAGAGAACTCGCATTTGCAGTCATGAGATGGATGGAGGTTGGAGAAGCAGAAGCCAGAATGGTGGAGGAAATGTACAAGGAGACAACAACGAAGGAGAAACATCGGAACAATTTGGAGTGGAAGTAGGACTCAGAACAAGGAAGTGCCTTGAGTCCCCTGCTTTTCATTTTGATGATGAACCTGATCAGTGGAAAAATATCGGAGCAGGAAAAACTTAAGAAGATACTGTATGCAGACGACCTAGCAGTGGTGGCTGATAACAAAGAGGAACTACAGAAAGCATTGCAAGAATGGAGTAACACCTTCGGAAAACACGGCCTCCGAATCAATCTGGAGAAGACTGAAGTAATGTGGATAGGTGAACAGGAAGTAGATCTGCATGTAGTTGTTGACGGAAAGACCATTAAACAAGTGAACAGCTTTGTATACCTGAACGGTACAGTGTGTGAGGATGGAAGGAGTAGTAAAGAAATACAGAGGAGGGTGCAAGCAGGAGCAGCAGCATAGAAGAGGGTAGAAGGCATTATGTGGGAAAGAAAACTAACGAAACAACTGAAAGGAAAAGTGTTGGAATCCTGCGTTGTACCAGCTTGTATATATGAGTTGGGAACACTGCCACTGACAGAGAGACAGGAGGAGAAACTACAGGTAACAGAAACAACTGCGTCAGAAGAATATGTAGAGTAACGAGACAATATAGAAGGAAGATGAAGGAATTGGGAGAGGAGATTGGAACGAAAAAACACCTAAAGAGGAAAGTAGCCGGAAACAGAATGAGATGGGCGGGACATGTACAAAGAATAGGTGAAGACAGACTGCCAAAAAGAGCGTGGGAAGTAGAAGAGGATTGCAGACGACGGAGAGGAAGACCAATACTGAAATGGAACGACAGCCAACCACCGCTGGACAGACTTCAGTCGATCCAGACATGAAATCTATGGCATCTTTCTAAAGTCAGTCGAGAACTTCACATACTTGGGCAGCACGATTGCGTCTGACAACACCATTGATATGGAAATTCTTATACATACTGCATCAGGAGCCATTTGAGGACTCTGGAAGCGCGTATGGTCACAACATTACAATCTCCACAAAGTGCAAGGTATTACATTTCAAAGAAATTACATTTCAAATGTAGAGGTATTCAGACGGGCAAACATGTCAAGTATAAAAGCCATTCTGAGTGCATCCCAGCTCCGCTGGACTAGACATGTTACTCGAATGAGCAGCGACATAATCCCAAAGGCTGTGTTCTATGACTAGTTATCCAGGGGAACCCCTTCGAGGTGGACAACGCTTGAGGTACAAAGATATGGTTAAAAGACACCTGAAAGCCACACACATACCTGTAGACACTTGGAAATCAACTGCCCAGGACCGGAAAGAGTGGAGGCGGGCCACACACTAGGGACAGATACACATAGAAGAAAAGTTACGACAAAAATATCAACATGACCACGATCGTCGGCATGGCCTTCTGGGTGTATCTATGCCTACCGTCTTCTGTGACGACTGCGGCAGAAGCTTTGTAGCACATATAGGACAGACATATCACCGAAGAGCAAAACATAAGGACACCTCCTACATTGATGTCATCATCGAACACGATGAACAGCAAAGAGAGAGAGAGAGAGAGAGAGAGAGAGAGAGAGAGAGAGTGAGAATTTAGGGACATATTGATTCAAGTAACTTTATATTAAAGATGGCCAATCTCAGCATGTAACTTTAACATTGTTGAGGTCCGATGCAATGTCCTTGCTGTGCCATATCTTGATGATGTATGTTCGTAACGTTTGTTTGTGAGTCCCTCGTCACAACACTTGAGGACTAATGTGCTGATGTCACTCGGGTCACTGGCTTTATTGCGTTACATTTTCATGGTGGCAAACTGGACTTCGTTTTCCCGGGTGGGTGGGATGATCAACGAAGCTTTCTCTAATAACATTTCTATTAGTACTAGGTTTATGGTGTACAACTCTACGTTTCACTTTCAGTGATATAAAAGGAGAATATCAGGCTTCGTGTGGCGCATGCAGACAATTCATGGCTGAGGTAAGTAGATTGAGTGTGAAAAGTGTGTGTGTTTGCATGTGTGCGTGTGTGTGTCTGTGTGTGTGTGTGAGAGGGGGGGGGGGCCTCGCACACACACGAACACACTACACACTTGCACTCACGCCACACACACACACACACACACACACACACACACACACACACACACACACACACACACACACACACACACACACACACACACACACACACACACACACACACACACACACACACACACACACTAGTGCCCTGTGCGGGCCTAGAATTTTAGCCCGGCCCGCTATTAGAGTCCAGGCCCGGTCCAAGCCACAAACATAATTATTTCCATAACCCGCCAGGTCCAGCAAACTGGAATATAGGCTCAACCCCGGCCCAGGCCCGCTAATGTTTAGTTCTGTTTAGCCCAAGCCCGGCCCAGTCCGCACGTTTCAGACATACGCCCTACCCAGATCTGCGGTCCAAAAAATGGGGCCCGTAGGCCCACGGCTCACTAAGCACAAACCGCCATCATCATTTTATATTAATCAAGAAGGAAACGCATAATTTGTGATACATTGTGGATGGTGTTAATACTTTTAAAAAGTGTAATTGTTTAGTAATAGTAAACAATGCACTAGTAAGTGGCACCCCCCGTTTCTTTATAAGCAAACTGCCAAGAGTGCAATATACTGCTGCTCGGCTGGTGGTCCGCTCCTATTAGATGGGACCACATCACACCGGTACTCGAGAAACTGCTCTGGTTTCCCGTGAAGCAACACATTCATTGCGCAATTCTGCTACTGACCTTCCGTGCTCAACACGGACTGGCACCAACTTACGTCACCGACCTACTCTATATGAACAAAGAGCTTCTCGAGTGTTGTGTTCGGCTACACAAATTACTTGTACGTGCCACCATCTCGCAGCCGATACGGCGACAGAACTTTCGTGGTCTCTGTTCGATGAATGTAGAATACACTTTCAAGCGAGACGAAGACAACCTCTTGCATTGTGACATTTAAAAATACTTTTGACAACTCATCTTTTCCGGGTAGCATAGGCTCAGTTTATTTAACTATTAATTATTATTTGTTATATTATTATTATTATCTTGTGTATGCTTTTGTACCACGTTTACACAATGTATTTTCTTATTTATTTATTATCATTATATCTTTAATGATTATCTTTTATATAATATTTTGTTTATTTTAAATAATTTATCATTAATTTTACGTAACTTGTTATATATATAATTATTAATTTTATCGCCTCCGAATGGATTTATCTAGATTTGTTGCACTATATAAGTGTTGTTCTTATCTTTATAAGACACGATATGACATGACATGACATGACATGATATGACATGACATGACATGATATATGATCTGCCTGTTACGGGGTTACCTACGACACATGACGTAAGTCCGCAATAATGACGTGAAACAATGGTGTGCGTTTTCGTCAGCATAGAGAATACGTAATCGCAATTATGTTGAGGTAAGACTCAGGGGTGCATGCTCTCTCATTTGTGTTGCAGTTCGGCATGGACTGGGACATGTACTTGGTTAAACCGGACATGAAGTGGACGAAGATATCGTTCGAACCACTATTTCCAATGGCGTTTACACCCGCGTCGCTCGACCTCGAGCGTGTCTAGAGACTGGAGACGCCACACTCACCGTATGGAGAATCAACAAGGGACAGAGTCAGGTTCAAATCTGACGTTGCCTGAATCCACCATTTCCCAACGGCATAACTCTTCTTCTCTCACCAGCCCAATTTGCTTCAAATCTAGCAGAAATGTTTGCAATACTAATTATTACCTGCGTCGTTTCAGTGAACATTTGATGTTATAAAGCTGCGCATTATTAAAGTATGGAACACTTGATTCTTGTTTTGCTTCCCTCGACAATTTACGTTATTATCTTGGCAATAATAGAGCCCATATTGCTATATGGATGTGAATCCTGGACAATAACCAAAAGATCACACAAAAACATAGAAGCCACTGAAATGTGGTTCTTAAGAAGAATGCTGCGAGTGCCATGGACTGCAAAGCAAAGCAATGAAGTCATCCTTAGGACAGCCAAATCAAAAAGAAAGATCATCAACAAAGCTAGAACACAACAAGCACGATTTATAGGCCATGTCATGAGAAAGAAAAAGTTAGAACAAATAGTAACAACAGGAAAGATAGAAGGAAAAAGATCCGGAGGACGCCAGAGAATAAAAATAATAGATAGTCTGTCAACATGGTGTGGAAGGAGCACAACAGAACTGTTACAAACTACACACGACCGTGCGGTATGGAGGGCCATGATCGCCAACGCCTGTGACAGACATGGCACATAGAAGAAGAAGAATAATAGATGCTGTTTCTGAACAAAAACGTTCAAATATAAAGCCTACCGTTTGATGGCCTGTGACGCGTGTACTCTCAATTAACCAGAATCCGCAATGAGGCGCCACTGTCTGTCGCTCCTAGAGGCCGGAAGTCGATCGGTTATCCTGATTAAGGGCAACTGATGAAATTGACTCTTGTGCTAAGTCAACAAATAAAAGCACATTTTGTTAAGCATTTTGTATTCTGATTAACTCGAACCAACACTTAACTCCGAATATATACAATTATTGCTGACACAAGTCACACACACACACGCTCACGTACACACGCACGCACACACACACACACAAACATGCACGCACGCACGAACACCCACACAAGCACACACGCACACGCAAACCCACACACATACGCTCACGCACAAGCACACACACACACACACACACAAACTGAATTGAAAAACAATACGCTGCCTAGCGCATGTTCATATCCCATATACTGTCAACTTTTCCGAGCACTGTTATTTTTGTGTACATTTTTACTTTTAGTTTTTGTAAAACTATTAGAAACTTAACAGCATTATCTCGACGATTATCTCATTATTAAGACGATCGGTTATCCTGATTAAGGGCAACTGATGAAATTGACTCTTGTGCTAAGTCAACAAATAAAAG